>CATIXA010000016.1:0-11441 GCA_949709075.1 Wickerhamomyces alni | reverse complement strand
CTGCTCATCCACTCTCTAGAAGATGTGCCTCAAGACCATTCAGCGTCAAGGTTCACCACCATCATCCCACAGACTCACGATCATCGTCATAACGCTCATCATGCTCATCAGTCGAGACAACAATCGTTTGCTGATATTTTCAACCTACTAGATGTTGCTCCACCACAACCATTTACTGAGGTCTACACGAAAGCTGTTGAGAGTAAAGATTCTTTCCACATCCATGTCAAGAAGAATAATGGCTCTAATGACTTCGGCTCATACTTGGTTCGTTACACTGCTGATGAGAGCCATACTGATATTGTCATTGAATCAGCCGACGATGACTCTCACAAGGTTTATAGATTCAACAAGGCAGACATAGACATCACCGGAATCAAATGGAGAATCACCAGAAATGTTTTGATTGCTGATGTCCCGAAACAGAAACAAGAGTTTGTGTTAGTGCCATGTGTTCCTGAAGGCTACCAAAGATCAAGAAAGGTCAATACTGAGCAACAAGCCATCTCCAGGGAGACCAAATCTGAACAAGAGCCAAAGCGCAAGGTCATCTCAATTCCAATTGAATTTTTGGAGTCCCACAAAGATGTTTCCCTTAGACCTTCATCACCAAACACTACAACATTAAATAAATCCACTGAGTCTGCCAATTCTGCTACTGCTTCAGAGCTATCTACACCTTCACCAAGAGCGTCCCGCTCGAGTTCGAATGTCTCTGATAAGGATCAACCTATCTCAAAACTACAAAAACTGACCAGAAAAGTCTCGATCGAAGAGGTTGAGGATGAAGCATTTGTTCAAATGGATCTAGATTAGACATGAACTGTCGACTACTGGTGTACAAATACAATACGACACTATTGTTCAATAAAAGCAAGAATTGTAGCACTGATGGATAGATTATTCAAGGTTCGATTAACACTTATTTTCTGGATGAAGCAAGATATCATACGCCTTCTCCAATGCGTTCTTATCTTCTGAGATGTAGTAGTCTCTGTCCTCCTCTGAGCAGCTTTCAAGGAATTCAACACTTTCAAAATCTAGGAGATGAAATTTCGAATTACTCAATATGACATTACGAGCTGCAATGTCCCGATGACTTATGCTAACTTTTGACCACAATAATGCTAGTTGACTTTTCAACTGTGTATAAAACTCATCAGCAACGGTTTCGAGTTCGGGTGGGTCTCTTTCAAGGTAATTCATGACAATAAACCTGCCTTCAGATATTTTGATGAACTTTTCAGGAAGTCCCTCCATCATCCACTTTGACGTTTCTGGTCCATATGAAGCAATATTCGGGAATGTCATATTGATATTGGAGCCAAATCCAATTAGTTCAGCCGTTCTGATCTTATCCGCTTCGTGTGTAGCTGCTTTATTATGAGAATAAATTCGTTTGTAGGACTGGCACTCTTTCGAGTAGCCATCCCTCAAATACTCCATTGCGTCTTCCACTTTCTCATACTCAACGGCCAATATCTTTGTAAGCTCTCATCCCTCCTCTGACGTACTCTTCATCGAAACATTTGATGACAACCATCGAGTTTTTGTGACTGGACTCTAGATTCGATTGAGAAATATAGTTCCTCAAAATACTTTCTTAGCACTGAAACCTTAAATAAGTATGTCTGGGTCCTGTATCTATAGCCCGCTTGCAATTCTTTGTAAGTGAAATCCTCATCAACATCGAAGTCGACGTATGGGATGAACTCAGCGTCAATAGGTCTCACAATTTCAGATGGGAACTCGTTTGCATGAATCTTATATCGATAGTTATCAGGAAGACCTGACATGGGGTCGATAGTTGATGTAGCTGCTGTTTCTGGTTCACTAAAGTTACCATCATTGAAGTCACCTGGCCCATTGGAACCATCATCACGACTAGAACCAGACCGTTTTGTGCTTGAACTTGAGATTGTTTTCCAAACTATTTAATGATCAAACAGACCCTTAAGTTTCTAGGTGTTCTTGCTAATTTTCTTCTCCATCTGATTGACATAAACGCTTCTGTCTTCTTCATTAACATTGATTAACTCCTCGACAATGATCATACTGATAGCTGCCAAAAACGTTGTTTTAGGTAACGATCATATCCATCTTCAAAGATCCAGTATTTGTACGGAATCTGAGAAGGACCATTGGAGCGGGAAGTCCTTCCTTCTTTCCAAAACGATGAATGGTTAACATCTACTTTTAACAATATTGCTGTCTTACTGTCAGTTATTGACAACCATTGGTTCTTGTTCAAGATACCATAAACGGATATTTGCTTCAAGCAGTCATTTACCGATTTGGTGATGGAAGAACTTTGATTTGGATCAATAGCCCTCTTACCCGTTGCATCTAGTTTGAGCCACATGTCTATGTTTTCCAACTTGACCTCAATGGTAAATGGTGTCAATACCTGAAGATTTGAAGTATGTAAACCAACCTGCTCATTTTCTAGAGATGCACTGGTTCGTCTTGCTACAGGGACCGTAGCACTGATGTTGGCATTTCGAGAGCAAAAGAGGAATGGTATGACCACTCTGTTCTGCTCCCGAACCTTATTGTAACCGTGGTTGGCTAGTTCAATACAATCAACACCTGCCAATTCGTTCCAGAATATCTCAACGTATGGATTGAAAAGTCTCGCACGTAAGCTGTCTTCAAGCTCCTTCTCGGATCCAACGTGTGGAACAGCTCGTGCGGATGAAAATCTCTTATGGACTAGTGGGCGCAGCAATACTCCAAGATTTTCGAGATAACAATCATATTGGGTGAGCTTTTTGTTCCAAGTCACTGTTATTGTTCCATGTGTAAAAAGTCGCAGCAATAAGCCGTTCGATCTCGGCACATTGGTTCATGAGCGGTAGTGGATCTAGCGGTTCTAACAAGGGATCGATATCCCGCCTCATCATCATTTCTTTACTAGAGACTGATCCCTTAGGTGGTTCTGTTGATCGGACATCTGTTTGTGCTTTCACTATCGAGCTTAACTGCTCGTAAATAGGTGATCTTGTTGAGAAATAGATCTTGTAGATATGTCGGTATGATTCAGGGGCGCTAACTGGGCACACCATCCTCATATAAGATAGGAACAAAACCATCTCAGGATAGGATTTTATTGAGATTTCATCGAACCGCTGGACATTTGTAATCGTAATACCACCGTGTGACTCGCGTGCTAGTCGAAGGATCTCATCAAACCTTGCGTTGTTCATTTTCTAGCTTCCTTCACCAACGAACTTGTACCACCAAATAGGACTTGTCCTGTTTTGTAAGAGGAAAAGAGAGATTATTCGGTTTTGTTTTGTGTCAAAATAGCTTCCGCGATGTTGTGCGCAAAACTTCTCAATTGCCCCCTATCTCCTGAAACATCTCATCGTACCTTCTGAAACCGAAGGTTTCAGAAGCGTTCTTCGCGAATTGTTCGAGCGTTCTTCGCGAATTGTTCGAGTGTTCTTCGCGAATTTTTCAGGTGTTCTTCGCGAATTTTTCAGGTGTTCTTCGCGAATTGTTCGAGTGTTCACCTGTCAAATGTTCGAGTGTTCTTCGCGAATTCCGCGCTTATTACTCTTTTAGGCCTTTTCTCCGAATTGCGGGTAACGAGTTGTACGTACAACTCAGATCGCTCAAAAGAGTAATAATCGCGTATCGCCAGCTAGACCCATAGACTACAGTCTAGACCCGTTTCTGGCAGGGCCTAGGCTCGTAGACCCGTAGGATTTTTATACACTCATGTTTTCGAATATACACGACATTATTCACAATATTTTCATATTATTAGAATCAGTATATACTTACTACAGCTGCATAAACACCTAGCATTAATATCACAGCAATATAAGGATAAAAAATTTAGTAAAATATAAATAGCTGGCACTTGATCTTGAATAAAATTGTAAATGAGTTAGTTCAGCTTGGTCGGGATATATTTAGAAATGAAAAGTAGAGATAAAAGAAATGTAATAGATACAGAAGAAAGAGAGCATTGTGTTTAGTTTATTCCGTTGGTTTTACTGATCATCTAGAAGTATTTAAAGTGTGTTTTCAGAGTATATGTTGTATTCTTTGATATCGCTAGGTTACCCTATTGTTTACATTTTGTCGTCGATGTTATTGGGGTTACCCTATTGTTTTGATTTTTTCGTCGACAAAAGAAAAACGAAAAATACACTTTCTCCTTATCCTTTCTTCATTCCACATTATTCCACATTGCTTCCACATTGATTCTACATCCATCACATCCATCTCACATCCATCTCATCTGTTCCTCTCACATCTCTCATACATGTCTCATCCATTCTCTCATTTTCTTCAGACAGGGTCCAGGAGGTACACTATTCGTTGAATATTTTTGGTCATGGGTTGTATACAACCTTGAGTTGTACATACAACTCAGGTCGCTTAAAAGAGTAATAATCGCGATAGTAATATTGAGTTGTACATACAACTGAGATCGCTTAAAAGAGTAAAAAAGCGCGAACCGTAGTGAGATACCCAAAAGGGTAACTTCCCGATCCGTAATACCCAAAAGGGTAACTGAACCCACAGGCCCCCGTATACGCCAAAAACCGTAATGGTTCCACTTTGGGCGAGATCCGTCGAATTCAGCGAAAATATGAATCTTTGAAATCGTTGACAATGTAAATTACATGGTTTTGTGGTGGAAATGCAGTTAGATTGTGTTAGCGGAAATGAATAACTTTGTCTAGTTTCACCATAGGGATAACTACGGTCCTAAGAACAAATGTGTAACTTAAGCTAGTTCTATCGTTTAGAGCTTTGGTCACAATAAGGATATTGATCAGTAGCTTTTAGTTTTTCGAATCCAGACTTGATCTGGTTTTATCCGCCTGAGCTTACTAGAGCTTTATTAAGTTAAGGTCATATCACAATGTGAAAGGATTTTGCTATCTACTAAAGACTTGGTGAACTGAAGGCATGAGAAGATCTGATGCTAAACTGAAACTCTTTTGAATGTACCTTGAGCTAGTTCTTTCACAGCAGAGAATCAAGGTAATAAGAGAATTATATTGAAGTGTAATTCTTTTGAATCCAGGGTAAATAGAGAGGAGATTAAGGTACCTCTGAAGCAGATAATAGTTTGAAACTAGATTATCTTGAACTAGTTCTATCTAGGTGAACTATAGTTAGTTGATGGTATGAGAAGAATAATGAAGTGTAACTCTATTGAGTCCAGGGTAAATAGAAAGGAGAATAAGATCTAACTGAAGCAGATAACAGTTTGAAGCTAGATACACCAGAACTAGTTCTATCTACTATGTGAGTCAATGACATAAGAAGAATGATGATGTGTAACGCTTTTATATCCAGGGTAATATATGTAGATTGCAAGCCATGTAGCTGTGCGAGTAGCTATTTGGTGGTTGTCCAGCCATTCCGTAGTGCCCCAGAAGCGGAGCCCAGATGATGCTTGTTTGGGATGTTTTCTGGCTATCTCTGGTGCCCGAGAACTAGGTTTAGACATGGTCGGAGCCATGAACTTTCTGCATTTGTACAAAGCCAAAATTTTCAACACGTATACACCACACAATACAACCGTAAAAAGTCCTTTAAGCGAGAATATGGAGGCTGAAGTTATCACGATCCCATCGTCACCGATGTCTGGTGCTGATGAAGATAGTGCAATCATTATTGAGAGCTCGCCAGTCAAAGAACAACCCCAACGAAAGAAATTGAAACAATCAACCATAGTGAAGATCTCCAACGTTGATGATTTGACTAAAACTTACACTGTTGGAAGGCTCTCTGATGAGCAGTCCAGTGTGTACAAGGTAGCTACTGAGTCCAAAAGTAGTCTCTACTTTACAGGCCAAGCAGGCACTGGTAAATCAATGGTGCTTAAATCGATTATCAATCAGCTAAAGAAGTCGCAAACCGCTTTTGGTGTCACTGCACCTACAGGTCTAGCAGCTCGTAACATTGAAGGTATGACAATCCATCGCTGGAGTGGAGTCACAGCGCCAGCTACAGACATTACACCGATCGTGAAGCGTATTCATCGCAACAAGGCTACGAGAAGTAGATTGAGAACCTGTCAGGTTCTTATCATTGATGAGATATCAATGGTCTCAGGGGACTTTCTGGACACAGTCGATCTTGTTTTACGAGAAATCAGAGGATCCAGCAAACCCATGGGAGGCATCCAGCTGGTTGTGACAGGTGATTTTCACCAGTTACCGCCCATAATCCCAAATGGAACTACAGTGAAAGCATTATACTCTTTCGAGTCCAAAGTTTGGAAAGAATTGAAGCTGTCTGAAACAGCAATCAGCTTGAAAAGAGTCTTTAGGCAAGAGAACAACTCCAGATTTCAGCAATGCTTGTCCCGTATTCGAAGTGGCCTAGCAACCCCTGAGGATAACACCTTTATAAGTGACCTAAAAAGGCCATTGCTCATTGACAATGGCCTTCAGGCTACTAACATCTTCGCTTTTAAAAGCAAGGTCCATGATGCTAACACTTTTGCCTTAGGAAAGCTTGCTGGTGGTACGTTGGCGTTCCATGCTTTGGACAGTATTGTCAAAAAGAGAAACAAGTTGAACTCTTTCAACATACACAGTTTAGACAAAGAAGTGACGGCTGAGAAGACTGTGAAACTGAAAGTAAACTGCCAGGTCACTATCATCAAGAACATGGTGCTATCTAATGGGGTTGAACTGGTTAATGGGCAGCAAGGGATTGTGATTGCGTTCTGGCACGAGGAGCAGTACTTTGATGAAGAGGAGCTGCTTTTGCGCAAGCAGTATGAAGAACATGAGGACCTTGATATGCGTTTCAATGATGGCAATACTCGATACCCAGTATTAAAGATTGTGGTAGATGGAGTAACACGCACTGTAATCATCAAAGAGGTTGAGTTCAAAGTCCAAGACTCCTCTGGTGAAGATGTTGCAGTAAGAAAACAGGTTCCATTGGTGTTGTCTTATGCGATGACGGTTCACAAAGTACAAGGCCAGACTTTGGACAGTGCAGTTGTTGATTTGGCCAATTTCTTTGCAGCAGGCCAGTGTTATGTAGCGTTATCTAGAGTTCGCAGTGCTGATAGACTACAAGTGAAGAATTTCAATAGGCAAGCACTGTTGGTTGATAAGAAGGTTCGAGAGTTTTACGAAAAGCTATAGAAAGACATTGTGTATTATTCAAGCGTTTGACTGTAGATTGATTGAGCGCTCATGAGCTTCAAGAAGTTCTTTCAGTTGCTCTCTTTGTTCTGTAGACAATGCAAGCTGTCTTGTGTAGCGTCTCAAGTCTTTGAATGTTCCTTTCAATAGTCCACAGTTTTCTTGAATGACATCGGCTGGAACCATTCGTCTCTTTCTGGATTTTTCTAGTGAAGCTTGAGAACCATGCTTGGTGCATTGTTTGAGCCCACCTCTGTAGATTATCAATTGAACAAACAACTCATGGAACATTGTATTGTAGACGGAAATCCTGGCCACCTTTTCTTTGCACCGTTTGCAGATGATGTAGGAGAAGCTCCACTTCAAGATTTTGAGCTCTTCCTTTTCATCTTTGGATAATTTTTTCTCCTTCGTTGTTCTAATGATCATATTGCTACTGACGTAACCTTCAGAACCGTCATCAAAGACATGTGATCGTCTAAACAATTTGATCTTTGATGCAAGCATACTCAGCAATGGATTGCCACGTATGGTCTCAATGGATGCATCAAACACGGATCGTTTGCACCAGCTTGTGAGGTTGACGAAATCATCTTGATCCGATGACCTGATGTTTGTCAGAGCCTCTTCAGGAACTCTTATAGTAGAAGGCAGGTCGATAATTCTGGATGGTTCTGAAGCTGGCACAGCAGAAGGTGGAGGTAGCGAAGATGGTTCTGGATTGGATAATTGTGGAGTTGATGGTTGTGGAGTGGATGGTTCAGAAGATGGTCCAAAGAGTGGTTCAGGAGGTGCATCGGCAGCCGGGACAGCCGGAGCAGGAGCAGGACTTGGAGCTGCAAGTGTAGAATCAGTCTGTTGTTCCTCAGCAGACATTTAAATTGGTAATTACTCAAGAGACAATGGTATAAAGACGTTGTGTAGTTTATTGTACTCTTTATCTTTTTTTGTGTGTTTTGGTTAGGGCACTGATACTGATTACGTAAGACAACTACAGCATATGATTGAAACAACAACGTTTTGCTTATGTTGAGTTTTCACTAACGAGGACTATAAGATTGACGACGTTTCATCCTCTTGATCGATGCAGGTGAAAGGAATGTATTTGGAGGTGATTGTGTGAGGTCAACGGTGGGGTGGAACTTGTTTTCAACTGGAGTTATGCTAATGACCTGGATCTCATCCTCATCAGAGAAGACTTCAACAACATTTTCAGCAGATTCTGCAATTGGAGAGGAGGAGAAGAGAGCAGCACGTGGTGAATTGTTTTTGAGATGGTCTCCTCCTCTTTTTCTAGATGGAACAGGAGTTCTCGGTGAAGACGAAGGGTAGAATTTTGAAGAGTTTCGATTTGCTGAAGTGAGTGGTGTTGATAAGAAATTTGGTGAGGAGTTTGCTGTATAGCTTGATGAAGTTGGAGCTTGTGGTCGAGTTGAGTATGTGGCTTCCAGAAATGGTGATCTGTTTGAAGTGGTAGAACTATCAGCACGATAAGGAGAGGATCTGGAAGGTGGATGAACGGGAGAGAAGCTTTGGCGAACAGGTGAATTCGTTTGTTGAGTTGAAGTATCAGCAAAAGTATCAGCAGAAGTATCAGCAGAAGTATCACCAGAAGTATCACCAGAAGCAGCAGCAGAAGCAGCAGCAGAAGCATTGCCATTGCTGTAAAGCAAGTCTCTTATTTTTGAGCACTCCATAACCAAATTGTAAAACGATGAATGCATACGGACATGATCTAAATAGAAGTGACTATGGAGGTTAGAGTCAAGAAATGAAACCCGGCTGTATGAATTGTCCTCTGTTTCAACGCTGTGGCCACTCAAAATTCTATTGGACGGGTTGAAACAGTCATTGTTAGCTTGAGATATAGTGTTGTATGTTAACATGGCTTTGATGTTGACTTGAGCATGACGAATGATGTTGAATCTGGGGCTCTCACCGCTTTTGATTGACAGGTATTTGAATAAGATCGAAGCCAATGGCGGTCCCAGATTGGCATAAGTTGGCGGTAAAATACCATATTTCAGTGAAAAGCCAGCAAAGATGGTAGTAAAGTGAGCGTTATCAGTAAGTTTCAAATACCGCTTTGCCATGATAGTATGCAGTTTATCCAGTATAAACAAGATGCTCAGAGCAGTATGGAAAAAAGCAGGATTGACCAGCATGATGCCGAGTTTCTCAGATCCTCGTCTGACTTTCTCAGATTTGGGAATGGAGTTTACCAAGATGAAAGTTCGGGTAGCAACATCAACTTTTATGCTTGTCAAAAAGTCACTGGTGGTGCTTTGTGTTTTCAGATTCAGCCATTCACTGACACGAAATTGGGTGTGGTTAGTTAGTATCAGTATGGCTATGAATTTATGAACGCATCGTTTATGAAGCTGTAACCACTTTCTGTTATCCAAAAGTTGACTCAACCTGATTTGGTTCATGAATTGAGCAACTATGGTTCTAGCATCCTTAGTACGATTGAACCATTCTTCACCATCATTGGAGCTGTGGCAGCTAAAGTTTCGGTTGATGATTGTATCAGCTAGTGGTTCTATAAGATCTTTCAAAGAGGAACATTTTGTGGTGGCTGCCAAAAGCTGAAGAATATCGTCTTGTAGTGATTGATGTAGCTGTATCACAGCATCTCTTTGATCCTCAATTCTGAATGTTGTGTTGTAAAACGGCAAAGTGATACTCAAGTCAAATGTATTCAGAACAGCGTTGGCCTCAGATGTGACGGCTCTAGACATCGACACTTTCTTGGTTTCTTTGTAAAACTCTTTAAAAACATCAGCGACTGTTGCATTATCACGACCACCATCCAAGAATAATGTGGTACTATTGTAAACTCTTTGTCCATTCATTAATGCAAGATTAACATCAAAGACTATGAATACTTTAAAGCAGCTGAATAGTTTTGCGAGTAAAGGCAATCGTAAGTAAGCCTTCCTCATCGATTTAGTCTTAAGGTCAATCTGCTGTGACAACAGGAAAGTCATTAGACCATTTGTGATTGAATTGTATGTGTCAGCAGCAACAGCAGGTTCACCAATATGTTGATCATCAAGTTCATCTTCATCTCCAGCAGCAGCAGCTTCATGATTTGGATCAATGTCAAGCACAACATTTCGAGCATTCAAGTTCACCTCCAGTACTTGGTCCATTGGGGGATCAAAAATACCTTCAAGATCATCACTATCATCTTCTTGCTCCATGAGTTCTTCGTCATCTCGAACATCAGCAACTTCGTCAATCTGGACATCATCAGCCAGAGGTTCAGCGTCGTGCATATCATCAAACACATTTAGTGGCTCTAAGTGTAAACCAGTGGAAAATTTAATCTTGTGGGACAGCTCTTCGTCTATCAAGATCATTATCAACTTGATCAATCTTCGATGTGTGCTTAGAAAGTCAGTGAGAGCATTAAGACAGTCCTGAGTGAAGGAAGTTGCTCTATTCAATAAAATGTAGTCTTTCACCTCTTTAGCAGCATTTCTGTCTAACCTTTTTTCGAATGCGTTGGAGCTATATCCAATGATTTCGTTGAGAAGGTTTTTTGATCTTTGTGAAACGTCAATGAGATTACCTAATATGTCTATCCGAGCATCTAGAAAACCAGCAGCATCAGTGTCTCTACCTGGGTAAACTTGCATTTCAGCAAATTGCTTGAAAATATCATCTTTATCAACAGTCGAAAGATTTTGGGAAGAACAGCACACGATCATAAAGATTAACCAGTCAGAAAAGGTTTTAGCATAATTGGCACTAGTTTTGTATCTAACTTCTGGGATTTTGAAACTTGCTGGCAATTTTGATGAAACCTGGACCCTGTTTTCAGAATAAAGGTAGCTGGAATATGAGTCTATCGATATAAAGATGTCTTCGAAAAGCTGTCTTATCAACGTCAAGTTCTGAAACACCTCACCAGGGCGAGCCAAAAATGGCAAACAGTTAACAATTTGTTTCAGTTGGTTTTGGACTTGCTGAGTTCTCATGGCTTTATCCTCATTGATTCCGCCAACTTTGTTACCGTCCCCAAGCAACCGGTAACCTTTGAATCGTGGGACAGTAACATCAGCAGCACCAGTAGTAGCAGCCTCTTTGTTGGTAACAGTGTTTGCTCGACGAGCTGGGTTGAAAGCTGGAGCATCAAGTGGAGTTGGTTTCTTGCTCGTTGGTAGATCAGCTATCAAGCTCTCGAAGTTAGGGACAGTTACCACGACGACTCCTGTAGTACCATTTGTGATAAAAAGGTTCTGAGTTGCAACTTTTGGGATGATATACCTGCGACTTGTTTCGTATTTTGTAGCAGCCTCA
>CATIXA010000015.1:600000-1069677 GCA_949709075.1 Wickerhamomyces alni | reverse complement strand
TAAGTTCACTGAGGAAGATTTAAACGCTAAGGACTATCGAAGAGTAATCAGATATGTCACTGCACTTGGAGAATTTCTAGAAGATGAAGGTATCACTAGTCCTGCTCAAATTGAAACCACGGTTATGAGAACGGTATCTGGTAGGGTCAGAGAAGACATTCGTGGTTATTATCGCCATGAACATCAAAAGGCTCTTCCGGTAATCACCTTTGACGAATACAGAAAAGTATTCATATCCCATTACATTGGTCCAATGCTGAAAAATCAGTTGATGTCAATATTTGCAACTTTGCATCAACGCGAAGGACAACGTGTGGCCAAATACTGCAAGGTGTTTAGTGAGATAACTGGTTTGGTCAGCTACATCATGCCATCACTTTGTGATGAGACCACCTTGGTGTTAAAGCTGATCAACAGTTTTCATAAACATATCCAAGCTAGCGTTCGTCGTTCAGACCCACAAACCTTAGAAGAAACTTTCAAGCTTGCAAATGATGTTGAAGAAGAACATATTGCGTTGGGATGGGTAGACCATTCAGGAAGACCACATGCTAAAACTGGTAACAATAATAACCACAACAAGGGTTATAATAACCATGGTTATAACAACAACAATCATAACAAGAATAACAACAATAACAATTCACGTGGGTTTAACAACAACAGAAGATCAGGAAACCAAAGAAATTGGAATAACAACAATGGTAGAAACTGGAATAACAACAATGGTTCTACTAGTAACAACAATGGTTATAACAAATCTTCTAACTGGTCAGGACGGTCAAACAATTCCAATGACAATTATCCTCATGGACCAAGAAAGGAATATGATAATGATGTCACAATGACTGATGTCTCATTGAACAGAAATGAAGACATAAAGGAAGGGAGGAATCAATAGCCCCCATACCACAACGTTGCTTGATTTCCCGTCGCTTGATTTCCCAAAAAACATTTTAAAAACTCATGAAAACACCAAAAACATCATAAAAACTTCTGAAAATACCAAAAATATTATTGCTTTACCTGATTTATCTTTTAGTCCAACAGATTTCAAACAAATCCCTGAGCCTGATAAGCTCACTATACCTATTTTTTATCAAGGTAACTCAAACCAAATAGCTGTCTCTATTGAAAACCATCCTATGAACGCACTTATTGACACGGGTGCTCACTGCTCACTCATTCAAGAAAACATTCTTGACCAAATAACTGGTGTTGTCGTTCATGAGTTACAAACTCCAACGATTTTGAACGGACTCTATGGAAAATCCAAAGCCCGTAATTACTCTATCCTAAAGATGGATATTGAGGGAGTTAGACTCACTGTGCCATTCATCATTGTTTCTTATAAGTTGCCTCAGGCCATATTGATAGGCATGAATGTGTTGCAAATGCTAGCTCCAAGAAGAGATGATGTTTCCTCTATTATTTCCAATACCGATGATACTATTCCGGTTGTTGATGTTGTTACCTCTATTGTTTCCAGAACCGATGACAATATTCCGGTTACTGATGCGGTTACCTCAATGGACAGGAACCAGGACCCCTTATTTGACAATATGGTTGATGATGATAGTATGGTTGATGATAATCCTCAGATTAAGCTTCACATTTACCAAAGTGAGAACGAGCTAGAGACATTGTTCAATGAGTCCAAGGAGATAAGCATGATGCTTATAAAGCCCATCAACGAGTCGTTTGCTAAACCTCAAGATGAAACAACGCTGAAGTCGGTTATGGTCCAACAAATCTTAGATGATTATCGACATATCATATCCAATGATCTACCAGCAGGGCTGCCGCCAGAAAGGAAAGTCAAACACCGGATTGATGTTCTGCCAGGATCAACGGCAACATACCGGTATCCTTATAGGCTGGCCCCAAAGGAGAAGATTGAGCTGGAAAAACAAATCGGTCAACTTCTGAAAGATGGTAAGATTTAAACCATCTGATTCCCCCTATGGAGCACCTGCCTTTCTAGTTGGTAAAGCTGATGGTTCAAAGCGGTTGGTCATTGATTATCGTGCCCTGAATCTAGTCACAATCAAGAAACGTTTTCCTTTACCACTAATTGATGGAATCTTGGAGAGTTTTAATGGTTCGTCGTTGTTCACCACTCTAGATCTTCACTCGGGTTATCACCAACTAGCAATGGATCCAGAATCAATTCAAAAGACTGCTTTCATAACACATAGTGGCCAATATGCATGGAACGTTATGCCATTCGGGTTATGCAATGCTCCATCAACTTTTCAGAGCTTAATGACTGATGTCTTGAGAGATTTGCCCAACGTCTCGGTATATCTTGATGATATTATCATACACAGTGCCGATATACATCAACACGACACTCATGTTCGTCGAGTGCTTGATGCTATGGCTGCTAATAAGCTCATATTGAAACAATCCAAATGTTTCTGGTTTAAAGAAGAACTATCATTTTTAGGTCATGTCGTTTCCAAACAAGGAATTAAACCTAATCCAAAGTTGCTGACTGCTGTACAAGAGTGGAAAACTATTTCCAATATCAAACAATGCCAGAGTTTTTTAGGTACAGTTAACTTTTATCGGAAATTCATTCAAAACTTTGCAGTCAAAGCTCATCCTTTGTATGAGTTCATCAAAGGTGCTAAATGGACACAAGAATGCGATGTGGCGGTTGAATGTTTGAAAACTGCTCTCACAACAGCACCGATATTACGTTTCCCAGACTTCACCAAAAACTTCGTGATCCATACAGATGCGTCTGATATAGCTGGAGGTGGTGTACTGCATCAAGTTGACAATGATAACAAAATACTTGGTGTAATTGCTTATGAATCCTTTCTGCATCACAAAGCAGAACTCAGATATGATGTTCGTGAAAAAGAGCTGTTATCCATTGTTCGTTGCTTGAAGAAATGGCGTCATTATTTGGTTGGAAACCCATTTATCATTTATTCTGATCATCAAAGCTTGCGTTATCTCTTTACTTTAAAGCAACCATCTGGTCGAATTTTGCGATGGTTAGATGTTCTTTCAGAATTTGATTTCCAAGTGAAATATTTACCAGGAAAGGATAACAGAGTGGCTGATGCTTTGAGTCGTAAAGAAGCCTCAGATTATGGGGAGGAAGCAGAACACGTGCTTGCTGTTTCGATTTCAAGGGATGTTTCGGATGATTATGTTGAAGAAATATCAAAAGATTACCTAAAGGATCGCGAATTCGCGAAAATCTATCAAGCTATTTCACAAAATGACATTCCAAAGGAATTAAAAACAAAGATTAAGAAGTTCCATATCGATCCAGAAAACAAGTTGCTATACTACAAGACAACAGTGGACGATGCAGACCGCTTATGTGTTCCAAAGACCAATTATCGAAATGAAATCATCCAACAGACTCATGGTTTAGGACATCCTGGTTATATGAAGGTTTTCATGACCTTACAAGACAAGTTCTACTGGTCAAACATGTTGAGAACAATCAAACGATATGTTAACAAATGTGCTGTCTGTCAAGAAACAAAGATTGAAACAACCAGACAGAGAGGTATTAGCAAACCTCTAGAAGTTCCAACCGCTCGTTGGTCTGACATCACTATTGATCTAATCACAGGTTTGATCCCAACAGAACCATATAAGTACGATGCTATTATTACGGTTTGTGACCGTCTTACCAAAAGATCTCACTTCATCCCAACTTGGACTACAGCCAATGTTTTGGACATTGCTGATCAACTTATCAATAATGTGATAAAGTTACATGGTGTTCCGAAAACTATCGTGTCCGATAAAGACATACGATTTGTTAACACTGTTTGGAACCGTATCACAGAAAGATTGGGAATTTTGCTAAAGATGACAACTGTGTCTAATCCTCAATCCGATGGATTGTCAGAAAGAACAAATAGAACCATTGAACAGATGTTACGTTCCTTTGTTGCTCAAAACGAAACAAAATGGGATCTCTATTTAAGCATCTGTGAGTTCGTTTACAACAACACTTATCAAGCTTCTATAAAGAGTACTCCTTTCTATGCTGATTTAGGTTATCATCCAAGAACAATGGATCTCTTTAGATCTCCTAGAGAATCCACTAAAGCTTCAGAAATGGTGACAGATGAATTCGCTGATCATCAAGCTAGAGTTATGAAATCTACACAAGATTTCCTGAATACTTATCAAGACGCTTTCTCAATTCAAATGAACAAAAAACTTGACGACTATGAATTCAAAGAGGGAGAGAAAGTCCTTGTTCACAAATCAATCTACTTGCCTCAGGCAAAAGAACAAAAACTTAAACCACAATATTATGGTCCTTTTACTATTAAAAGAGTTGTCAATCAAAACTCTTATGAAATTGATTTTCCTACGTCTTTCACGAGATCGAGAGTCATAAACATCAAAATGTTGAAACCATTCATTGAAGCTGCAGACAATTTCTATTATAAAACAATTCCAGAAAAAGAAGATATACGTTCGAGATTAAATGATATTTACTCAATCGTGGGAATTAGTTCTGATGCTAAAGATGTGATTGTTACGTTTGAAGGATGTGATATTTCAGATACCTTATCCATACCTATGACAGAATTAAAACCACTTGGTCGTGATCGTTTAACTTCTTTAGTTGATCGTTATCACTCGACATTTGCTCAACACTTGAAGTGATACTTCATGTCTTTCATTTTACTTTTAAACTATTCTAGTTCATCCTCTAGTTGATTCTGAGGACAGAATCTTTTTCGTGACGGTGGAGAGTGTTAGTACTATTATGACTAACCACAATATATTTCCCATTATGGTAATAATCAATTAGCAATGGTAATGATCAATTAGCAATGGTAATGATCAATTAGCAATGGTAATGATCAATTAGCAATGGTGATGATCAATCAGCAATGGTTGCTATCACTCGTGGACTCTCCGCTTTCTTATATTAACTTTCAGATTACACTATAAAGGACCACTGATCCTCTATAGTCTTTTATATGCCTTATTATAATAAATAACCTTTTATTCAACTATTTTAGTACTATAAACTCATAGTACTCTCTGGATAATAAACTAAACTAACAAAATTGTTAAGGACGCAGTTTTCCACATCATCTTGATGCTGGTTCGGTAGGGTAACCAATCAAAGTCCATAAAACTGCTGTTTGATAAACATCCGGTAGTTTGAATGACATAAAAACTACACTCGTATAAGTCTCTCTCTAATAATATGATGATCATTGTTATTTCAAGCTGCTGAGTTAATAATCATTGGATTATTGAGATTTGAATATTTGAATCTGTCAATCCAGTTCGTGTCAGTAAATAGCTTACTCGGGCATAAAAATGGAAATGAAAATAATCAACACACAATAAGAACTGCATTCAGCGTACACAGAATTAGTCTAATGAGTGCGTACACGAAGAGTAACAGAGCTTGTATGCTGTGTGGAATAGTGGAGTCTCCACAGGTAGGTTTGATTTTTTGCAGCCTTCGCTGCTTGTGGCTTCTGATTAGATGGATATGTCTTCGTTCATCATGTCATGTCAAATTGCCAGATCTATGAATACTAACTTCGTGCCCTAGACGTTTGAAGAAGAAGGGTGTCCAAATTGTGCGGATCTCCTGGGCTCTGGTTTATCTACCACTTCGCCAACCTTTGAAGGTCTTGTAGCCATTGGAGAACCAGAAAAGTCATGGGTTGCCAAATGGTTAAGAGTTAATAACTACCTACCTGGTCTGTACGCCGTCAAAGTGCAAGGGAGATTACCTCAAGATATAGTGGAGACGCTGCCTTTCTATAGACCGAGAGATGGTACTGCTACTGATTAGAAAGTAGAGTTTATGTGGTTGTTCAGTTCTATGGGTCGGTTCTCCAGTCCATCATTCTTTCAGTATAATTGGGAGAACTTCATCTAGCAAAATTAATAGTCAATTAATAGTCATGGCTATAACTGTGCTCTGTAGAGTTGCACGTAGGACTTGTGACACTCCTAGTGTTTGTAGATCCCCCTGAATCCTATGAAAAAGTCGTCTTTCACGCTAAGTTCACTAATCAATGTGATTTCGCGGTTTTCAGAAAAGTCTTTACCGAATGTTATATCATGAACAACATCAAACTATAGAAGCTCAAGACGAGATCCAGCTCGTACGTTATGGTTCTTCTATTCGCCTGGAAGAGGACTTCTCCTCTTAACTTCCCGTGTCAGCTACTTCAGCCCATCAAACTCCAGATCATGCAGAGGAGGACTTTCATATCATCACCACAGGACATCATTACCATCTTAACAGCTTCTATCCAGACCGTTCACCAGGTATCTCACATTCCATGGTACTTCCTGATACCCATCACAACTATCACACTCCGTTCACTATGGACTCTACCGCTAGCCATCAATCAAAGAAAACGTTCACAAAAACAAGCTTCACTGCGACCAATCGTCAGTGCTATGGGTCCCATTTTGAGGTTGAAGCTAGCTCAAAGATCCCAGATTGCTAAGGCTAAGGAGAGTGCTAGTGGTATCTCACAGCAAGAAGGTCTTCCACAGGGTGCTATCTCAGGTAAGGCATCCACTTTGACGTATGAGCAGATAATGCTATTAAGCACTAAAGAACGTCGTCAGAGACAAAAGAAGTTGTTCAAGGAGAATGGTTGTGAAGTGTACAAGAACTTTGTACTACCTGCTTTCCAGATCCCGTTGTGGATAGCTATGAGTGCCACTATCAGAGATCTCACAGGATGGAATGACATTTCATCCACGCCCATGGACTCATCTCTACAATTCGAAGGTTTACTATGGTTTCAAGATCTAACGGTGGCAGATCCTTTCTCTGTGCTGCCTGTTGTTCTGGGTACAATCGCATTGGTCAACGTTGAATGGAACTTGAGAACTTTCGGGATCCAGAACTTTGGCGTCAAGAGATCAAAAAGGATAACAGCTTTCGATTCATTGATGAGTTTAAGTAGATTTGGTGTTGTGTTCCTGATAGCTATTGCAACACAGGCACCAAGTGGATTGGTTCTGTATTGGATCAGCTCAAATACATTCTCATTGGTACAGAACGTCTTACTGGATTATTGGCTTCCTTTGAGATATGGAGTCGCTGAGAGATTTGGCTTCAAGAAAGCTTCGAAAAACTCGATACCACTATTTACTAGAAACTAAGATCATAGAAACAAGATTTCTTAATGAAATCTGTTATTAGTGTACATATAATTATATAAACCTTGTGAAACCTGTAAACCGCAATCAATAAACACAACGCATGACTTGAAATGAAGATATATTACCCTTATTTACCAGCAGCTTTCTGTGCTGCCTTCTTCTTCTTTAGTTTCTCCTCTTTCTCAATCTGTCTTCTACTACCTTTCAACAGTTCTAAATGACCGACTCTTGAGGCAATCAGTTTCTCAGTTTGTGAAGTGACAGAATAATTCTTCGTTAGTTTTGTTTGCATCTGTAGTTGTTTATCTTTCGACTTGTAGACTTTTGGAGCAGCTGGTCTAGGGTTCATCTGCTTCTTTGTGACCCTCTCTCTTGGCTTCACCTTGGACTTGACTTTCAATGCTTGTTGAGCCATCTTGTACTATTTTAATATATATCAACTGCTCTTTCAAAGGCTGCGATGAGGACGATAAAAAGATTTTTTTATCTATAGGCGTTGTGAGCCCCCGGTTTTCAGACCAAAAAAAAATCGCGAAAATCCGCGAAACGGAGTCATCTGATTATGTCAGCAATTTGGGAATTTTTTGTTAATGAATTTATCAAAAGAAAAAATTGGTGATGGCTCTGACTGTTATTGGAGTAGCTCAGCCAAGAAGAGGAGCACAATTCTTCGCAGATCACCAGTGGACTGTTCGCACAATCGTTTGCTATAGCCCTGCTTTCTACGCCCTTCTTTTTTCCAGCCCAAGAACAGTGAGTTCAGCCAAAAGTCATATTTAGCCGCCTACACACATAGCTAACGACGTGATAGCAGTCATGCCTTCTCTGCTGATCTTGCCAGGTCCTCAGGCCTTGTCCCAGTTCAGAGTCACTAACCTGACAAACGATATCAACACCGCTGTCAACTCATCCGTTGTCACTGCTGTGCGTTCTGCCTACATTCACTACGTCTCTACAAAGACAGATTTGAGTAGTGATGAGGAAAAATCCGGTCTGTTATCCACTTTGCTGAAGTATGATACACCATTAGACCTGGAAGATGAGTTGACTCAACAACTAGTGAAAGTCTCAACATCTACAGAGCTTGCTTCCCCTGAAGATGAAGATTCTTATGTTATCAGAATTCTACCAAGACCAGGTACTATTTCCCCATGGTCTTCTAAAGCCACCAACATCACCACCGTCTGTGGCTTGGACTCTGATGTCGAGAGAGTCGAAAGAGGTCTTGCTCTTTTGATCAAAGTTCGTCGTGGTTTCCCATTGAAGAACTACTTGTTAGATGGATCTCCATTAGTTTCGGTCTATGACAGAATGACTCAATCACTTTACATCGAAAAGGCTCCAGTGAATGACGATTTGTTCGCTATCCATGACCCAAAACCATTGGTCACTGTTGAACTCTCCTCAAAACCAAAAGAAAAACTTGAGCTTGCCAACAAAGTTCTAGGTCTTGCTTTGGATCAAGGTGAGATTGAATACTTGGTCAATGCCTTTGTCAACCAAATCGGAAGAGATCCAACTGACGTTGAACTTTTCATGTTCGCTCAAGTCAACTCTGAACATTGTAGACACAAAATTTTCAATGCTGATTGGGAAATTGATGGTGAGAAGAAACCAACAACCTTATTCAAAATGATCAGAAACACTGAAGAAAAGAATCCACAATACACCGTCTCTGCTTACAGTGATAATGCTGCTGTTTTTGAAGGTCCAGAAGCTTACTTCTACCAACCAAATCCAAAGACCAAAGTGTGGCAATCAAAGAAAGAAAAAGTTCAAACTCTAGTGAAGGTTGAAACCCATAACCATCCAACAGCTGTTTCTCCATTTGCCGGTGCTGCTACTGGTTCTGGTGGTGAAATCAGAGATGAAGGTGCCACTGGTCGTGGTTCCAAATCCAAATGTGGTCTTTCAGGTTTTTCAGTCTCAGATCTCTTAATTCCAGGATTTGAACAATCTTGGGAATTGAACGTTGGTAAACCAAACCACATTGCTTCTCCATTAGACATCATGATCGAAGCTCCAATCGGTTCTGCTGCTTTCAACAATGAATTTGGTCGTCCATGTATCAACGGTTACTTCAGAACTTTGACCACAAAAGTCATTAATGCCGATGATAAAGAAGAAATCAGAGGTTTTCATAAACCAATTATGCTCGCGGGTGGTATGGGTGCTATCAGACCTTCCCTAGCTTTAAAGAACCACAAAATCACTCCAGGTTCAGCCTTGATTGTCCTTGGGGGTCAATCCATGTTGATTGGTTTAGGTGGTGGTGCTGCTTCATCCATTGCTTCGGGTGATGGTTCAGCTGACCTTGATTTTGCTTCTGTTCAGAGAGGTAACCCAGAAATGCAACGTCGTGCTCAACAAGTTATTGATGCATGCGTTTCTTTAGGTGCCAACAATCCAATCCAATCTATCCACGATGTTGGTGCTGGTGGTTTGTCCAATGCTTTACCAGAATTAGCTCACGACAATGGCTTAGGTGCCAAGTTCGAGCTAAGAGACATCTTATCACTAGAACCTGGTATGTCACCAATGGAAATCTGGTGTAACGAATCTCAAGAACGTTATGTCATGGGTGTTGCTACTCAAGATTTGGAACTATTCAAAGAAATCTGTGAAAGAGAAAGAGCTCCATTCGCTGTTGTCGGTCATGCTACCTCTGAAGAACGTTTAGTTTTGACTGATAAACTATTGGGAACAACTCCAATCGATCTAGAGATGTCCATCTTATTTGGTAAACCACCAAAGATGTCAAGAACCGCTAAAACTGCTGACTTGAAACTATCTCCATTGAACTTCTCCAATGTCACTTTCAAAGATGCTCTAGAAAAAGTCCTACATTTACCAGCCGTCGGTTCCAAGAACTTCCTGATCACCATCGGTGATCGTACCGTTACTGGTTTGATCGACCGTGACCAACTTGTCGGTCCATGGCAAATACCTGTTGCTGATGTTGGTGTCACCGGTACCTCATTAGGTGAAACCGTTGTCTCCACCGGTGAAGCATTAGCCATGGGTGAAAAACCAACCATCGCTTTGATCTCTGCATCTGCTTCTGCCAAATTGTCAGTCGCTGAATCTTTGTTGAATGCCTTTGCTGCTGATATCAAAAGTTTGGACTCTGTCAAACTCTCTGCTAACTGGATGTCTCCAGCTTCTCACCAAGGTGAAGGTGCTAAATTATACGAAGCTGTCCAAGCCATTGGTATTGAGCTTTGTCCTGAACTTGGTATTGGTATCCCAGTCGGTAAAGATTCTATGTCCATGAAGATGAAATGGGACAGTAACGAAGTTACCGCACCATTATCTTTGGTCATCACTGCCTTCGGTCCAGTCAACAACACCTCCAAAACTTGGACTCCACAATTGATCAATCAAGAAGATACTGTTCTTGTGCTGGTCGATCTAGCTGGTAAAGTTCCAAAAGCTTTAGGTGGTTCTGCTCTTGCTCAGGTTTACAAACAAGTTGGTAACAAATCACCAGATGTCCATGACATCAAAGTACTAAAAGGATTCATCAACACATTAATCGAACTACATCAACAGGATGATGTTGTTTTGAGTTATCACGATAGATCTGATGGTGGTTTGATTGTCACTTTACTAGAAATGGCTTTTGCTGGTAGATCGGGTCTTGACATTGATGTCAAATCATCCGAAGACGACCTAACCGCCCTATTCAACGAAGAATTAGGTGCCGTTTTCCAAGTCTCCAAAGCTAACTACGATCAATTTGTTGAACTATTTGGTAAGAATGGTGTTTCTTCTGATTTGATCTCAATTGTTGGTCAACCAGTGTTCTCAAAGGAACAAAAAGTTACTGTCACTTTCAACGGAAAGGAACTTTTGTCATCCTCAAGAGCTGCTTTACAATCATCATGGGCTGAAACTTCATACAAGATTCAAAGATTAAGAGATAATCCAAAATCTGCCGATCAAGAATATTCCTCAATCCAAGACAACCTAGACCCAGGTCTATCATACAAACTAACTTTCGAACCAGCTGATGATCTAGGTGTTTCAAAGTTCCAATCCAGACCAAAAGTCGCCATCTTGAGAGAACAAGGTGTCAATGGTCAAATGGAAATGGCCTGGTCTTTCGAACAAGCTGGATTCACCGCTGTTGATGTTCATATGACTGATATCATTGAAGGCCGTGTGACACTGGATGATTTTGTTGGTTTCGCTGCTTGTGGTGGTTTCTCATACGGTGATGTTCTAGGTGCTGCTTCAGGTTGGGCTAAATCTGTCCTTTACAACGAAAGAGCCAGAAACGAATTCTACAAATTCTTCAACGAAAGAGATGATACATTTGCCTTTGGTGCCTGTAATGGTTGTCAATTCCTATCAAGAATTGCAGAATTGATCCCAGGTACTGAAAACTGGCCAACTTTTGAAAAGAATGCTTCTGAACAATACGAAGCCAGAGTCACATTAGTTGAGATCGTTGACAACAACGATGAAAACCCAAGTATCTTCTTGCAAGGTATGAAAGGCTCTAAATTCCCAATTGCTGTTGCCCATGGTGAAGGACATGCTTCTTTCAAAGATTCAGAAGACGTCAACAAATTACAATCCGATGGTTTGGTATCCGTCAGATTTGTTGATAACTATGGTAATGTCACTGAGAAATATCCATTCAATGCTAATGGTTCACCAAATGGTATCACTGGTATCAGAACACCAAATGGTAGAGTTTTGGCTATGATGCCTCATCCTGAAAGATGTGTGAGACTAGAGTCTAACTCATGGTATCCATCCAAAGAGTCTCAAGCTTGGGAAGCTTATGGTCCATGGATTAGACTTTTCAGAAGTGCCAGAAAATGGGTTGGCGACAGAGAATGAAGATGATGATCCATGTCATGTACATTAGAGATATAACGTTCAATTAATTTAGTTTGATTTCTGAGGATCTTTAACTTATAGAAAAATACAAAGATATCAATATTTAGCTCAAGCGAGAGACGATGGGCGTAGATTACAAAATATTCCAAAGGCGCTATCTTTTCAGTTTTCAATTGATTATTGAAAGCCATGAAGAATGTCTGAAAGAAGAAGAACTGAATGATGCAAGAGTGGACACGAGATATTAAAGACAAGAAGGGGGTCCACTATTCGTTTTCATTGAAAGTGATTAAATAGAGTTAAAACATTCAGTGATTTAATGTTCCAAAATGGTCAAGTTACCAGTGATGACAACGTTTTCCAAAACTGAACCGTTTGGAATGTCGATTCTTTGGCCATCTTGACAAACAATGATTACTGTTCCTTTCAAAACAACACCTTTACCAAGGTTAACATTACCAGTGATAGTCAAATGATCCAACTCTAAAATTTTTGGAATATGGCCAATTCTTTGGTTGAAGTTGGAGACTTTCTTAAAGTGAGAGCCCAATTTGATCAATGGATTGGAACCGAATCTAGTTGGATCTAGTTTCAAAGCACCGTGCTCTAAGTAGAATAGATCCGATTTGACCAATAATAGATCTGAACAGGTTTTCACAGGTAAGAATCTGCCTCTTGGAACATTAACACCGTGGGCACCGTTGAAATGTCTAATGGCAGCACCGACAGCAGTTTCAAGTTGTAGAACATTGACTTCTTGGCCTTGTTTGTTGGTGATGGTTTTACCATTTGGAATGATTTCGACTTCAATGGAGTTTGATTCAATCAATCTCTTGACAGCTTTTAGGTTGATCCACAAGTTATTGGTGTTGAAGTTTTTGAATTTTTTGATGGATTTGAATTCTTCAACGTGCTCCTTTGGAACTTGAGCGATTTCAAGTAGTCTAACTTCACCACCGTAGTTGATCAAAGTACCACCTTTAACATCGGCTCTGGTTTTGTCAGTCAATTCCATGATGTACTCAGAACCAGTCTCAATCATGTGGTTCAAGATCTTTAGATCAACAGTAGCACCTAAGTTATCACCATTGGAAACGAACAAGATCTCTTTACCTTGCTCGATCAAGGCATCTAGCTCACCGGAAGCATGTAGAGATTCGAACAAATCACCGTGACCAGGTGGATACCAAGAGTCGATGTGGTCGTCAGCAGCAGCTGGGACTGGTAAAAGGGAATCTTTCAATATTCTTGGGTATTTGGATTGGTTGAATGTTCTAATTCTGATTCTGTGACCACCGTACTTTCTAATGATCTGATGGGTATCACTGTCGGTGTTGAAAGAGTTCATCAATAACAATGGGACATCTGAGTCATGTCTTCTGTTCAAGTGTTCGATTTGACGAACAGCCAAATCCAAAAAGGTGTTACCATCTCTGACTTCAATGACAGATTTTGGACCAACACAACCCATAGAGGTACCTAGACCACCATTCAACTTCAAAACAGCTAGTTTGTTCAGGTTGTCAGAGTTTTCGGCAGGACCGGAGATGTCACTGTACTCAACAACCTCATCAGCATTTGGAGATCTGATCTTGTCCCAGTCCAAAGTGGTACCGGCAGCTTTATCAGCCAAATATCTTCTGAACAGAGCGAAGAAGGAATCCATCTCATTCTCGAATTTAAATTGCTCATCCTTGTCCTTGACGGTATCGGCCAGTTTGTTCAAGGCATTTCTCATTTGACTGGCAGCAACGGAAGTGGTGGTGTTGTCAAAAGCCTGTGTGTTTGTTTTGTTAGTAAGTGGTCTCTCGGGAGATCTCGAAGATCACCTGCCCGAGGGTCCTTCTCCAACAATTCCTCGAGAGGTGGACATTCCACGCGCGTCATCTGACAGCTGTTGCCAGTGTAGGCCGAATCCCCTCATTTTTCCAGGTTTCACAAGTCTTTAGCTGCCTGGATCAAATCTCGAGGGTGTTGATCTCAGCTGATGCCCAAACAACACACAAAACAGCTCTTCTTCGGTCGTTATCGCACCAGAAAGAGTCGAAAAAGGACCGTTCGAAACGGGATGAAAGGCAATGGTACGTACAAATGCACTTTGACTCTTGGAATGTTTTCTTTGTGTAGAAGCCATCGTGTGTGTGTGTGTGAAATGACAGGTGTTTTCCAACGTGTTTTGCTGTTGTTTTGGAAGGAAATTTCTGGAATTCACAAAACAGCAAAATTCCACTTTTTTCGCGAATAAATCAAGTTCGCGTGTTTTCGCGGAATGTCTTTTCGCGAAAATCACCAATTTCTCGACAAACAAAAATTTGTTTGCTTCAAAAAGGTCTTGTTGAACAGTCTTTATAAACCCTCAATTAACTGCCTGGTATGTCATTTTTAGGATTCGGAGGTGCTCCACAAATCTCTTCTGAGCAGAAACTACAAGCTGCCGAGGCCGAATTGGACTTGGTCACCGACATGTTCAACAGACTGGTCGACAACTGTCACAATAAATGTGTTATCAAGAACTACTCTGAAGGTGACATCTCCAAGAACGAGTCGCTGTGTATCGACAGATGTGTCTCCAAATACTTTGAAGTCAATGTTAAAGTTGGTGAGAACATGCAAAAACTGGGCTCAAGTGGTGCTTTCGCTAACAGACCTTGAGTGTCATCCATCGCATCACTTTTTGATCTTTCTTGTTTTAATGACCTTTATTTCCTCCCTTTGTCTGGTTCATGACTCTATCTCTGTACATATGTTCTCAAGATACATTATATAACTGCTACTTTTTGTAGTTATATTATTTTTCGTTCATTATAAGTCGTTTCCATATGTACAGTTTATATTCTATTGAGGCTTTATTCACCTAGAAGCTGAAAAACTTCTTGATTCTCAGCATCACACCTTCATAGCTGTTCAGTTTTGGTCTAACGTCAAGATAGAAACTAGCCATCTGGGGTAAGTTAGGATTGGGTCTGCCTTGATAGAAATCAATCACATAGTCGACTTCGACACCACATCTATCGATGGTCCAATCATGTCTATCAAAAGGCTTTTGATACCCTAATAGTGCAAAGAATCCTGCCTTTGGTGTCAGTTTCTTGGAGTCACCTTTGAAACTAGTCAACTGGATACCACCACATTTATCACCGCCTTGGTTTTCTTCCCATTTTAGGATCTGGTACCAAGCTCTTTCATTGACAGCATTATGTATAGGCACAACAGTTTCCATATCCTGGACAGTAGGATTCCAGTTCTTACGCTTCATTGCTTCAAAGAACTGTTTTTGAGATGGATAGATCCAATTTGAACCAGCTCCCGTTCTAGGTATTGTGGACACCTCACGTTCAACCGGCAGTCTGACGTTTGTTTCGTACACAGGTTCGTCTGGTAAGGAATCTGAACTGTGCTCTTTTTTCTCTATGGCTGTAGGGATCTTGCTTCCATCGATGATTGGTCTTTGTTTCTGTCCCATCTCAGCCCATTTGGCTCTAGCATTGTGATCAACTGGACACTTTTCAGCTTCAGATGTATCTCTACTTTCAGAAACAGGTGGATGACCTGATGGTACATGTACATCCTTGGAGCCTCCTAGTTCTGCCCATTTAGCCCTAGCATTATGGTCAACAGGGCATTTATCAGCATCAGAAGAAGCATCGGTACCATGTTGTGGTATTGGATGTGGAGCTATTGTATTCTGGCTATTCTTTGCCCAAGTTTCTCGAGCAGAATGATCAACCGGACATTTTGGCTGGGTATCGGACATTTTAAGATCAAACAAGCCCTGAGATTTGAAGCACTAGATCTTTGTTCTGTAGAAAACTTGGTGATTTGAATTCAACGAGTTTTGTATGGCTCTCTAAAATTTATGATACATTTGTGCGGCCCATACCGTGAATTTCATTCATTTCTGCGATTTTGGCACAATTTGGCCAAGAATTTTCAAAAATAGGATCTTTGGCCGAGTGGTTTAAGGCGCTCGACTCAAGATCGAGTATCGTAAGATGCAGGCGTTCGAATCGCCTAGGATCCATTATATTTTTTTTTTGCTTTTTTGGCGTTTTGAGAGTCTACAACAGTTTTTTGAGCATAACAACATCATATATGGATGTTCCCCGAGCGTATCCACACACTGCTATCTGAAAGTACCCACATATACCCTTCTAGCACCAGTTTATTACCCATGTAGATCTTATTTGCATAGTGTCCTTAACAATACATTTCGCGAAATTATTGAATTCACAACGTCAACAACTTCAAAACAAACAAATCAACCATTTCGGCAAGTTGCTTCCTCCATCAAATCGTCCATAAAGTGCTCGTTCTGTTGCTCAGTCTACAATGTCTGCTTCAATTTCACATGGCGATGCTTTAAACACGCAGACTGGCGATTCGAATAGCCCGACTCCGCCAGTCGAATCATCGAATGATCCGAAGCCAACATTATCGAAGTCTGCGAAGAAGAACAAGAAGAACAGAGATAAAGCGAAGGCTAAGAAGGCCAATGGACAGTCTACAGTCGACTCCGTGTCTAGCAGTCAGACGCCTGAACAGATTGGGTCTCCAGCTGTCGAGCAATCCTTCCCAGCTACATCCGAACCCGTGAACCTGGTTCCAGAACATCAAGAACCACTAGAACCACTAAAGGTGACACCTCAGCTAACACAGCCTGAAACTCACATCACCAAAGAAGCTGAATCCACTTCTGAGAATCATTCTTCTCCATCTGTGGACTATGATGTGGCTGTTTCCTCTGAGCCAGCAGCTGAACCCCAGAGCATCACCAATGATGAGAAGACTTTGAATCCTAAATCCCAAAAAAGTCTTCAGCAGAAGGAAACATTAGATGTCCCTCTATCAGAGAATTCTGAAGCCCCTGATTCACATCAGTCCAATGCTATGGAATTGGCCATTGAGAACATTTCTGGTGCGAAGACTGAAGTCCCTACCAAAGTCATTCCGGACATTCTGCCACTACCAAAAGACGATATAAATGCTTCCCCAGCTATTCATGGTAATCCTGAAGAACCAGAGAACCCAGTGCTACCTGAAATACCTGTAAGCGAAGACAGTTTCTGTGAACATCATCAAGCTTCACAGCCCATTCAACAAGAATCTATTGACCAGGTACCAGTAGAGTTGGAATTGGTTGAACAAGAACCAATAGAACCAGTTGAGCAGGAAACAACTAAAGAGGAACATGTTGAACCGGAAACAGTTGAGAAAGCTTCGGATTCAAGAACAATTGAATCTGGAACTATTGAGTTGAAAGAAGAAGAAAACGAGAATGAACCAGAGCATATTGCTTACGAACCTTTCAGTACACATGAACCTGAACCCTCTATAAATGACGATCTCTTCTCCGACAGTACAAAAGAAGGAGGATCCGACTTCTGGGATAGCATCAAGAAACCCCAAGAAGAATCTATCGTTGAAGATCATGTCACCAAAACTGAAGAACAGCCTTCTGCTCCATTTTTTGCTTCGCTAGTGGAGAGAACTGAAACTGAAGACAATTCAGTGGAAAGCAGTCAACCCGCTGCTATTGGCACAGCTATTGAGTCGAATGTTACCACTGGTGATGTCGTTGACTCTGTTCCTACTGGAGAAGATCAAATTCCTACGGACGAGACCACTACTCAAATACAACACGCCTCTTCGGACAAAGTTGTTGCTATTCCTGAAGAATTAACTGTTGAGAAAACATCAGCTCCTCAAGATTCTATATTCTCTGGAAGTGAGGAAAAGGGCGAATCAAGCTTTTGGGATAATATTGAGCAATCCTCTGAAGTTGGTGATGCTGGCAAAGACGATTTACCAACACCAGCACCGGCCACTAATATCAATGAAAGTGACCTGAAGAAAAAGTTCAATGCATTAGTTCTTGACGATGATGATGATCTTTTGCTCGACGACGAACTGTTAGATGATGAATTACTAGCTGATGAGCCTGTCAAAGCTGTTGAGCAAGTTAAGGTAACTGAGGTTGTCCAGAATAGATACCAGCCACAACAGCAGCAGATGCAGTACCAGCCGCAACTACAACAGGTACAGAGCTATGCAAACAAACATCACTCTCAGAATCCATATGCCGCTGCAAATCAGCCTCAGCCTCAACCTCAGCATCATTTAGATATCAGAAAATTGAATCAACAGAAGCAGAAATCAGATGCATATGACTTCCCAGTTAACCTTATCTCATCAAAATCTGTTTCCCATAAACCTGCTAGAATCGCTGTGTCGCAACCCCAGACTCCAGCTATTCCTCCTCAGTCCCAGTTCATTCCTCCTCAGGCACCCGGCTTCCCTTCTGCCCCTTCGTCTAGCGTGCAGACACCGCTTGCTCCACCAAAACCAGCGTTCGGCGCCAATTCTGCATACCAGCCTCCATCCACATCAAACGCTAATGTGCCTCCAAAAGCCATAAAGAAGAAACAGTCATCATTCTTTGAGGAATTACCGATTTTGGCTCCAATAGCGCCTGCTCGCCCTGCTAGGGTTGCCTCTGTGAGTTCCAACACGTCAAGCAGTCCTCTTGTTAGAAACGTTCAAATTCCAGGACCTCCTCCTATTGGTAACATGGCTGCACCTCACATACCTCCTACAAATCCATATGCTCTACCTCCACAGTCGCACCTACCAACTGGACCTTTCAAGTATGCTCAACAAGGAAACCCGGCACCAGTGCCACCTTCTCAGCCATATGGATCTGGTCAATACGCACCATTGAGTGGTCCAGGCATCGCGAATGCACCTCCAGTCATGAACAGTTTTGCTGGCACTAGTCCTTCTGTTATTGGTCCTGCTTCAAGCGTCGGTCCTGCTTCAAGCGTTGGTCCTGTTCAACAAGCATACGGTGCTTCTCCTTCATTTGCACAATCACCTCCGGCTGTTAATGGTCCTCCTCCTCCTGCTAAAGGTCCACCACCTGGAAAATACGCTCCTGTAAACCCTATGGCTCCACCACAGCATAATCATAATCAGTACAACACAGTAGGTGCTCCTCCTGTTGGCCAGCCTCCGCAAGGACCAAACAGTCCTGCGTTGTCCCATCTGATTCAACAGGCTTCTGCTAAACATGAGACTGTTCAGCCTCATTTCCAAATCAGTCAGTCCACGGCACCTCAAGGTTTGCATTTGTCTGTTCCTCAGAATCTTGCTGACTCACATGTCAAATCGCCTGTCAACCCTTCTCCTAGTGTTACAAAGTATGCACCAATCAACCATAGAAGACAAGCAAGTGCCACTGCCAACCAGTACGACCCGAACAGCATAGTGAATATCCAAAATCAACAACAATCTCAACCTCCACTTCCCTCAATTCCGCAACAGCAACAGTTCAATCCATTGTCGGCAGCTGCTCCTCCGTTGAATCATGGTCAACAGACGCAAAACTTCCAGCAGTCAGCACCATACAAATCTGCTCAACAGTTCGCCTCGCCTCATGCTCTACCTCAATCTTTCCCACCTTCGGTTGCCCAAACACAATCGGCTCCAGTTCCAGGTTTTGCACAGTCATATAATCAGCAGGCACCTCAACAGCAACAGGCACCTCAACAGCAACAGGTTATACAAAAGCAATACCCGAACTTCAATCAACCTCAACAGCAACCACAACCAACCTTCGCTCAGCAACAGGTACCAATTCCTCTTGAACGCAGACAATTCCCGCTCTTCAACATGTCACAAGGTAAGATCGTTTATCTTGTTCCAAAAGGATACCAGAGTGAGCTTCATATTGTTGACACAAACAAGGTGCTGAATGATCCACTATTGAAAGACTTCCCAGTTCCTTCGAAGAAGAATTCTGCTTTAGTTGACAAGTTCTTGGATCAGAGAATTGTGACTATTGGAAACACAATTTCCTCAGAAAGTGATGCTGATGAGCTACTGCTGGTCAAGTTGTTAAAACATAAGTGGAGTAACAGCAAAGAGACCTTCAGTCTTGATGGTTCGGTTGGTTATGATGAACCTTCACAACACGTGTTCAATGAAAAGTCAAAACAGCCATTGAACAAACGGAGCTTAGTGTATCACATTGTTGGTGGTGAAAAGGAAGAGGCTTTGAGATTAGCTAAGAGCACTGGCAACTACACCTTGTCGCTACTGATTGCTTCATCGATCAATCAAGCTCGCTACAACGAAATTGTTAAGGAGTACATTGATAGAGAATTCGGGTATAACACAGCTGCTCTGTTGAAGGCTATTTATTCCAGTGACGTTGATTTCAATGCAAACAAGGATTGGACTTTATCGAATTGGAAAGCACTAGCAACAGCTGCTCTTTCAAACCATCAACAGCCATCATTCTTCATTGGTAATCTGGCCAGCTTCCTCAAATCCAATGGAAAAACTTTACCAGCTTACATTTTATTCGTTCTTGGTGATGTTCCAGTTTCTGCCCTCACATGGTCAAAATCGTTGAAGTTCAGTCTATACCATCAGATCTATGTCGCCATAAAAACAACACCTACTGCAGGTGATGACACTTACTTGAGTCAACTGATGACTGCTGGCTTCTTGTTGGATTATCAGTTTATTGCTGAAGCTCAGAAATACATTGAGTTGGCTGCAACTGGACTGAAAACTGCTAAAGGAAACGCTGATGATTTGAGTGCCGCCAAGATTGATCTGATCCGATTGAGACAACTTTTAGATGGAAAGGATAGCTGGTTCACAAGACCAACATTGGATAAAGTCTGGGGTCAATTGGATAAAAAACTAAGTAAATTCATTTCAGGTGATGATGAAGCCGCTCCTCAAAAGACAGACGGTGTGTTCAGCAACTTCAGTCCTGGTATTTCAAGAAACACATCTGTTGTATCATTGACAGCTGCTGCTTCTATGACCACACAAAGCTCTTCGTTTGGTTTGGATCAGAAGCTAGTTTCTGGTAGAGTACCTGCTATTCCTCGCAACTCTACTTCATTTGCACCTTCTTATGAGCCCCAAGGTTCTGGTATAGGTCATCCTTCAAGACCTGATCTGTCGAGAACTTACACCCCAGCCCAACTCCCAACAGGATCAGGTGTTCCAATTACGCAGAATCATTCCAGCCCAGGATTAGTGCTGCCAAATTCTTCGCCGAAGAACAGGACCTCAAGATATGGACGTGACAGTGCAGGCTCAAGAAAATCATCAACTCATTCTGTCCTCTCCCAAGCTGATGAGGCTTTCCCACCATCTTCCAGCTATGGCTATCAGGCACATTCTGCGCCACCACCACCGCCATTCAAATCAAGTCCTATGGAGCACACAACGTCGCATTCTTCCCCTACTGGAAGTGCACCATCTCTATCTACTTCCACTCCACCAGTTAGAGCTAATCCTGGTCTTCCACCTAAATTTGGCAAATCTGCAGGACTCGCACCTCCACCATCAGTTCTGAAAGCTTCTGTCCAAACAACTTCCCCAAGATCTCGATATGCTTCTCCTCATCAGCCTCAACGACCTCCTAAACCACAACAACCGCAACAACCGCAACAACCACAACAACCACAACAACCACAACAACCACAACAACCACAACAACCACAACAACCACAACAACCTCAGCAACCACCTCAGCAACCACCTCAGCAACCACCTCAGCAACCACCTCAGCAACCACCTCAGCAACCATCTCAGCAACCACCTCAGCAACCACCTCAGCAACCACCTCAGCACCAAGTCCTACAATATCAACATCAGCCAACCGTTGATGAGGTTCTTGCTGGAAACAATACTCCTTACTACGAGAAGCAATCTGCTACTGACCCTCCTACTGCTGAAGAAAGGTCTACTGAGAATCTCTCGATATCACCAAGAACTGATGCGTTCTATGAAGAATCTGAAGTCAATAATCTTCCAGAAGACGCAAATGGCTCTACAGTAAGAATCGATGAGAATGTTGAACAACATGAGGGAAATCTGTCAGTCAATGACTTTGAAGATCGTGCTGCTGAGAACATCCAAGACGTTGAAGACCCAGAAGCTTTTGAAGATGAATACATGGGAAACGATAATGATTCCAGATTTGTTGATCAGACGTTGAGTGACTTTGGTGACTCTGCTAAACCCTATGAAATCCCAGAAGAGCTGCAGGAACAAGTTTTGGAGTCACATCCTTCATATGCTTCACGTACCTCACAGGCTGCTTCATCTAACGGCTCGCCATTTGTTACAGATCCTGTCACCTCAACATCAAGAAGATCGAGTATTACTGTTGTTAGAGCTCCTGTTGAGGGAACGTCACCAAAAGAATCCAGAACTGAGATCTCCCACGCTCTTGATACTGAGACTAAACCTTCAGAAGTCATCCAAGTTCCTGCCCCTATCAACCAGGCACCAGCTAACTTTGCTCCTGTCCCACATAACCCATACGCTCCACCTCCAGCTGTTAGAACATCTGTCTCCAACGGAACTCCTCCATATAATCCATATGAACCAGCAAGACTTTCAGTTGTTGAGACTCAGTCTGTCAGCCGTGAAAGAAACGGCTCCATCACAAGCCCATACAATCCATATGCTCCACAAAGTCTCAGCACACCTGTTGAGTCCAAGTTCAGACCTCGTCAAACATCTGTTAGTGATTCTGGTACACTCAACTCATTCGCAGATAGTCTTATGGCACCACCATCCAACTATGGACCTCCAGTTATAAGTTCGCCAAGCACACCGGAAGGTGCCGGTCCCTCGATGAGAATCACCAAGTTTGAGCCACCTACTACCAATCACAACATTACCAATATATTAGAAGAGGAAGAATACTATGATGACATTGTTGAAGACAGTGATGACGAAGATGATAACCAGATCACAAAGCCTTCAAAGCCTGCTGAAAAACCAAAAGAAACTAAAAAGCCTGTTGAGAAGAAAGAGAAGAAGGAATCAGCAGGATGGTTCAGTGGTTGGATGGGTAAAGGTGACGGTAAAGAAAAGAAAGTCTACAAAGCTAAGTTGGGAGAAAAGAGTAAGTTCTACTACAATGAAGAACTGAAGAGATGGATTACAGAAGGTGAGGATTTGGATAAGATCAAAGCAGAAGCTGCACCACCTCCGCCACCAACCATCAAGAAGAAGCCAAGCAACTTGACCAGACCACGTCCTGATTCCGTCACTGAAGGATCTGACAATGGTCCTGCTACACTACCAACATCTGTTAAGCCACCTGGTCCTTCAATGGCTCCATCTCGTCCTCCTGGTCCTCCTGGTATGGGCTCTGGGCCAAAGAAACCATCTGCTGCTTCAGACTTGGATGCCTTGATGAACCTAGCTGGACCAAGTACTGGTGCTTCAACTAGAAGAAAGAAGAGACCAGGGTATGTCAACGTCATGAATGACATGCTAGAAAAGAAGTGATAAAATTGTTACATATGTTCATACTAGTCAAAAAAGATCAGAGATTTTACATGTTTTGTTATATTTCTTCTATCGTGTAGTAAAGACTAATCAAGTATTTTAGCCGTTTATTATGTTGTCCTTATTTCCTATTCGTGTATAATCATTATTTCAAGTGTCCTTGCTCAGTGTAGTTCTTCGGCTAAGTAGCTCCCTGTCGTATCGAAGCTATTATTAGTCTCATCAGCTGATCTAGCAGCATCAACCATTGCACACCATTTAGCTATTTCAAGCAGCTCGTGTGATTCATCATTGATCCTTGGAGTGGTATCAGGTTCTGGTCCTTTGTCATAGACAAAATCGAGGTCTTCATCCGATGAGGCCCACAGTGATGACTGTGATTCGGCTCCTGGTGTATTGAACCTCGAGTGCGTATGTATCTCTTTGGAGCTGTTGGAGAATTCTGAGTGAGAGGTTGTCTTGGAGAATGGGGTTGGGTCCCGTGAATCAATCGTTTCGAGTATCAGACTGTTCTCGTTCTTCAGTGAATTGTGGATCTCCACCATCCTGATCTGATCCTGTGATATTGCAAAAGGACGTGCTCCAGGGTTAGGAGTTATCGTAACTGTGACCTCTCTATTTGTTGCATTGGCCTTTCTGAGACTCTTCCGTCTTTCTATCTCGGCCAATTGGGGAAACACTCTAGTGCCTTTCGGTTTTCTCGTTTCGTTATTGACAATATGAAGTTGTGGTACCTTCTCTTCAGCTTCGATCTGGCTACTCCGTATCACTCGTTTTGTGGTTTTCCTCTTCTTCTTCTGCTTGGTGCATCGGCCATTGGGGCTCCTAGATATGGATTCAATACTATATATGTCTTCCCGCGTACCCCTTTGAGGGGCTCTCAGAGATCTGATGGAGAACCAAGGGCCTCTAATGATGACAGAAGATAGCCTATGCAAGGAGAAGTGCCTCGAAGTGCTCCTTGTGTGATATGTGTGAGTTTTGGGAATGATCTTCTGCCTTTGTGTCATTAGGGTCGAGCAATTGGTCCAATCCAGCCTTCTCAAGTACACCAAGTGAAGTACCTTTCGTCGTGAACTGGCCTTTTTTGTGTATTTCACAGACGATAATGACCCATAAAGGGACGCAAAAGTACATCATACCAAATTTTTGCTGACATCAGCACACGCCTATAAAACTGAAAGTTCACCAACAAATCTTGAAGCAAAACAGTCCAAAAACAGCGATGTCTCAAGCCTTCAGCGCGCCTGGAAAGGCTCTTCTTGCCGGTGGGTACTTAGTGCTCGACTCTTTTGACTCATATGTCGTTGCTTTGAGTGCTAGAATGCACTGTCTCGTTTCAACGGTGGAAAACGATGAGCGTGTCGTTGAGATCACAAGCCCTCAGTTCAAAGATGGTGTCTGGAGATACCAGTACAAAGACGGCAAATTGATTGTGTTGGAAGGAAAGAATTCATTCATTGAAGCCACCATCGTTAACGCTTTCAAATATCTACAGATGAATCAGCTGGAGAAGTCTCTAAATTTGACTATTTTCTCAGATAAAGAATACCATTCCCAGCAAAACACCACGGCGAAAGGAAGGTTCCTGTTTCACTCACAGCCGATAAATGATGTTCCAAAGACTGGTCTTGGCTCCTCTGCTGGATTAGTGACTGCTGTGACCGCCGGTCTACTGTCACAACTCATGGATCTGAATCTAACTGATAAACAGTACCTTAACATTGTTCACAATTTGGCTCAATTCAGTCATTGTCAAGCCCAAGGTAAGGTTGGTTCTGGGTTTGATGTTGCTGCTGCTACATTCGGGTCCATCGTCTACAAAAGGTTCGATCCAGTTCTAATAAACTCTGCCGATGAAAAGCATCTGTCTGAGTTGATAGAGTCTGACTGGAAGATTAAGAACAACAAAGTGACACTGCCGCCTAAAATCAAACTTTTGATGGGGGATATCAAGACCGGCTCTAACACACCAAAACTGGTCTCGAAGGTTTCAGCCTGGAAGAAGTCAAATCCTATACACAGCTCTCAGATCTATTCAAATCTAGATTTTGGAAACTTGAATGTCATCCAAGCACTAAAGCTTCTTTCGGAATCACACAGCTCGTCTCCAAAAAAATACGGAAATATCATCGAGTACGTGTCCTCTCATTCTTCGAGTGAAATACTCTCATCGGAGAACGAAGGTCTGGCAGCTGTCAAACTTCTGATCAATTCCATTCTCTCAATCCGTGAGAACTTTAGAATCATCACTAAAGAATCCGGTGCAGAGATTGAACCTTTAGAACAGACTCAAGTTTTAGACGCTTGTCTGAGATACAACGGTGTCTTGGGTGGTGTTGTTCCAGGAGCTGGTGGATTTGACGCTATTTCACTTCTGATCACTGAGGATAAGATAGATGAGTTCCTCAAGCTCACAAAGGACCATCCAGACTTCCAAAACGTTACATGGCTGGATCTGAGTGAGGAATCGGAGGGCCTGAGACAGGAATCCCCTGACAACTACTCTCAACTGCTATAAAGTACTTGCATCGACTTAGTATACATTTTTACGTAATCACCGTTCATCGGTAGGGTAAGCTTTAAAGAAGTCGCGAATTTTGGTGGTTTTTGGTTTTGGCGGAAAGTTGAAAACACCACTGACCCAGCTTCCCCAAAACACACAATATCGCTGTTAAACTAGAGATTCACCTATTTATTTGGCATCATTAGCATCCGTGCCTACTCTCTATCATTGCATTAGCCATTACTCCTTTCTTTTTGCGAAGTTAGCTCAATTATCGGTTCTGGTGTTGTTTTACTCTGATTTGCATATTGCCACTATAAACGATGATAGGCCCAAGATCTAGGCTTATATCCTCCAGCTTGAGGAGACTATCGCTGTCCCAAAAGCACAATTCAACAAGAGCTTTCTCCAGCTATAGACCGTCTCAGTTTTCCCAGACTGCACTTCGTTTCAATGGTCAACAGAAGGATGACAAGAACAAGAAAGATGACGAAAAAAAGAAAGACATGTCTCCAATGGACTACTTCAAGTCCAAAGAGTTTCAACGGTCGATGTTGATGACTGTCGGTTTCACTTTGATCTTCTACTTGATCTCACCCGGTGATAAGTCTTCTCCTGATGTGTTGACGTTCCAAGAGTTCAAAACCAAATATCTAGAAAAAGGACTGGTTGCTAAGATGTATGTTGTTAACAAGTATCTGGTCGAAGCAGAGCTAAGGCCTGAGGCTTCACCTTCCATCGGTGCTCTAGGTGTCAGTGCTACCCCAATAGTTTCATTTACCATTGGCTCCGTGGATGTCTTTGAAGATCAAATTGACGCGATCCAAGATAAGCTAGAAATTCCAGCAAGTGAAAGAATCCCAGTCAAATATATTGACAGAGGCTCTGTTTTCAATGTTCTACTCCCATTCTTGCCTACTGTTCTTCTATTAGGTGGGCTGCTTTACTTGACTAAGAGAGTTCAAGGTGGAGCTGGAGGTGCTGGAGGCGGTGGTATGTCCAATATCTTCTCCGTTGGTAAATCCAAAGCCAAACTGTTCAACCAAGAAACTGACATTAAAGTCAAATTCAAAGATGTTGCCGGTTGTGATGAAGCTAAAGAGGAAATCATGGAATTTGTCGAATTTCTGAAACATCCTGCCAAGTATGAAAGACTAGGTGCTAAAATTCCAAGAGGTGCCATTCTTTCAGGTCCACCAGGTACTGGTAAGACACTACTTGCCAAAGCGACTGCTGGTGAAGCTGGTGTCACATTCTTATCTGTCTCGGGTTCCGAATTTGTTGAAATGTTCGTTGGTGTTGGTGCCTCAAGAGTGCGTGATTTGTTTCAAACTGCTAGAAAGAAGGCTCCAGCCATCATTTTTGTTGATGAAATCGATGCCATTGGTAAAGAAAGAGGTAAAGGTGGTGCCATGGGTGGCAATGATGAAAGAGAAGCCACTTTGAACCAATTGTTAGTCGAAATGGATGGGTTTGAAAGCTCAGATCATGTGGTTGTTTTAGCTGGTACAAACAGACCAGACGTCTTAGATCCAGCTTTGATGAGACCAGGTAGATTCGATAGACATGTCAACATCGACAGACCTGATATTGAAGGTAGAAAGGCCATTTACAAAGTCCATTTGAAAGCTCTGAAACTGTACATCAATAGAGATGGCTACGTTGATGAGAAGAATGAGGATCTGAGTGGAAGACTTGCGGCATTGACCCCAGGTTTCTCAGGTGCTGATATTGCCAATGCTTGTAACGAAGCTGCTTTGATCGCAGCTAGAAAGAACGATGACTTTGTCGAACTGAAACATTTTGAATATGCCATTGAGAGAGTCATTGCTGGTCTAGAAAAGAAATCAAGAGTCCTATCTGTCGACGAAAAGAAAATTGTCGCTTATCATGAAGCTGGGCATGCTATTTGTGGTTGGTATTTGAAATTCGCTGATCCTTTACTAAAAGTCTCCATCATTCCAAGAGGTCAAGGTGCCTTAGGTTATGCTCAATATTTACCGCCTGATCAATACCTACTAAGTGTTGATCAGTTCAACGATAGAATGACCATGGCCCTTGGTGGTAGAGTTAGTGAAGAAATCCACTTCAAATCAGTCACTAGTGGTGCTCAAGATGATTTCAAGAAAGTCACAAACATTGCTGAGTCCATGGTCACCAAGTTGGGTATGTCTTCCAAGGTTGGTTATGTCTCATTCGATACTGATGATCAAGGTGGATTTCAAGTCCAAAAACCATTCAGTGAGAAAACTTCCAGATTGATCGACTCTGAGGTCAAAAGTATCATTGAAACCTGTTACGAAAGATGTAAGAGCTTGTTGATTGAAAAGGAAGCCGAGCTTGAAAAGGTTGCTCAACTGTTACTTAAGAAGGAAGTTTTGACCAGAGATGACATGATTGACTTACTGGGACCAAGAGAATGGAGAGAAAACGAAACATTCGAGAAGTACTTGGGTGTTGGTAAAGCTGCGTTCGGATCTGAAAGTAACGAATCGACTCCAACTCCGGCTCCAGCTCCATCTACTTGAACTTGATGGTGAAAGAAAACACTATATAATGAATATTGTTACGAATGAAATATCTGTACATAGGAAGGAATTTGAGTAGGTTAAGTAAGTGTAAGTCATGGCACGTTGTATATGAGAGTTTATCTAAAAGCTATCATTTTGTAGAAGCATCTTTGTCATTAGCTATACATCCTTCTTCTTCAAACGACTATCGCTGTTACCTCAAAAAGTCTCTTCTTCCATATTGACATCATTAGTCTCAATATCTTCAGGAACTTGGAACCCTTCTTCAGTATTGTATAGAATTTCCTGTATCTTGATCAAAACGTCTTTCAAGTTCAAATCATCAGTTTGTTCATTAGCTTTCAATGCATCGCTAGTACTCTCAGTGAGTATCTCAATTTCTCGTAACTTGTTGAAGTAGAAGTTTCTCTCAGTTTCCAAAGCCTCAACAGCATTCTTGTACTCTTCGAGTTCTGTAGTCACCTCATTCAACGTGCTTTTCGTGAACGACAGTTCATTCTCCAGATCTTTGGTGGCCACAGTGTGCTGGTTCAAAGATGAAACTCTGGAGGACGTTCTTGAGGTGGTGGTCGAGCCAGGAGTTGTGCCTCTTGATCTTCCAAGAGTCAGTGTCGAACTGACAGGGTTTGAAGAGACAGAAGAATTCGAAGTGGTGCGACGTGCTGAGGATGTTCTTAAAGCGGAATTTGAAGTGGCTCTTGGAGGAGCGGCAGAGCGTGCTGGTGTGGCACTAGCGGATGGCATGTATTTTCTTCTTGAGAGTGGATCATAATCTGATTCATCTTTATTCTCCTTCCAATACTTTCTGATCCATTGGAAGAATTCTAAATTATCCTGAAATTTACACTTGATCAATCTGTCGACGGGTATGGTTTTGCTGATCTTGTGCTTCACAAAACTGGACTGCAACACTTTGAAATTGCTCAAGTAATCGTATTCTTTTGTAGTGTCAAACTTGACTCTGGCCATTGGCACGTCTAGAAATATGGAGTCGATGATCTGGCAGTAAGCAGCTCCGGAGCCCAGTTGTTCCACTTTCCCGTAATTCAGACCCAGAAGATCGTTAACCCAGTTCAGCAAGTCGACACGTGATTCGCCAGACATTTTGTGTGTATTTTATTTGTCTGTTGAAGTTGGTCTCTGCTTAGATTTGGCGTTTGTTTTGTTTTCGTTTATTTTGTTTTGTTTTTGTTTCAAGTTCGCGTTGAATTCCGCTGCTTAAAATTGTGCCTTTTTCGTATTTACGCAGGTTTTGCTGGTGATCGTTCTGAGAGTTACGCACATTTCTCAAAATATCATATAATCATTTATTCATCATCAGTTTCGTGCTCTTCGTTATCATTTGGCTGGATGTTTCTGTGCATAAAAGGCTTATAGAGGGCCTCGTAGTATGCAGGATTCTTCTTGTCGTCAACCTGGCCATTCACATACATGAAATAGGACTCATAGATATCACCGTTGTACTTTCCAATTTGTGAGTTAATGAAGAAGTCTGACAAATTGAAGGCATCAGTTAGTCCAATTATGTCAGGTCTCAGCTTCTCGTTGGCATCATCGATCTTGACGTTCAATGCATCACCAAAGTTTGCCTCGGTGACTATACCAGAAGAGTAGAATTGGGCCAGGTTCTGAGAAGTTATAGTGTAAGCATATAGCTGAACCAGATGTCTCAAAGCTGGACCAATCTCACCAGCTGCTTCATTCTTCACACGGTTATAGAATGTTCTGAGAGTGATAAAGCTTGTGTATGACTTTGCAATCTCGAATCTGTTAAAAGATATCTTCTCGAACGATGTTTCAGAGTCAAACTCTTTGGCATATCTTTGATAGTTTTCGGTACCCTTCTGGATCAACCTCTTGCAAAGAACCTCCCATATTTTTATGATGAGCTCGACATTGTCTAGTTGGGAACTTTCCAGTGTAACATCTTGGTGACCTCCTGCAAGAAACTGTGTGTACATACCTGGTTTGGCACCTTTCAAGACTCCCAAGTATGTCTGTATCAAAGCACGTCCACAGCTCAACGACAACACATTATTGTCACCTTCCCAAGTACATTGGACCACCCAGTCGGAATATCCTGTACTGAATCCGTTATAAGCAGAGTAACCGTGTCCTCCACAACTTTGCCTAGACTCGTCAATGATTTTACAGACATCCCATGTAGCAAAAGCTTTCATACCAGCTGAAAGTGCAAAGAGATCCTTCATGTTTGACATGAGCTCACGAGGGTCTCCTTCTCCATCACGAGCTAGTTCTTGGACTTTTTCATTGAAGTTAGTGACTTCGTCAGCGGAAGAGTTCAAAGCATATATGGTGGCTAAAAGAGGGAATAATCTTCTTCTATGGTGTGGATAATCAATGATCTTCTTCTCCATCCCAGTCCCAGACTCTTTTCCAAATTGTCTTCTTGAAGTAGCGTATCTCAAAGCTATCGTGATGAACCGTTTACCAACGTTGAATGAGTCCCTCACCATCGAAACTCTTCCTATAACTAGAGCAGTGTATCCAACCTGTTCGAACTTTGGTTGAGTCACATTACCTTCATCATCAACTTTCGTATGTTTGCTCAGCATGTTGAACCTTGGAACCTTAACATTGGTGAACTGGATCCATCCATTGTCAACACCATCTCTACCCATCTTTTTTCCAATATCACCAATGGCAACTCCAGGAAGAAGCTGATGAGTCTCAACGTCTCTCAACTGAACCACAAAATTCTTGACTCCGTAATCTTTACCCTGTGAGATAAGTCTAGCATACGCGACACAATGTGTAGCAGAATGAGCGGCACCACCAATCCACCACTTTGTAGCCCCCAGATTCGGGGTATTGATAACGAAGCCATCCGAGGACTCATCAAAAGTTGCCGTAGTTTGCAGCTTAGCGACATTCGAACCATGAGTCAGCTCAGTCATAGCGAAACACCCGAAGAATCTGGATAGTTTGAGCGCACCTTTGTTCACAATCCAGTGCTGGAACTGTTCAGAGGTTCCTAGGGCTCTCACAGTTTGAAGAAACAATCCATAATGAACACTAACTCTAGTGACAGCAGAACCATCCAAGATCGATAAAAGCCCGATTCTCTTAGAAAAGTCCTCCTCGCCATCTGTTTCTAGGAAGGGGGCAAACTTGGTGATCTTCAAGAAGCAGCTTTCCCTTTGTTGTTGCCAGTCCAAGTTTTGCTCATTCGTATGGTTGAAAACAGGATCTCTCTCTAATTGAAGCATCATTTGCTCTAGTTTCTCGCTTTCTTCGGGGCCACCGTCAAGAAAATGTGTCATCTTGCGCACATTGAACGAGCACTGAGCTCTCTCAGCCTGTCTCTCTTCAATTGACATGACTTTCAGCAACTTCCGTCGAGTCCGTTACTGTGTTTTAAGTGTGGAGAAAGCGGAATTAAATAAATCAGTCTACAAATTTGGAAGCAAATAACCTGAAAATGTTCAATCATCACATTTAAGTCCAATCTTGGCTCGGATTTGATGAACGGTTAGTTGAAGCCTCTTTTTGGACACATCATTTGTGGTGAAAAGGAGCCAAATTTGACCTTTTTTGTTCTGTAGTTGTCCTGGAAGTGTTCATCGTGCAATTCTGGTGCATCGTACTCATCGTCCATCTTTGAGATACCGTTGAAGGCGACTCTGTTCGGTGAGTCCTTATTCTTGATTGATCTCTCGGAAATTTGGTCAGGAGTACTGAGTTCGATGATTTTGGCGCCAACAGCATCGACGGGGACACCTTTTTGTAACAAGATAGCACTTAAACCGGCAACGCTGGGAGAGCTCATTGAAGTACCAGACATGACAACTGAGTAGTCATCGGAACTATGAGATAGACTCTCAACACCAACACCACTGGCAAATACATCAATACATTTACCGAAGTTGCTGAAGTAAGCTAAAACGTCAGCTCTGTCGTCAATGGCACCAACGGTGATAGCGTCTGGTGAACTAGCTGGACTAGTCATACATGAGTCGATCGCTGCGTTACCTGCTGCAACAACAACAACCAGTCCCGAATCAACAGCTGACTTGATGGCAGTATTCAATATCTCGTTTCTCATAGATCCCAGTGACAGATTGGCAACACCAGGAACATTGTTCTCTTTCCTATGTTTGACAGCAAACTCCAGCCCAGCAATGACACTTGAAAATGTGCCAGTACCATCCTTATTTAAGGCTTTGACCTCAACCAATGTAACACCTTTGGCAACACCGAACGATTTGGATCCAATTACACCAGCGACATGAGTGCCATGTCCATGTTGATCACCGTCGTCTATGTTGGTCTCAGGGTCCAGAACATTAGCACCAAAGATGGCACGACCTTCGAAGTCAGGATGCTCTTTGTAGATCCCAGTATCAATAACATAAGCATTGACACCTTTACCATCTAACAAGGGGTCAAAGTAATAGTTGAATGAACCATCTAATGGTAATCTACCACGCCTTGAAATACGAGCCAAATGTCTAGGAGCCATGAATTGAGTATCATAGTCTAGTGGAGTATCAGGATGCTCATCAGTAACAACAGTCTCATCTTCATTCCCTTCTGTATCAGAAGAATCATCCTCATTGAGCTCCGTTGGTTCCTCAATCTCTTCAAAGATCTTGATTGGGAAGTCAGTGGTGACACTCTTGACCAATGGATTCTTCTTCAATCTCTCCAACGTTTCCTTGGTGAAGTCACCTGAGAAGGCTTCAAAGTTACCAAAAGATATGACCTTCTTGATGAAAGGTCTCAAATGTTGCGATGCTTTGACGGTATCATCGAAGTTCAGCAGCTTATCGATCGTTGATGAGTTCCTCAATTGGACAAAGTAACCGGCTTGAATGGTAACAAAAAGACCCAGGACAGGCAAAACTTGACCTAGAGTAGGCAACTTCATGATCTCCTAAGACAACTAAGACCTACAGTAACGTGAATCAAACAAATGATAGGTCAAAAAACAGCAGTTTTTAATGAGTATAGCAAAAAAATGTTTCAAATTAGCAAGGTTTTAATAGTTTTTGATGGTTTTGGCTTTGACCAGCTCGATGGTAGCTGATTCTTCTTCTTGAATAACTGTACCATAACTAAAAAGTCATAGTAGTAGTACCTGTTTTTTTGCAAAATTCAAACCAACTTCGTTTTGTGTCATATTGATGTATACCAGCTCCACAAAAACGCACCAATGGCAACAAAACCCCAGTTGAACCAGCTAAAATCTTAGGAGAAGCTTAAACAATGTGAAACATAACAATATTCAACAAACAAAGCATCCAAAATCAACTACAAACAGCTCAAACAACGCTTCGAAAGTACTAAAACTCTGTAAACAAATCAACATCAAATAGATTTTAAGACGTTATTCCGATTTCCGGGTAATTCAAATTCCGATCGCCTTTTTTTCGGTATGTATGTAACATGAAAACTTCCCCAAAATACACAAATACACAATTCTTTGTCACCAAATTTGCAACAAACTCTCAGATCTACGCTGTAATCCGGTTCATAGAGTGTCTATTGCCATTTATATACCACTTGATTAGCCTTCTAGTCATTTTTGTGGCTTGCATCCTCCAAATTCAGCATTTTCGGGAACACAACGCTGGGGTTGTCGCTTAACTTAACTCATGAACCAACAGCTTATAACACACAAAGGAACCCGGATACTCTGCATTGCTGAGTTGAGGGGACAGCTTTCACTGCTGAACCAGCTGGCTGTGCAATACGATGCTTCGGTGATTCTACATACAGGCTCGTTTGGGTTCTTTGACCAGGATTCAATATCTAAGATACATGAAAGTTACCTGAGACACATTGTTGCTTTCTCACCACTGCTCGATAAGGAACTTGTTGATAAGGTCAGTGATCTATCAAGGGCCACTGGGGAGTACGTTGATCATAATGTTGAGGCTTTAAGAGATCTAATGAATGGGGTGCAGATAAGTGAACTGACAGAATTCATTAATGGCGATAAGAGACTAGATGTGCCTGTCTACACGATTCACGGAATGATCGAGGATTCGAGTGTGCTGAACAAGTTCAAGTCTGGGAGATACCACATACCTAATCTACATATCTTGAACGAAGACAATACCTATACCCTGAACATTAACGATGAAGTGGATCTCTTCCTGTGTGGATTGGGTGGTTCACTGTCGTACCAAAAACTTTTCCACCAAGGAAGCTCGCTCAGTGAAGAAGAGGTGGAAGAAATCGTTGGTGAATGTGGCCTGCTGCCAACGGCGGGAGAACCAGGAAACGTATGGTTGACCATGTTGCAGATTGGCCAGTTCATAAAGACTGTTGAAGCAAATTCAAAAAGTACAGATGTGAAAATCTTCATAACGCATCCTTCTCCTAGCAGGGAGGGTCTGCTTTCTCACTTGAGTGTCTTTCTGAAGATCGATTACACCATATCCAACGGGCTGCATTTTTTATATCCTTCAAGTTTTAACGAACTGAGCGTCTGTCCAAACTTTGAGTTCTACAAGTCAAAGTTCAGTGATGCTAGAAACCAACTAAGCTCTATTTGGATCAGAGTTCAAGAGACGATAGAATCCATGATCAGCACAGACCCAAAACTACAAGAACTCCTCGGGATAGCATTAAATGCGTTCGATAGAATTCCCGTCATAAGCTCGAAGAGCACATCAAACAGTCACAACTCAATGTCTGATAACGAAGACATCATACCATTATCTCTATCATTCAACAAAAGGGACATCAACTCGAACACAATAAGGCTCCAGAGTGATGCCTATTATCTAAGTTTCCAGAATCAGTGGCACTTCAATCTTTGTGACATCGCAGTTGGCTCAGTTGTACTGAACGTCAAGGATGGGCGTATCAGATTCGAAGCCAATTCAGCTGGGTTTGATTTCAGTTACAAGAAGGATGGTCGAGAAATCAGAGAGAGAAGCAATGGATTCAGAAGAAGTCAACAGTACCAACAGTCGGTGAATAACAGTAAGGACACTTTAAACAGCTACAACAGCTCGAATTACAGCAGCGGGAACAACAGTTCAGGGTCATTAGGAAACGGGTACAGAGGAAGGGGCAGAGGAAGAGGAGGATATAAAAGGTAGAGAATAAACACAGCACAGATAAAATAATCTCAACTCCTAGACAAGAAGAAAACGCCATCACAGAATGATTCAACAGAACATGTTTCAGAGGTGAGAAATAAATAAATAAATTTGAATAAATAAGTTAAATAAGGTAACGATACGTGTAGTTTAATAAATAAGTGGAGTGTGTCGTAGTTGATCTCAATGTTCCCAAGGATGTCTCAACCCCTGTGATTCGTGTTAGTAAAAGATCTCAGAGCCAAACAATTCATAGAGAAGCAATTCATCACTTACAAGCATAACCAATCCATCCTGTTTACAACGATACAAGATCCAGAAAATGGCAACAGCTCCCATTGTCTTGCTTATAATCTTTGATAAGATTGGGACGTTAGGAGGCAAAGGAGGAGCATGACGGACGTATTTTGGGTAATCGTGATGTGCGTTCAATCTCAAAAGCGTGTTTCTCATTTTCCAAGACACGATCAAATTGTTCTTTGAATCTATCAATAACAAAGAAGGAGTGATAAAAATGAGGTCCATTCATCAGAATGTGGGAAAATTCCATTTGCTTATGTAATCATCATGTGATGTGTCACGTGCGCCTCACACTACTTAGTAAGCAGGGTTTTTTTAATTGAAAAATTAGGAGGGTTGGCCGAGTGGTCTAAGGCGGTAGACTTAAGATCTACTGGAGGTTTCTCCGCGCGAGTTCGAACCTCGCATCCTTCATTATTTTTTTTTTGCCCGCGATAACGCTCTTTTTTTGACTTCTGAGACCGTCAGGCTGTACTCTAGGAGATAGGGCATACTGTGCTGTGGTTTTCGTTCCTATTCAGCTATTTTTAAGGCTAATTCGGGGCTTTTTCTGTGTTTCATTAATTTATTTGTATTGTGTTAAGAACGTCAAAAATGTCCTTTTGAACCGGCGTGTTAAGCTCTAGCAGCTAACCACTTATTAAGGTCTGATCATGATCATGATCAGATGCTCTAGATTGTCATCTGATCTGTACAGAACGTTCGATCGGCAACGTTCACTTCACTTGCAAAGTTTATCTTCTTCTGTCACATGATCTGAAGATCGCGGGGTTCAAAGATCATTGTAGTAGATCTGTTCCATCTTTCTAGTCTCAGCAATCTTTCATTGATGTAAGGTAATGGTGCCACAGACTATGATTCAGTAAAAGCGACTCATGTGCATCTGAGTGTTCTGATGATAGTTTCTGAACTCTGCCCATAACTATAATCATAAGCTGCCATGGAGTGTGACAGATGACAATGACGTCTTCAGGCCCAGTTCGCCAAAACAAGCAGGAAAAAAGGGTACTACTAAACGCTCAGTCAATATCCCTTCTCTCTTAAGGTCAGGGAAGCAGTGATCTCACAACTTCCCGAAATCTTGACAGACTTGAGTGAAAATTTGCTAACTTCCATATGTTCAATTCTCTAGGTCCTGAAAGACTGATCTAACTATTAAACTTTGATTAAACTTCTTTGACAACGATCAAGAAAATATAGACATTTATTCTATTCCCTGGAATAATGAGAGATCTTTGCCATCAAAAATTTCGAGCTCATTATCTATCCCACCATACTATTTGCGAATTGCGAACGGCTGTGAAAGGACGTAGCACAGCGCTGATCATATTTTGTGTCAAAAACCCGACCGTTTTTTTCAGGTACTCAAAAGTAACTGCGCTTAACTCTCATAACTGTCACGCTTGTGGTGATTGTAGTTAGTATTGAAGTGTGTGTGCTCCATAATCACAACATCCACATGGTCAGGAGCTCAACACCTAAAACAAAATCAAATGAGGTAACTGAAGAGACATCATGTAAATAATAATTCAGCAGTAGTATGAGAAGGTAATACTCGTATGTACCTTACAAGTGACGAATGGTTGATGAGAGTGACTGGCAGCTGACAAGGCACCATTATTCACTATCTCCAGCTAGGCAAACTTTGCAACAATAATCAAGCACACCTCTGACATCTTAATCGTACATGAGTTCAAGAATCGCGCTGAAGTAAGAAGCTGCAGCGTCTCTTTGCTCATCAGATCAGTCACCAGGCCGTTCAGTGTTCAAGCCTCTCCTATGGGCTCCGTCCATCCTCCTCGCAGTGTAGTTTAGATGTGACTGGAACATGACTATCTTGAGCAGTCGCCGTGTTATACCCTGGTTTTGTGTTGGGAATTGCGACTTGCGAGAAGACAGTACAACGCTTTGGCAGCACTCGGATACTACTACCAGGTTCAAGAATTAATGATCAAGAGCAAGACTCAGATGCCAGGCTATTTGGCACATGAGAGACCTAGAGTTATGACAGATGAGTTATGGGCTATTGTAGTTATGACCAGTACAATTGTGATATGTCTCCAAATGCATTCTTCCAAGTTCAGTGCAGAAGTAGTGCAGCTTAAGTTTATTTAAACTCACGTCAAATAATAATAAAGCTCCATCGAGAGTTGCATGGGAATTTGAGATATTCTATGACCGCTTCATTCGCTGGTTGTAGTGCATTAGGCGCTATTTGAGATTTGAAGTCTATATGAAGGCTAGCAGTGACCGCATCACTTACACAGCTCAGCTTTGAGCTATTTCAAGACTATATACGCGCCAATTACGGCTCCTACTCAGTAGTGTTCGCCTGGTGGGCTGCTGCTGCTTGTTTGTGCTGCAGAATATAACTAAACGCGCCGGTTGAAATCACGCCCCGACTCCCGATTCCTGGCTATTTTTCGGAATTATTTCCGATAGTGTACTTATTGAAACGTCAATAAATGTGATTCAGAAACACTACAACACTCCTATTAGTAGTATATCTCTTAAGAGTTTCTTAGCTTATATGAATGCTCAGGCTTCAAACTATTCAATTGTTGTAGTACAAAGCTATTTAGAGCAAATTAAAAATTTCTGTCTAATATTAGTTCCATTTGATCTTTTGAATTTTTAATTTGAGGTTAGTCTAGCTTATTCATTTCTTAAAAAGCAAAATCCAAATCTTCTTCAAACCCAGTACAAATAGGATGATGCTGAAAAGATATATGTAATTATACATATTGCAATTTACTAGACAATCTGGTTTATTTTCTACTGCGCAACCTCATTCTTAATATGTATCCAATTCTCTGTCATATATTTTGATCGGAAAATTTCCGACCTCTCAATTCATGACAATAGATCATACCGGAAACCTGCAGATAGCCGTTTACCAGGTACCCCGGTATCGACGATGGACAGAATGGAAGCTAATACTTGTCCTATAACCCCCCTATTGGGGCCAGTCTATTATGAAGGATAATGATGACCACAGGTCACACTGTAGTTGTCACTTTCGCTTGAGAGCTACAAGGCTAGACTTAATGAGACATGCAGGTGCGGGACACCAGTATAGTTTAACTGGCGAAGGAAAAGCACGACATATATAAGCACTTTCAAGGATCAGTTGGACTCTCTTATCATGATGTAGTAATCAGGCTTTATTATCTTTCCACTTCTCAGAACTTTATCTCGAGGACTCTCCTGAGCCAAAATATAACCCATGCTTTTATACCACTTCAAGGTTTTGTTATCTGTGAAGACTGTGAGCTTAGTACCATGAATATCACCTTCGGGGAGCCCAACAATCTTCAATTGGGTTCGATATTTGCTGACGAGTTCGTGGAAGTGATTAATCAGTAATTTACCTATTCCTTTGTTCTCGAACTCTGGCGACACATGAATTTCATAAAGATAGAGTACCAGATCTCCATCCAGTGTCAAAAGGAATGAAATGAAAGCCACAACATCTCTTGTACTTGGAGTTTGAGTCTCCTTCGAGTCGGAACCATCTGATTTGGTATAATAGACATAGATGAGTCCATTTTCTTGCATCTCAAGATTCTTGTGAGCTTTCCAATTAGGCCCATCATGAGCTATATAATGCTCAGATATCGTCTGATCCATCAGCTCTATAAATGGTTCATATCTTCTTGAGGGATGGGAGGGAGCGTTGTATATGACATTTAGTCTAGTTTCCTGATCGATGGGAAGAATTGAAGGGAAGTGTGCTCGCACAATTGGTATTTGTTCAGTCGCGCTGAAATTCATGCTGAATTCTCAGTTCAGTGTTTTGCCCCGGATTCTGTGAGTTCTTTTCGATACCGATCTTTGTGTCACTTGTGCGTTGTTTCCAAAGATCAGCCAGTCAATTTATTATTTTATATTTAAATTGTCAAGTTACTGTTGGTGTATGTTCGGCGTTATTCTTCAAATGATCCTCCTACCACGATTTTGTTAATCCATTCTTTTGGTCCACTTCCCGCGAAGAGCAAATGGAGAAACTTGACCTTTTCTCACAAGTTAGTTCTGCATGATACAGTAGTCTGCATAATGCGTCTGCAGTCTTTTGAGTCTAACAGGAAAGATCGTTCATAATTAGGCTCAACCAAATCATAAGTTGCCTACGAATTTGTAAGTTACAACTAACAACATCTGGTGTATTTCTGCTTCACTGAATTATCGGACAGAGACCTTGCGAACTGGTTGTGTTTGCGTATATAATAGCCCGCCACCTACCTTTCTGTCTGTACTGTCATAGACTATGGACTATATGGTACAAAGTAAAGGTGACTTCGGTGTTTGTACTTCATCCTGTTAGCGTTGTAGGCTAAGGTATGTACTAGGTACATCCCAGCCGTTGAGAGGTACAAGTGCTAATAGATGCTTCGTGACTAAGGTGAATGGTCCGTGGAGTTGGGCTTGGAAACGGAAATACCTGTAGTCTATTCCACTGTGCGGAAGTAGCTACTAGGCTTCCCTATAGGCACTGGCCAGTGGCCACCGGGGTGGATGTTCATCGATCACATGTGTGAACTTAGAAGTAGTTGGGTGTGTGTTGAGCTGTTTAGGAGCTTTGAATAAAACTCACAGAACTCTTCAGACGTCTTTTGTGTACAACTTTAACATTCCGATGCCTGGATCAATAATATAGTCACTACTTGCGTTTACCAGTTCGTAATTAGTGTTGTTCGGTGAAGTATCGGTTACGAAGTCGTTAAAGGCGAGGACCATGTCAAAAAACATCAGCTATTGACAGCTGAGTTTGAGCATGGCTCACTGAGCGGTCGCTGATGAATGAATGTGTTGTCTGGTAACTGGTGATATATGAAAACCGGCGTTCGTACAGTTTGATCAGGTACCAGGAACAAGAAACTGAGGTAAAAAAAATCCCCAAATTTTGCGGGCTAATGAGTTGTGAGAGTTGTGGACACTGGTACAGTGCCAGTTCCCAGTGTATCAGTGAGAAATACGATCTACGTAGCGTTGTTCTTGATGTGATTCCATGTCGACATAGCAGTGAGTGGTGGGATCTGGCCTCTGGGAGGTTCGGCAGAGCGAACATCTGCCGAATCTATGCGGCTTGACTCTATCATGGGTTATATGTGAGCTGCTATGGTCATGAGTCAACACTCAACACTCAACCCTACCGCTTGTTGATGCTTACGGGAAACGCTGTCTCTTCACTCGGCCAAATAAGTCCAGTATGTGATTTTTGTTTGTTCACCGTTCGGTGATATTGGCTACCGTTTAGTGCGTACATACATGTATTGAGGCTTCGTCATCGGTACCTTGCTAAGACGCTTGTCATAAAAGCTGCAGTTCTAAGAGCTGTTTCTTGTTGGTTCTTGTTTCTTGACTTTAGTACAAGGGCCAGTGATCTGGGAAGAAACGTCTATGGCTTATCTTTAGACCTGATTTGTGGATCGTGATTCGTGAGAGATCAGGATATGCAAACATCAGTGACAGTCATCCCCTAGCAAATCTCCAACCACTATTAGTTTCAAGGATTAGCAAAATGTTGAGCGGCCAAGCACCGATTCATACCGATTAGTCGAAGAACGATCAATGATCTCATCCATAATTCCATTTGCCATGCTTTATTAATAAGATTCACGAAAGTCTCGGAGAAACGTTGAGTAAGCGAGTTGTTATCGGCATTTCAATCTCTTCATGCTGAATGATCGACTACAGATTAGTATCAGTACCTCATTTGAGCCTTGACCGTTGACTTCTCCTGTCCAATTCTCACTTCTCACACAGCACACTTGTGCAGTTGTAGTTTGTACTCCATCAATATACATGATGGTTGCTATTCTACCGGACACGAACCTTGGATGGAAGATAGTTGGGTCCTTCAACTCGCGGAATTGGAACTTGAAAATGCATGATGAAATGTAGAATTTTGTTCGTGGAGATTACTGCTTGAGAAAGAGAGTGAAGTAGCTTGAGGTCTGTTGAGGTATGACTTGAGGACTCGCAGACCCACGATTAGTAATGTCAAAACCCTCAGGGTCATCGTTCAATCATTCACGAACAAAAAACAAGCTGTACGTATAAAGTTACAGGATCACACCAACAACGTCTTACAACCTAGATGTGTCACTAAACACTCTACAGTGAATGTATAGGGCCCTCTTTACAACCTTATTGATTTCAAACGTCGGTTACAAAAATTAGTGGTTTGTGTAACCGCCGTTATGAATTGTAACTTGCAAATCGAAACGGTTGAATCTAGTTGATAGCTGATGCTAAAGAAGAAGAAAGGCGAGGGATGAATGGAGACCAGTATGGAATAGCGGCTTTATTGACAGCTTTATTAAACCGATTTAGCAGCCAATGCTTAACGTCGGCATGCGAGTGGTGAACGCCTTACTGGTTGAAACTGACTTGGCGGCAGTTGGCAGTGGATTCAGCAATCAGCACTTATAATGGGGGCGGGCTGAGGTGCTTGTCGGCTTCGAGGGAGCGCCTGGGGAGCACTGGCGCCTTGGAGACTGGGGAGCGCATCCAGCGTTTAGCTATTGCTCTCGGTATAAAAAGCGGCTACTCTCGCGACAACACCCTCAAATCCCTCCGGAGTTTTTTAAGATTAAGGTTTTCAAACAGCACCAAATGAGCATTGACATGAATGCCTAATGCGGGTGTTGTTAGCAGGTGACCCTTGAGGTTCTCACTCTCAACGCCTATACATTTCGTCACCACTTTCAGTCTCCACTTAACTACTTCGAGCCACGTCTTATTGGTATGAGAGAGCCTCTTCCTTCGTGACTGATAAGGAAAGATGGACTATTTATTGGAGTGCTTTTATAGTTGGGCTCCAGTGGTAGAGAGGACAAAAGCATAATCAGGTAGGAATCATGACGTTTCTTCCCGCATACTAAAACGCTTGCTTTAATCAATCTAGTAATGAGATGTGAGATGACACACATGGTGGTTGTAAGACTTGTAGCAAGCTAGTATTTGGGTAGTACCTTGACGCTTTCTCAGTAATGTTGATACTTGATCGCATCATTTAATACCAGGATGATTTCATACAACAAACGCAATAGTGTCGTAGATGTGTGTTTTAAAGATGATTTATGAAATTGTCTAAGTACAAAATGGAAAACTCAAATGAAGGGTCTGCTTACTGTTGGTGTCAGCCAGCTAGATATACCGACTTCATCGTCCAGTAATTGACATATCCAGATTGATGCAAAAGGCAAGTAATGGTTACTGCAAGTAGTTCACTAGATGCGAGTAATGGGTCGCTTATGACTAGATTTGATCACCAAATATAGGAGTGAGATCTTGCCTGATTGATGAATGAAGGCTCATGGGCTCTTCACCATGGCCTGATATTTGACACACTAGCGAGGAGTACAGATTATTGGGTATGGCTGGTGCGACTGATTAAAGCCGTACTATACAACCGGCCTTCAAAAGCAGAAAGCTTATTTACAAATAATATTAGTACTCATGGAATGATCGATCGAAAAGCTGCCTTATTAATATCAATCAAATTGACACTTTTATTCAAACGACCCTCGTTGATCGCATTGTTCTTTGACGAGCGAATGCTTTCTGAACAAGTCTCAGGCTTCTATTGACAACCTCAGAATTTGAGAATTAACATACAACCACATCAAAGAAAAGGGAAATGAGTAGTGACCACACCAAAGGTTAACGAGTTATATAGATGCGTTGATCTCTCAATGAACCTGATGGAAAGATTCTAATTAGACCATCTTGAAGAATGAAAGGTACAAGATTTTAGTCCAGAGACTTGACACGGACTTCCGAGATACAAAATATTCAGAAATAAGATTCTTGAGCAGACGTTACAATTCGTTTCAGCCTACAACAAGATGAAAACTGGACCACCCTGTAAGAAAACGAACAAATTACTTCAAGACATCCACTCAGGTATTCACTGCTCGTGCTCTCGTTGGCCTTCTCATACCTCACAGAAGAGGATGTTTTCAACAGTCCCTCATAGAGCATTTTGTTCTAGACTCATACCAATTGGGTGGATACTTCCCAATAGGGAAAATGAGAGCTAGCAATTCATGCATACCTACGCAATGCCACATGCAACTTTATATCCCCTCACATCCATCATGTAACTTCATGCATTCCCACTCCTGCGTTCGGTAGCATACGTTGGTTAGAGCAGCAGTTTTGAGGACCTCTCAATTAAATTGAATTTACATAAAAACATCAACAAGAAAAAGAATAAATAAAAATCGATTTCTCAGAAGGGTCACTGATTAAAATTCATCCACTAAATTCGATATTTGCGTTATTGTTCTTTGACAGGTTTCTTTATTTTGGAGCAGATTAGAAGTGTGGTACGTCATAATTAGCACAACCTGAACTGTGTCCACGAAAGAAAATGATATCTCCACGTTCAGCGGAACTTAATCAAATGCATTTCAACCAATCTCAACAACAACAACAACAACTGCCACAGCAGCAGCAGCAACAACCGAGCAACAGCCACAGTCAAATACTTCTACCACATCACAATGGTTTCTACAGCTATAACAACTACAATAACTACAACAATTATACTGCCTCTCAAAATACCACACAGTCAAATAGTTCTTCATTCTCATTACCATCAGCCCCACAACTACCTATGTACATTGACCAATCACAACAGCAACCACCACCACCACCAGCACAAATAGGAGACGATGAAAGATACACTCAAAGACCTGTTTATTTCTATGCTCAGCCTTCTCATCAAGTTCAACAAGCTCCATATCCTCCTTATGTCCCTCAACAGCTACCTCAACACCAACAGGAATATCCAAATAATGCCCATCCAGTGGATCCACAGCAACAACATCCATCAAATCAAGACGCACAACATCAACCACAAGAACAGCAACCACAACCTTTACATCATTTACAACCAAACCTCTTGCCTGGTCCTCCAACTCAGCTTCTTCACCACCCTGGTATTCCTCCAATTGCCCATCCATTATCATCCAGTATCTCAAGCTCTACCACTTCGAGCTCCCTTCTCCATAACCCCATCAGCGCAAACTCCTCACATGAAGATGCACCATTCCCAGGTGTTCTTGAACCTCAATATCGTGCCAATTCCCACATACATCCAAGAAGTCAAACTTATCCTACAGAATCTGAACTCATCAAGCAAAAGAGACTTTCCTCAACCTCATCATCCGGTTCTGCCACTTTACTAGGAATGACTCCAGAGACTGCTCGTCGCAACCGTTGTAACATATGTCAAAAGCAATTCAAGAGACCATCATCATTACAGACCCATTTATATTCTCATACAGGAGAGAAGCCATTCCCATGCACTTGGGATAGATGTGGAAGACTATTCAGCGTGAGGTCAAATATGATTCGACACCGCAAACTTCATGAACGCGATGCGAAGTTGAAAGATGGTTCACCATCTGAATCTCAAAATGGACAGACTGAAGATGTTATCTCAGACACTTTGAAGAGAGATGAGGAAACCAATGGAGAGCAACAAAGCCATGGCTCACTGGGTAGCCAAATAGGATCCATCACTGGTACCAATGATGGTTCGAAGAAAGTCTCAATTACGAAAGGTGACTCTACAGTGTCTCAGTTAGTGCATCCTACGAACAACACTACATCTCATGAGTTCCCATTAGGCTGGTGAATGGATTGTTCACCAAGTGCAAGCAGTGATCATTCTTTAACTATGTGTTAGTAGCACTGTTGCTTGTTATTGAACTGTGTGTTCTTTCATTTTACTTCTACGTTGGCTCGATGGGATATTATTTCTTCCATCATGCAGCTTCGTCAAGGATGGATCTGGCTATCTCCTTTGATGTTTGTTTCTCATGTTTTATATCATTTCAAAAGTTGCTTGGAATGCAGTGGCCAGACGATCGGGATGGACCATTCTTTGGCCTTTTTATGTGTTTGTTTTATAGGTTCCGTGTCTACACGAATGTTTGTTTGTTTTCATTAGATTGTAGGCCATTCAGTGGACATCAAAAGAACAGATTCGGTGTACTCCGTGGCTACTTTGCCAGTTGCCACTGTCAGTGTCCAGAGTCCGGTGTCCACTAGCGGTGTCGAACTTCCAGTCGCCAGAAATATTACCATTCCAGTCATCTGCAGCCAGGATTTTGTATCCGAGTCATAGATTTGCGATGGGTCAGTTGGCCCTTGTACCTGAATCTGAATGGCACTAAAATGGCGGAAGCGAGGACAAAGCTCGGGCGAATTATCAGGGCAGATCGCTGCTAAAAAACTGAAGGCCTCAGCCTTAGAGCCAGACAGATCCCCAGTAGAGGATTCCAACAGTTATTTGGATTTTGCGATGGGCGATGGCACGATTGCATCACTGATCGATTTCAGATTAGTGTCCGTGCGTACGTCGTCCAAGATTCGCTTAAGCTCCCAGAGTTCCCACTTCCCTCTCTGAAAGGAAGATCGGTGCTAGTGGCTGTTTCCCGCTGGATGATCGTTGCACTTGAACAACATGATACTGTAAACACGCCTCAGAATGCTGCGGATTGCATGAAGAATTTGCACAAGGTCTTCAAGGCAAGCACTTAGCACTAAGTCACTGTAAGAGCGTATAAAAGCCAACGGCCAGCTGCTAGCACAGTGCTCGCTGGGATTGGGGAACCCTGGTAAACTACGAACTATGCGAACCATCCGAACTGACGACTTTGGACTTTGGAGTAGAAGTCGGGAGTTGTGGACTCACCTATTTCATGACAGACTTCCAGAAGTCAGCCGATAGTCCGCTCTCAAGCCCAGGATGTAATGAAACAGTCTTCTCAAGCATCAAGCAGGCCCAACTCCTAACTTCCAATAATTGCCAACAACTTCCAAGCCCGCAAGTCTCACATAAACAACGGTACCGTTATCTCACTAAAAACTGAAGTATTTCCGCGTAGCAATCAGCAAACAGTTAGATAATGCGCGAATTTTGCTAATATAAATAATTCGTTCTCGCGAAATCCGCGAAATCCGCGAATTTAATTTACGCGACTACACGAAGACAGAATAAACAGTAAACACCACAATGAAATCAAAACACTGTACTGGAAACTGATTGAAAGTCACAAATCGCAGATGGTGACTCCCGATTCCTCGCAGAACGGTGAAGAAGATTATGAGAGAATGTCGCCCATCGCTTATCCGCAGCTCCCCGCACCGCCTGGCATGGAACCTGCAGTACCCAGAACCGATAGAGCTGCCCTCTTCCCAACAGACTCCCTGGAGTTCAGTGTGATCTCCAGAGCATTCGCCAATGCTGCTCTTTGCAAGTCCTCTATCCTGGAACTGAGTACGCTGTGTGAGGACTTGAAGAATGAGAGCATTCAAAAGGACAAGCTGATCATGGACAGAGATGTTACTATCGCTGAACTCTCAAGCAGGTCATATGAGCTGGAAGAACAATTGGTGCTATTCGACTCGAAGCTGAAAGAAAGCATTGATTTGCTGAAGCAAAACAGGAGAGATACGGCTCTGCTGATGGGCGAGATGAGTGATAAAGATCAGTTTATCAAGAATTCAATAGAGATCAAAAGAGAACACGGTTTGGAAATACCCACAGATGACTCAATCTGCCTCTTGAGACCAACGGTTTGCAGGACTCAAACTAGAGTCAGAATGGAACCGATGTCGAGTGATGAGGACTGTCCGACCATTAGCAATTCGAAGAACACAGAGACTGAAAGTTCTAGAACATCTAGGGCCTCTTCGGATGAACACAATTTACTTGAAGGGACCACCACTACCGCTTCCTCGGTTTCAGGTGACTCTCAGAGGGAGAAACTTACCAGAGATTTTGATAATGACGAGGAGTTTCCTTTCCTCCCCAAGAATAATACGGTTGGAGCTGATGATACCGAACACATCCGATTACAGAAGTTGCGCGATACAGCGAATACCCTAGACTTACCAGTGAATATTGAATGGAGCGACGGTGCAGAAGGACTTGGGTATGCAGAAGAGGTAATTGAGAAATACTCCACTCATATTGAGATGATAAAACCCGGGATTGCGTTTAACTCTTTTTCAAGAGCAGAATTCTTACTTTTCTTATATTTTATTTCTAAAGTCGAGTCAACGGCATTTTTAACTGATGGACTCCCTGGGATATTAAGAAAAACTCTCCAATGCTTGCACTGTTGTATGTCGCTATCAATTCTCAGCGTTGACGAGGATAGTGGTCTTGTGGTTTTAGAATATCTTGCTGAAGACCACACATGCTCGAAATATGATCTAGCTGTTGAATTCAACCGACACCTGAGATTAAGAGATCAGCTATCTTCTGAAGACCAAGATGAGCTGTTTAACACCGTGGAGAAAAGTCACAGACTTTTCCTGACATACCTCTCTTGCAATCCTAAAACGGCCAAACTAGGTGATTCTGAATGGAAATTCTTTGTCACTAACTGTTTGAAGATTATTCCCTATCCATTTGAAAAAAGTCAAGAACTCAAGGACGCAAGACTTCATGAGATCGAAAAGATTGCTGCCTCTTTCTTGAGACATAAGATTTTTCAGGAATCATCAGTGACACGTCTGGTTGAAGATCTGGGGATCAAGGGGCTCTATACGGTGAGCGAAGGTGTCGAGGCCACGATGAAGAAAATTTCTTTTGATGTTTCATATGATATGGAGGATGATTTAGCTAAAACGTTAAATACTTTAGATGAATGCGGAGTCTTATGGTCAGCATACAAAAAGCGAAAGGGGCTCGCTCATACCGATTTCAGGGGTAGAGTTATGAAGATTGCGCCACACAACTTACCGAAAGCCTTGCTTAACAGATCTCGTGCGCGTTATCATTCGGCTCATAGAATAATAAGAAATGAGGCTATTGTACTTGATGAGTGTGGAAATATTGCTTCGGAGTATTATCAAGACTACGAAGACTGGTGGACGGAATCAAAACCTTTCACAAAGAGATATTATGATCACAGAAAATACGGTTATACCTCATTACCAAAGAATGTATACCCTGATTGCATTATCTTCCAGGACGCACCATGTGCGGTGTTGAATAAGAAGACACTGAAAGTCATTCAGCTTCACAGATTTAGTCTTGACACGACTTCCCCGAATGACCAGCTTCTTGTTATAACAACGAAAACACCATATCACACTACCATTCCCCTTTGCTTTGCGCTGACTTCAAATGATAATCACGATACATGGCTCCGCTTTTTAACGGCATTTCAGCAATTCAATGCAACTTTCCTCCTTTTATTGGATTACTTTCTGGTTCTGACTACAGATACTGATATGGAAAGTGCAGCTCGTGAAGTTTTCAATAAAGGAATCGTCCAAAGATCATTGTCCACATCTACAGATGATATATCCAAATTCCATACGATGCCAAAAGAGAAGATAAGAGGAATACTGGCTGCTATGTCGAACACATCAGATTTGGAAACTTTTAGCACTTTGAAAGGAAACCTTCTTGCCTCGTTCATTTCCTCCGAGGCCAATTACTCAAATACTGCATATGCTTGGGTTCAAGCGCTTCAGTTCTCAACTTTGAAGGGTCCCGAAGGGAATCGTAAGTCTAGGTCAAAAGGCAGCTATGAAACGGTAATAAGAAACAAAGGATTGCCCAAATATATCACTGATACATGCCTCATGAACTTTGTGAAAAAACAATCGAAGGAGACTTGCAACAGTTCAAAGCTGATTGTGAATCTACTTTGCTATCAGAATCTTCAGATCCATACTTATATTTCAAGTATAGGAAGACGAGGACTGAAGCTCCCGCGCAATCCTTTGATGAAAGTCGCTGAGGTTTATTTAAACGCAAACATATCTATTGCATCCTTGCTTACTGTTGAAATGTCGACAGAAACAATCACTGTCTCTTTGAGGGGAGATTACAAGGATAGTGCTAGCTTTGAAGAGTTTTTCCAGCTGGTCAAGATGTTACATTCTGAGTTACCAAACGACTATACAGAAGATCGAAGAATAGTGTATTATGAGATTTATCACAATAGAGCTACGATTAAGCTAATAAGGGCCTCTGGTGATCAACGAACTGATAGATTTGTTTGCTCAGTGTGTGAAGATGGTGGATGTGCTCAGCTGCTTGCTTGTCCTCATGAAGTTGCACTATTAATGGCATGGAAGAAAGTGCCGTTGTTTACTCTGCAAGAGATAAAGGAACGAAATGCTAGTCTGGAGGAGATAACCAAACGAACAGCATCGTCTCATGACTATACAGCCCGCATGTTCTATGTTAGTGGTGCTTTATATGCAGAAGATAGGCCATACGAACTGAATATTCTGCCACCTTCCAACTTCATCATGAAGCTTGTGAATGACGAGATCAAGAGAGAGAAAAAACCCAATTATGGAAAAGGGATGAGGAAAAGGAAGTCAAGTGATGCGGATGAAGGTCAGAAGAAGCAGAAAACCGATACAATTGATGTTAACGTATAGAACTAATCATAAAACTAATGATAAACTATATAAACTCGTATATTTAAAATCAAAAAACTCACGTGACCAAATCATTATATAATCATTATCAACAAAGCCGGGTAACCTCATCGCATTTTAAAAAAGAAAAATAAAAAAAATTTAAACAGCTAAAAAAATTTTGCATAAAAAAGAAAGCTTTAACAAAAAGTTCAAATTCATTAACAAATCAAATTCACAGATCTCTATTGCTGTGTGATTTGCTGTGTTTCTACAAAGTTAAGACCGAGAAGCAATGCAGTTGACCTGGAAGGACATTCCTACCGTTCCTAATGCGAACGACATGTTGGATATCGTGTTGAATAGAACACAAAGAAAGACTCCAACTGTTATTAGAGCGGGATTCAAAATTTCAAGAATTAGAGCTTTCTATATGAGAAAAGTTAGATTCACATCTGAAGGGTTCGAGGAGAAGTTCGAAGATCTGATCAAAGGGTTTCCTAACATCAATGATGTTCATCCTTTCCATAGAGATTTGATGGATACTTTGTATGAGAAGAATCATTATAAAGTTTCTTTAGCTGCTGTTTCTAGAGCTAAATCTTTGATTGAACAAGTCTCAAGAGATTATGTGAGATTGTTAAAGTTCGGTCAGTCATTGTTTCAATGTAAACAGTTGAAAAGAGCTGCGTTGGGTAGAATGGCCACTATTGTTAAGAAATTGAAAGATCCTCTTGCATATTTGGAACAAGTTAGACAACATTTAGGTCGTTTACCAAGTATTGATCCAAACACTAGAACTCTTTTGATCTGTGGGTATCCAAATGTCGGTAAATCATCATTTTTACGTTGTATCACCAAAGCTGATGTTGAAGTTCAACCATATGCTTTCACCACCAAATCTTTATACGTTGGTCATTTTGATTATAAATATTTGAGATTCCAAGCTATTGATACTCCAGGTATCCTTGATAGACCAACTGAAGAGATGAACAACATTGAAATGCAATCCATTTATGCTATTGCTCATTTACGTTCTACTGTTTTATATTTCATGGATATTTCAGAACAGTGTGGTTTCTCCATTGAAGCTCAAGTTAAATTATTCCATTCTATTAAACCATTATTCGCTAACAAATCAGTTCTTGTTGTCATAAATAAAACTGATATCTTGAAACCAGAAGATCTAGATCAAGAACGTCAAGATTTGATCAATACTTTGACTAATGTTCCAGGTGTTGAAATCATGACCACCTCATGTCATGAAGAAGATAACGTTATGGTTGTGCGTAACAAAGCTTGTGAGAAACTATTAGCATCAAGAATCGAACAGAAATTGAAAGGTACTGCTCGTGTTAACAACGTTTTGAACAAGATCCATGTTTCTAGACCTACTCCAAGAGATGATCTTAAGAGAGATGCCTTCATTCCAGAAGGTGCTAAGAACTATGTCAAATATGATAAGACTGATCCAAACAGACGTAAATTGGCTCGTGACATCGAAGAAGAGAATGGTGGTGCTGGTGTCTACAACATCAACTTGAAAGACAAATATATGTTGGAAGATGATGAATGGAAGAACGATATAATGCCAGAAGTGTTGGATGGTAAGAATGTTTATGATTTCTTGGATCCAGAAATTGCAGCTAAATTACAAGCTCTTGAAGAAGAAGAAGAAAGACTTGAAGCTGAAGGATTCTATGAATCAGATTCCGAAATCGAAGATGAAGAAACTGAAGACATCCAAGAGAAAGCTCAATGGATCAGAGAGAAACATGCAAAGATGATGAATGCTGCAAGAAGTAGAAAAGCTCTAAAGAACGGTGGTACTATGCCACGTTCTAAATTGACCAAATCCTTCTCTGAATTTGAAGACCATTTAGGATCATTAGGTCACGATACTTCAATCTTGAAGAACAAGAAGAATGCCAAATTGGCCGCCAACCCATACAAACAAACGGGTTCCGATGTCGTTCAAGAGGAGATGGGTGTTTCAAACAAGAGACAACCAGTTTACAAATCTGATCGTTTGAATGACGGTGTTAAAGATGGTGCTTTGAGAACCAAAGCTGATAGAATTCTCAAGTTACAAAGAAGAGAACGTAACAGAGAAGCTAGACAAGGTGAGTCCGATCGTCATGCCACTGCTATGTTGCCTAAACATTTGTTCAGTGGTAAACGTGGTAACGGTAAGACTGATTTCCGTTAGTTTTGTTTATTGAGTAGTAAGATGAGGGGATTTGATAATTATTGCTTGGATATTTGCATTATGATTGGTTCTTTTCGCAGTGGTGTTTATGTCTACTGCTGATTTGTATATTAGACGAAGGTTTTATATGGTTTTTTAGTCATGTACGCACAGTTAATTTGTATTTGTTTGAAAATAATTATGGACGTAAATTTATATTGTGCCGAGATTCAGAAAGAAGTGCATATTTCATTTAACCATTTGGGACATTTTTATGCACCCAAATTTAGTTATAAGCTTGAAAAATTGGGTTCTGCAAAATGAGGTACAACGAGGCTGCATATCATCATAATCATCATCAACAGCGGAGTCAGGTTTTCTTATATAAAGTGATTAGAATACTCCGTTTTATTGTTCCTGAGTACACCGCTGCTGTAATATTTCCAGTTAACGGTTTATTCAACGGCGGTCATAATGAAGTTTCTTTTCACTGGATTCTCAATCATTGCTCTTGCCCATTCATTGACTACTCCAGTGGTTAACATCACTAATGGTACATTGTCTGGTGTATTTCTCGAGGAGTTCAACCAGGATGCTTATTTGGGTATCCCATATGCTCAACCACCTCTAGGCTCTTTAAGATTCGTCAATCCTGCTCCTTTGAACGAATCATGGGGTGAACGTGACTTCACTGCTTATGGACCTGCTTGTTTGGCTTCCACTGGTTCAGACTCCATTAACCTCGAGCAATCCGAAGATTGTTTGACTCTGAACATTGTTAAACCACATGGAGATTATGAAAACTTACCTGTTGCTATTTGGATCCATGGTGGTAGTTTCCAAGATGGATCAGGTGCCAGACCAGCTTATAACATGTCTTTCATTGTTGAGAAATCTGTTGAGATTGGCCAGCCATTCATTGGTATCACGATCAATTATAGATTAAGTGGGTTTGGATTCCTCAACTCAAGAGAAGTTGGTGCTAAAGGTTGGACTAATGTTGGTTTCAGAGATCAAATCAAAGCTGTTGATTGGGTTCATGAAAACATTGCTGCTTTTGGTGGTGATTCTGAACACATTGTACTATGGGGTGAGTCTGCAGGTGCTTCATCCGTTGGTAAATTATTAACATCTGAACACATCGGTGCTTACGTGAAAGGTGCTATCATGGAAAGTGGTGGTATCATGATTGGTGGTGTTGAATATTGTGGTTCAAGACAAGAATTCTATGATGATGTTGTTTCTTATGTTGGATGTGATGATGTGATTGATACTTTAGGATGTCTACAAACCGTTGAAGCTGATAAACTAGATTATGCTTTCAACATCACCAATGGTGTCATCAAAAGAGCATTTGGTTACCCATACATTGATGGTGATATCTTGCCAAAATCAAGTTACCAATCATTGGTGAACGGTGATTATCACAAAGTTCCAATACTGATCGGTACAAACACCGATGAAGGTACTGCTTTCCTAAACAACACCGCCAACACTACCGAAGCCGTTGATGCAGCATTCAAGAATAGATTTATCTATTTATCAAACTCCTCTCTTGAACAACTTCATGAACTATATCCAAATGATGACACTTCATTAGCTGCTCCATTGGATCTAACATGGAACACCTCAGATATCACATTCCCTGCCACTATGGGTGATTATTGGAGAGTTTCTTCCACAGCATTAGGTGACTTGATGTACAATGCTCCTGCTAGAATCGCTACGAATATCTTGAGTGCTGACAGAGTCCCAGTCTACAAGTATAGATTCAATGTTCCAGGTAAATCCATTGCTGAGAAGACTCCATATTTGGGAGTAGCACATTTCCAAGAAGTCGTGTATGTCTTCAATAATGATCAAGCACCTGTTTCATCTTCAGATGGTGATACTTGGATCGCTGATGAAAGAGCTGCCAATCTATCAGCTGCAGTTTCTAAACTATGGGTCTCTTTCATCACTGATTTGGATCCAAATGTTGTTCCAGATGATAAACTCGAGATTGAGAATCCACATGGATGGCCAGCATACTTTGACTCTCATCAGAATATCGTATTTGATTTGAATGGGTTCTACTTGGAAGAAGACACATGGAGACAAGAACAGACTCAATTCATTGAGAGTATTGCTGGACAGATGGCCTACTAAGCTCTATCAAGCTCTATCAATCTGTGTACATGATCAAAAGTTATGTTGTTCATGGAATAGTTGTAGATGGAGTCAACTGACTAGTACTAATCACACATGATCAAGCGCATCCGATGATCTACAGACGGACAATGTGTAGGACATTTTGAGGTATCTGCGTCCATGTTGGACGGCTAATTGAAGAAAGAGTAGCCAGAATTACATTCAAGTGAAGAACCGGATTAATTAGATCATCGGTGCTAATGCGCCTGTTCTCCACACTGTATAATTATTAGCTATGTCCATCAGGCCCAGCAACTGGTAATTGGCAATCGTATTAGTATTAGTAGTAGCTACCGATGGTCAATATAGAATACATAGTTGTCTAAACCTTCTGACTCGTTTCAAACTGAAATTACTGCAATAACGAGCGTAGCTACCTGTGTATGCGCTTATCGGCTACAGAGTCTAGCCCCGAGCCCTACTAAACAACTAGATAATTCATTCCCGCTAGTTCAATTAACGAGACCGCAAATCCAGCAGCTCCACCTTCCTTTAATTAGCTATATATAAGCAGCTTGGCAATAGTAATGAATCTCTCCGAGAGTTGTAAATTGGGTGCATATTTTATTTCCTAATTCAGTCATCACCGGGTTTACGCAATAACAGTTTAACAGGTACCAGGCCCATAAAGCTGAGCCCGGTTGATTGGTAGCTCTACAGTCTATGCATTCCGCTGAGTGATTGGACAATTAATAGACTGTTCCAGTGGAGTATATGCAACGGCTCACATTTTTTACGCTTAATTGTATGCTCATGCTCATGCTCAATATGCTCAATTGGATGCTGGAGATCACCAGTCACCACACATCACCCGAGCACTGTGTACTGTGCGCCATGAACAACTAATGACCACCACCCCTCAAAACTATATAACCCTCGAGCCATCCTCTTCTCTTCTCATCTCTTTTCTCAATTGATACTTCATAGTGCTCAGTGTCGGAAAAACTATCACAAAGAAATATCATCATCATCATCATGAAATTCATCCTCTCCACACTCTCACTCCTCTCATTGGCTCACTCATTGGCCACTCCACTAGTAAACATTACAAACGGTACACTTTCCGGTCTATACATCGAGCAATATAATCAGGACGCATACCTCGGAATCCCATATGCTCAACCACCAGTTGGTTCTCTAAGATTTGCAAACCCTGCCTCGATCAACGAATCGTACGGTGAGCGTGAGTTTACTGCATATGGACCAGCTTGTTGGGCCACCAGTGGCTCTGATACCGTCAATGAACAACACTCGGAGGATTGTTTGACTCTAAGTGTTGTTAAACCACACGGTGATTATGAAAACTTGCCTGTTGCTATTTGGATCCATGGTGGTGGGTTCCAAGATGGTTCAAGTTCCAGACCAGCTTATAACTTATCCTTTATCGTTGAAAAGTCTGTTGAGATTGGACAACCATTCATCGGTGTATCATTGAACTACAGACTTAATGGATTCGGGTTCTTGAACTCGAGAGAAGTCAGTTCTAAAGGTTGGACTAATGTCGGTTTGAGAGATCAGATTAAAGCCATCGAATGGGTCCATGAGAACATTGCTGCTTTCGGTGGTAATGCTGAACACATTGTACTATGGGGTGAATCTGCAGGTGCCATCTCTGTTGGTCAATTGCTCGCTTCAGACCATCTTGGTGCTTATATTAAAGGTGGTATCATGGAAAGTGGAACTGCTATGGTTCCAGGAATTGAGTTTGTTGGTTCAAGACAAGAGCATTATAATGATTTAGTTGAACATTTCAACTGCTCTGAGGTTGTTGATACTTTGGGATGTCTCCAAACTATCAATGAACAAGATTTAACTTTTGCTTTAAACAGTACAAACGGTATAATTGCTAAAGCATTTGGTTTCCCATACGTTGATGGTGATGTCATTCCAAAATCTTCATATGAGACTTTATTAGAAGGTAATTACTACAAGGTTCCAGTCATCATCGGTACTAACACTGATGAAGGTTCAGCTTTCTCTGCCGTTACTGCCAACTCCACTGAAGACGTTGCTGCTGCCTTCCAAGCTCAATCTCCATACTTGACAAACTCCACCATTGCTGGTTTAGTTCAAGCTTATCCAAATGATGATTCATCATTACAATTACCATTAGATCCAACATACAACACCACTGCTATTGAGTTCCCAGAAGGTATGGGTGATCACTACAGAGTCTTGGGTACTGCTGTTGGTGACTTGATGTTCATTGGACCAGCCAGAATCGCTACAAAGATTTTGAGTTCTCATAGAGTCCCAGTTTACAAGTACAGATTCAACATCCCAGACAAGGACACTGCTGAAACTTCCATTTTCCTTGGATCGACTCATTTCCAAGAAGTTGTGTATGTGTTCAACAACAACCAACAATCAGCTTCACCTTTTGACGGTGGAATCTGGAATACTGATTCTAGAAGTGCCAATGTCTCTTCAAGTATGTCCAAACTATGGGTTTCTTTCATCTCTGATTTAGATCCAAATGTTGTTTCAGATGACAAGCTAGAGATTGAGAATCCTCACGGATGGCCAGCATATTTTGATTCTCACCAGAATATCGTCTTTGACCTAAATGGATTCTACTTGGAAGAAGACACATGGAGAGAAGAACAGATCAACTACATTGAGAGTATTGCCGGTCAATTAACTTACTAATCTGTACATATATAATAATGATCATTAATCTCTAACCTAAAAGTGTAGCATGATAAGCCACTTTCTACACAGTTAAGATGAAGGTGTGGAAAGCGTGGACGTTTATTCAAAGGGTCCAGCCCTCAGCTGTAAATTGACCAGCAACATTAACAAATTTAATACACCAACCCATCCTTATACACACAATCATTCCCTGTCGTTGGTATTCCTCTATTCTGATACGTATTTTTCTAACTATCAATATTTTAAACCTCCTCATCAATCACCATCTATTCTACTTTCACCAGTCTCAGCTAAATCCCATGATCTCCAGTTCCTCACACCCAGAGACTCAACTGTATATCACAGAGTAAGACCACGCACACCGGCACTCAATTCCTCACTAGATCCAATATTTTTAACCATATCGTTATAAAACTCATCATCATCCATCCTGAACTGCATCTCATTTTCATCAGTTTGATCAATCACCGTTTGATCGGTAGTATATTGCTGTATTGCGATATCCTCACTCACATCGCCCATGTTTTTACCAAGAAATTGGATGAAGTTCTGATCGTGAGGTCTTGAGCTTGAAGGTCTAGAGCCACGTCTTTGTAATTCTTGTGGTGTCAATAGATCAGAAAGACTGGATGGAACAAAGTCCTCCTGGAGCATGAGACTGTCATCTTCATCACCTTCATCATCGTCCATGATTGCACTCTCGTTCATCATGGTGTAATGTGCTGGGACAGAAGATATTGGTTGTTTCATAGTTGAAGAGTGGGAGACACTTCTTTGATAAAAGCCTGTTCCTCTAGATGTTCCTGGGGTATTGACGTCTCCAGTTGGCGTGGTACTCCATATGGAGTGTGATGACAGTGAGAAGGAGTTTGGACGTTCGTTGGCAGATGTTCTTCTTTGGTATGTAGTGTTGTCATACGTGAACGATTGTGAACCTAATGAGTTTCCAGTATGAACGAAGGATGGAGAAGTAGTGGAGTTGTTGCCATTGCCATTGCTGTTATTGGCGTTATTGTTGGCGTTATTGTTGGCGTTATTGTTGTTGATGTATTGGTTCAAGGAAGTACTGTTGTTAACACTGGAAGCGGGTGAGATCACACTGTCATAAGCGACATAACTAGCAGTAGGACTTGAGTTCACACTGTGTAAAGTACCACCAACACCATTCCCAACACCATTGCCATTATTTGAAGATTGTCCATGATTGGAGTTGGAATATCCATTCCCGTTCGAGTGTTTGTTCGAACTACCATTAGTTGATCCATTCCCATTCCCGTTGTTTAACACATTATGGTTCTGATAGACTTGTGCTAGAGTTTTAGGATTGACTCTTCTCCCATCAGGCAAGATATGTGCCAAAGCACACTTGACACCAAACTTGCAGTTTCCCTTCTGGAAGTACTTACATGGAGCAGTATCGGTCGTGGAATCTAAAGTGTGTGAGAATGGACATGAGTTTCCTGCCTGACATGCACCTTGTTTGAAGAACTTACAAGGAACATGAGCAAGATCTGAGTTAAGAGTTAGTACTATGAGTCATACGACATATAGAAGTAATAATCAATGACATACTCTTTGAAGCTGGAGGGCTTTTGGAGATCTCAATCGGAGACGTCTTGGTGAAAGAGCGTGATACAACTGCCATTAGTTGATTGATTGATATGGATGTGGATCTCTTTAAAAGTGAATGAGTTCTGTAATACTGTGGGTGGGGCCTAAAAGTGGCAAACTAAATGGCCTTAAAATGGAGTAAATCACGTAGAAAAAGAAGGAGATAAGCGGAAATATAACCGAATGTGGAGATTTAAATGTGGAAACGCGTTTTAAGATCTTGTTTGTTCTCTAGTATTGATGATTTGAAGTAAATTTGAAGTAATTTGATGTTAAAATTCGACTCAATTTACTGGATTTTTTGAGGGGCCTTTGTTAATATTAATCCCTTATCATAATTGGTACTTATTATGTGTATGGGGTGTATTGATTATATAATTATCACATAAGCAAGACTGACAGATAATCGTTATCATCGCAAATCCGGGTAAATACAAAGTACATTTCAATATGTTTGTTCGTTCTTAGTTTCAGGTTGCAACAGTATACACATTATTCGTTGAAATGGTAGACCAGGTAGTTTGGTAAACCGAACACTTGGTAGCCCAAACGTTTGGCCATTTTGGCAAAACCTTCAGTCTCAATCAAGTGATAGAATGGGAATGGAGGGAACATGGCACCATCTCTATGAACATCAGCTTTCACCAACACAGCAGCACCTCCAACACCATCCAATTCCATCTCGACGTTGACATCACCGTTTGGATCGTAGAAATGTGCCATCAATGGTCTGTATGTGGCAATCTCGGCATACCCTTCAACGATGATCTCATCATCAGACATACCTGAAGCGATCTTCAAACCTTCTTCACTTTCAACCCAATTGTTGAAATCGTATGGTCTAACCGAGTTTTCCTTCTTGTCTTGATCGAAGTATCTTTGATAACAATTTGCAGATATGACAGGTTTATCATGACTGACTAAATCTTGGATCAAAGTTGGTGGAGATTCAACAATATCAGAATCTAACCATAAAACCCATGAGGTGTAAGGTCCTAATGCGGAAAACACCAATGAGTTTCTGGCCAAGGCCATTGAAGATCTTCTTTCTTTTTGAACTTTCAATGCATGTCTATGTTTCTCAGCTTGATTATCTAAAGATTCGGTATCTTGTCTCAAAATTGTGATTTTAGAGAAACGGTTCTCTTTTTTACCAGTTTGTACTTGTTTGATAGCTTTTTCTAATTTCTTCAATGCTAAATCACCATCTTTATTTCTTGGAACGATGAAACCCAATTCTAACAATTCTCTTGGATAAGTCAATCTTAATAAGTTCATCCAATATTCGTTATAGAATCTTGATAATGGAGTCAAAATCAAAACTTTCTCCTTGTTATAAACAGCCATTGGAGTAGCAGTCAACTTATTCAATTGATAATGTGAGATATGATCACCTGGTAAGTTTCTTGGAATGACATCAGGAGCTCTACCAAAGAATCCATTCTTTTTAACTTTATAACTGTATTTTGATTGTGATTTTGCAGGAGCAAAGAGCAAATAGAACACCAATAGAATGACAGTGACGACACCGACTAGACTCAGCGGTCTTCTTCGTATTTGACGAACGATCTGATTTTTATTCAAAGCTGCCTTCATTATGTGGAATGTACAAGTTGTTGATAAAACAGTAAAAGAAACCTAATAAAAAAGTCTCGCCAATCCAGAAGAATAATACTGTAAATTCAGTGCAAATTTCCGCTGTGTGATAATAAAAAGTCTTCAAACCAGTCAAGACGCGTTTTAAAACCACCGGATCAATGCAAAACACACCAAATTTAGCGTTCTTTCAAATGAATTTATGAGCCGGTCAATGAAACTCGTTTTCAGCACTTGTTTACGCCAAAAAAAATACGTTACACCAAACCGGCAGTCACGTGAATGCCGAGGTATCTAAATCATACCAATTAGGAAATGTTCCTTTTAAGGAAATATATAGTCACATGATCTCATCTGGTATACACCACATAAATTTGATACATTTTTTTTTTTTTTTTTTTTATTTTCTTTTTAATTTGAAATATAACAATTTGTACTTGATAAATTGATTGGTGAGTTTTTAAGAGTTTTCCACTTTAGAATCAGTTCAAGAATCTCAATACAAGATGGCTGTTGGTGTGATAAAGAGCAAGCAGAAAATGGCTCCTGAAAAAGAGCGGTTTTTACAATGTTGTTCCGATATCACTTTGGAATTAATCGATTCATTGAAGACTTCTAAAGAGATCAATTTAAATGGTTTAATCACAAAGAATTCCAAAAAATATAAATTAAAATCCCAACCACGTCTAACTGATGTTATCAATTCCATCCCTGATCAATATAAGAAATACCTATTACCTAAACTGAAAGCCAAACCTGTCAGAACAGCTTCTGGTGTTGGTGTTGTTGCTGTGATGTCAAAACCTCATCGTTGTCCACATATCTCATTCACAGGGAATATTTGTGTTTATTGTCCAGGTGGTCCTGATTCGGATTTTGAATACTCTACACAATCATACACCGGTTATGAACCTACTTCGATGCGTGCGATTAGAGCTCGTTATGATCCATATGAACAAGCAAGAGGTCGTATTGATCAATTAAAACAATTGGGTCATTCTGTTGATAAAGTTGAATATATCGTCATGGGTGGTACTTTCATGTCTTTGGATAAGGAATATAGAGAGGAATTCATCTGTCAGTTACATAATGCGTTATCTGGGTATAACGGTACTGATTTAGATCAAGCTATTGCATATTCTCAACAATCATTGACCAAATGTGTTGGTATTACCATTGAGACTAGACCTGATTATTGTACACGTACTCATTTGGATGATATGTTGAAGTATGGTTGTACAAGATTGGAGATTGGTGTACAAAGTGTGTTTGAAGATGTTGCAAGAGATACGAATAGAGGTCATACAGTTAAATCCGTTTGTGAGACTTTTGCAATCGCAAAGGATACAGGATATAAGATTGTGAGTCATATGATGCCTGATCTGCCTAATGTTGGTATGGAAAGAGATTTAGCACAATTTAAAGAATATTTTGAAAATCCTGATTTTAGAACCGATGGATTAAAGATTTATCCAACTTTAGTTATTAGAGGTACAGGATTATATGAACTTTGGAAGACTGGGAGATATAAATCATACAATGCAAATGCTTTGATTGATCTAGTGGCTAGAATCTTAGCTTTAGTTCCACCATGGACTAGAATTTATAGAGTTCAAAGAGATATTCCAATGCCTTTAGTTTCAAGTGGTGTTGAGAATGGTAATTTGAGAGAATTAGCACTAGCGAGAATGAAAGATTTCGGTACAAAGTGTCGTGATGTGAGAACAAGAGAAGTTGGTATTCAAGAAGTTCATCATAAAGTTCAACCTGATCAAGTTGAATTGATTAGAAGAGATTATTATGCAAATGAAGGATGGGAAACATTCCTAAGTTATGAAGATCCTAAACAAGATATCCTAATTGGTTTATTGAGACTTCGTAAACCATCAAAGAAATACACCTATAGAAAAGAATTCCAAAAAGAACCAACTTCTATTGTTAGAGAGTTACACGTTTATGGATCTGTTGTACCACTACATTCAAGAGATCCAAGAAAGTTCCAACATCAAGGATTTGGTACTCTTTTAATGGAAGAAGCTGAAAGAATCTCAAGAGAGGAACACGGATCAACAAAGATTAGTGTTATTAGTGGTGTTGGTGTTAGAAACTATTACGCCAGACTAGGTTATGAATTAGACGGTCCTTACATGTCAAAGAGTTTATATAGTGATGATGATCTATGAAAAACCAGGAGTTATTTATTACGTGCTACAACAGTATTCATGTGTGTGTGTTATCATGCTTAGTTGTAGATTGACTATTGACGTTATTGTATGCAGCGAGCGAGAGGATTCATCTTGTTCACCATCCTGATATCTTATTGAATTGATCCCAAGCGGTAGCACAATGGTTCAAGAACCTCTGTTTATCTTTATCAGTAGAATTAGCGTTTCTTTCAAAATTGAATCTGAACGTGTTGTTATCCAATTTGATTTCAGACTTAACGATCAAATTTTTTCGTACATGAGGAGTATTAACAACATTTTCTTCATCTGGTCCAATTGCGTTACTTTCAGGATCATCCTCATAATCCTCACCTTCATCAATCTTCTCTTTTTGCTGTTCTTCATTATCATCATTATCATTATTTTCCTCATCTTCATTCTTTTCAGTGAGTTTATTATCATTTTTAGTACCATAACTCTTCGAGATTGGGATGGTTTGTGATTTGATCTCATCCATATCGAAGAAAGCTCTTTGAGCACTCAATGGTTGTGCTTGAGGTGGAGCATATCTTGTGGCATCACCTTTGAATACATCAGTGACATGATTCACTTTCTTTGAGTCTCTATAAGCTTTGAATTTCGCCCATTGTTGTTGTTGATAAGCGGATTGTTGTTGGTATCTTTCCATCTGTTGATGTGTTAAACGAGGACCAGCTCTTTGTGGTAGGAAAGCTGGGCTTCTAGTGGTACTGGCAGTCATTGGTGCAGGGACCATCGTTGGACGGAACTGAACACCGTATGGGAAGGCAGATGATACTTGAACTGGTCTTCTTTGATGAAGATTAGGATCTAATGGTGTATATGGTGTGAAGGTGAGTCTTGAACGGCCAGTGTTTAGAGTAGAAATTGATGATGATGATGCTGGGTTGGAATTTGGAGGAAAGTTTGGATTAGTTGTGGAAACTATTCTTCTTTGTTGTTTAAAAGTGGCACGTCTGGAAGTTGATGGAGTGAAATATGAACGGTTGATGTTATAGATGGGGGCAGATTTGATGATTGGTCTTTGAGCTGTGTGAGCAGCAGTTAGATTCAATGGAGGTGGTGCTTTATCTCTCTTGAATCTCTTGTTCGAACCAGCGGAAGGAATGGTCATATCATCTAGATCGTTGGATACAGTTGTACTTTGTGGAGTACCGGTGGCAGAAATTGATTCATCATTTGTGTTTTGGTCTTTTTCATGGTTTGTACCGGTATTGGCGACATCATCATTATCATCATCATTATTCTCATGATCGTTATCGTCCTCATCATCATCACCGACAATAGACTCTGGATGTCTTGTGATAGTGGCACTTGCGTTTCTTGACGCGATAATTTGACGTTGTTGGATCTCAATAGACTTTGACATGAGGACGGCCGACTTCATTTTGGCGCTGAGAGGAGGAAGTCCTGGAGAGACACATTTTAGGGCTAATTCGTTCATATTAGATTCAGTTTTCACTGTTTGGGCAGCCAAATTGGATGATTTCAAGTCGAGGTTTGCAGGTCTTGGTCTCTTCTTCTTGTCCTTGGAGGCGTGGTCGATAACGTCGGTACTCATAATGATGAAAAGGGCTTTTATAAAGCTGCTTTGTTTATCAAAAACTGAACTTGTTTCAGAAATTTAATTGGAATGTTTAGTTTTGAGGCGACGGTAATATTGTTTCATATTTTCGCGGTACTTTTATAGACACTTTATTACTTTAATAGAATTAATACTTGTTTATATATGTTGTTTATATATGTTGTTGACTTGGTTATGATGATGATATTAGCTATATAGTGATGGTATAGAATGCTTTAATTGGATATTGAACTGTCTATAACTAATATAACTAATAACCATTAGATAGAGCACGTGATTGTCATATATTAGATACTATTGTATTACCTAATACATTACCTAATACAACACCCAGACACCAGCTCATAACCACCCACCAAAAAAATCGTCGACGCTAATTAAAAAGAAAAATTTTAATCTTTTTGAAAACCTTTTAAGGAAGTAAGTGAATTAATCACAAATCCATAGTAAAATGTCTCAAGGTACTGTCTACGTCGGATCCTCTGCTAGGGGTTTCCTGTTGAAAGGTCTGATCAAGGAGTTCAAATTGGACGTGTCTGTTTCTCAAGAGAAAGATGACGCTTACAACAAGTTCTTCCCATTGAACAAGATCCCAACTTTCATTGGTCCAAAAGGTTACAAATTGACCGAAGTCATCGCCATCCTATATTACAGTATGTGTCTATTATTCCCCTTTGTCTGTTTGAATTGAGCCAGTTTGCAATGATGAGAAACATTTTATACAAATTTAACAGTTATCCCTGTCTTAATAAATCATGTCGAGGATATTCATTCTGATAACAATATTATACCAATCACACTAAATTTGGTCATATATATTATGGAACTGGCTCAATTCCTAACAATCAATTGATGATTACAATCAATCTCATACAGAGTTCACTAACAATATCATTTAAATAGTCATCAAATTAGCTGATGAAGAATCACCATTATTAGGTAAAACCACCGCTGATCAAGCTAAAATTTTATCATGGTTATCTCTTGCTAACTCTGAATTCTTGGTTCAAATCGCCAACGCTTTCAAACCACTAACCGGTGCTGCCCCATACAACAAGAAACAAGTCTCTGATGCTAACGAAGCCATTGCTAAAATTGCTGGTGTTTATGAAGCTAGATTGTCTCAATTCACTTATTTGGTTGGTGAAAGAATCACTTTAGCTGATTTATTTACTGCTTCCCTTGCCTTCAGAGGTTTCGAACACCTATTCGGTTCCGAATGGAGAGCTCAATATCCAAACTTTGTTAGATGGTGGAACACCGTTAGAGCTCACCCAATCTTGGCTGATGCTTTACCAAAATTCGAATTCATTGCTAAACCAGTTGAATTCACTCCACCAAAGAAAGAAAAGAAAGAACAACAACCAAAAGCTGAAAAGAAAGCCGCTGCTCCAAAAGCTGCTGCTCCAAAAGCTGAAGAAGATGAACAACCAGTTGAAGAAAAGAAAGCTAAACATCCATTAGAATTATTAGGTAAATCTACCAACTTCAACTTGGATGAATGGAAAAGAGTTTACTCTAATGAAGAAACCAGAGAAGCTGCTTTACCATGGTTCTGGGAACATTATGATCCAACTGAATGGTCATTATGGAGAGTTGACTACAAATACAATGAAGAATTAACCTTGACTTTCATGTCCAACAATTTGGTTGGTGGTTTCTTCAACCGTCTACAAGGATCCACCAAATATTTGTTTGGTTCCGGTGTCGTCTATGGTGAAAACAACAACAATGGTATCCTTGCTGTCTTCTTAGTTAGAGGTCAAGAATACGCTCCAGCTTTCGATGTTGCTCCAGATTGGGAATCTTATGAATTCACTAAATTAGATGGTGAAAAAGATAAAGAATTCGTCAATGATGTTTTCGCTTGGGATAAGCCTGTTGTTATCAAAGGTGAAACCAGAGAAATTGCTGACGGTAAAGTCTTCAAATAAGCTGGATGTTTGTTTGTTCGACTTAATTACGTGTTTTTATGTCTTTTCTTCTAGTATCTCAATTGTTATGAACCTCACTAAATAATGAAAAATGATGTAGCTGTCGAGATAAATTACGACTTTTAGATTTGTGTAGTTTACAATTACATGATGCATTTTTTGTATATACAGGTTAAAGGGAAATCAATCCTTTTTGGCTTCAATGACTGATGATGATGATGATGGTGGAGATCTGTAAATATCACCATTTATCTTCATATCTTTAAAGATCATGGATTGTTCAATATCTTCAGGTTTTGGGATTCTATCAGTTGGTTTACTTTCAAACACTGAACCCGCAAGGATAACATTATTACTATCCAAATCAATCAAAAATCCAACGTAATCAGTAACGTTTCTATCATTTTTAGTCACTTTATCAGTCTTTAAATTAACATTAATCAATTCTTGTTGTGTGTTGAACTTGTAAACGGCCTGTGCGAACTCAACAGGTCTTCCCGGAAGCATGATTGGTCTAAAACTGATCAATTTAGGTTTTTCATTAAACTTGACAAGTTTCCAATCCAATTTAACAGTCTTTGGAATTGAACTGATTCTTGAATTTAAAGATTTTTCAACCCACACAGAAATACTCTTCTCAATAGGTTTAATGTTTCCTGAAGCGAATGATTTATTAACTTGAACGTAACGTTCAATAGCTTTGTTTTTCCATAATAAGAAATGTGGTTTTAAACCAGTTTGCCATCTTAATAATGCAACTTGAATGGTATTCATACCTAATGAATAACCTCTTCTCATCAGACATCTCCAAGCAGCTCTAGGACTCGTAAACACATTTGGGAAATTCTTATACTCCACTGGGATATATATGTCTCTAGTCAATCCAATGAAACGAGGATCAAACACTTGTTGTTGTGGTCCTTTTGAACTATCTTCCTTTTTAGAGCTTTTTGTTGAATTGAATCTTGATTGAAGCCCTATACTTCTATAAAAAGAGCTTCTTTGCGAGGAAAGAATACCTCTCTGTATCGATCTAAGCATCACCATCACAACACAACTACTTTAAACCAATAAACAAGTCTTTAAAATGACCTAAAATCAATCAACTTTCAATGAGTATTAAATATTGATGGTTTTTTTTTTCATGATGAATTTTGTGCAAAATATCGCGGAATTACCTAATTAGGTAATTACGTTTTGCCCCATTTTCGCCAATCTGTCATCAGCGTGAAAACCGCCTAATTAGGTAATTCCGCGAATTATTTGTCGTTTTTTGATTTTTTTTTTTTTTTTTTTTTTAAAAAATCTTTATTTTTAGAATAAAGTCAGCTAAAAATAAACAAAAAAAAACATCACTAAATATTTCAAAAACAAAGCTTTATTGTTCTATTTTTTTAGTGCGTTTAATTTAATTCGACACAGCTCACCGGTTTGCAGAATTTGGGTGATTTTCTTTGGTGAATTCGTTGTCAATTGCGGAGTTCTAATTGTCATTTAGTTCTGTTAAATCGTTCCCCCTCGAGTTTTAATAGTGTCATATAATTAAAATACATCAATATTGGTACAGCTTGTTTTCCACGCTGATCCCACATATTCACGCATCGGAAGTTCATTCCTTATACTTCCTCGGCTGATTGCTACTCTTATAAGCTAAGCCCACTGCTTATCAAATCGTCTCACATCAATTGCTACCTTTACCTTTTCAACTATCATATCACCACTTATAACATCTAACTAACCATGGGAAGAAGAAAGATTTCCATTCAACCAATCACGGATGAACGAAACAGGAAAGTGACTTTCGTCAAAAGAAAAGCAGGTCTATTCAAGAAAGCTCACGAATTGGCCGTGTTGTGTCAGGTTGACTTGGCAGTTATCATTCTAGGTAATAACAACTCCAAGTTCTATGAATATAATTCTGTCAGCATTGATGATCTCCTCAACAATTACAAAGACTCTGCCTTTATCCACGATAGAAAGACTCCTGGGGATTATGGAGATTACGATTTAGAGACAAGAGTGGTCAGAGGTTCTACAAGACCTAGAAGCCATCAAAGAAACGCTTCTTCAAACAGTTTAGCTGAAAATCCATCAAGCGATGACGATGATGATGAAGATGAAGATGATGACGATGATGACGAGGAAGAGGAAGAAAAGACGACCAAACCCGTACCGAAAAGAAGAAGAACGGCACCGGTAAAGAAGGAACCAAAGAAGGAGACGAAAAGGAGCAACTCAAGAACTAAGACTGAGACTATAGAGGTCAAAAATGAGATTGTGCCAGTTTCTGTATCAAGAGGTGTTGACCACCGTCAAGTTCCACAACAGTTGACTCAACAACAACAGCAGCAGCTCTTCCAACAACAGCAACAACTCCACCTTCAACAACAGCAGCAACAACATCAACAGCAGCAACGGTCTGATCTTCTTGATTTGTCACAGATACCCAATCAGTCAATACCTACTAGTCAGGGACAGAACATCTTCTACAACCAGAACCAGGAAAATGCACCACAACCACAGTATGGAGGGAGATTGCCGGTCAACCTACCACAGAATCAATACCCACCAATGTCAATAGATAACAATTTGGCTTCACAAACAAACCCACCAAGAGGAACATTCACACCTCAGGGAAGTCACATACCACTAAATCCATATCCACCATATCCAGTACTACAATTTTCACCAAGCACACCAATGTCTAACAGATCACATACATCATCTGCTGATTTAGCAGTGAGCACCCCACCAATTGTTCAAAATTCACAAGCTACTCAACAAACTCCATATTCTACAGCAAGAGCTCGAACATTGAATGATAATATTAGTTCAAGACCTATATTACGGGTTGAGACACATCTTTCTCAATTACAGAAACCTACAGATACAAATAAAGGTGGTGATAGTGCAAACACCATTACTGCAATCGATACTTCCAAGAATCCAAACTTGAAGAGCAACTCAGCAGAGGAAAAAACACCATTAAGTGCAGAATTCAAGAGTCCCGATAGTAATAAACCTGCTGGATTAGGAATCACTTCAAATAAATCAACTCCATTATCAGCAACATTACCATCTGGTTTATTCAGCTTACCACCACCTCAAACATCCCAACATCACAACCAACAACCTCCACATCTGATAACCAGCTCCAAAGCACTTCTCGCAGGTGAACAAACACCTCTTACTGGAGGATTACCATCACGGTACGTCCCTGATCTTTTCCCATCACCTTCAAATTTCTATTCAAATGAATGGAACATACCATTTGGGTCTGGAAATACACCATATCCTAACTCTGCAGGTCCTACAAATCATACACTCCCCGCAATGAACACGAATTCATCAAATGTATTGAATAATGGGAAAGTCAGATTAAGTAAAGTACTAGGGAATGATATCACAGATTCTCCATTGATGAACCTCAGTAAAGAATCACGAGATCGAGAAGATGGTGATGCTCTTGCCAAACGAATCAAGTTCAGCCAGATGGATGACATTAGAAAGGATAATTCCCGAAAGAAATGAAGTGGTTAGAGCTATATAGACGTGAATTAAGATTGTTCTATATATATATATTCTTCAATTAAGTAAATTAAAAATGTAGTCACGTGAATTATACAGAGGCCAGCCCTAATGGTGTATGGATGTGTCAGAACTAGTACTAACAAAATCAACAAATCAGCAGTCACACCCGCGAATTTTCCAAAGATATTCGCGACACTCTTCTGTATTAAAACGGTAGACACCACACAAAATATAAACTAGCCCAAATAGGCAAATTACCGTTTCAAGTACCGACTCTGGAAATTTGTCGATTGAGCGCACAGTGGAAATTTATTGAAAAGTGAACTTGTAAACACAACTTCAACGGTTTAAAAAGAAGATTAGCAACAGCAACGGCAGTATGAAGGTATGTCCCGATCAACGTGGAGCCCGTGCCGGATGAGAGAGCGTTCCCAGTGGAGAGTGCTCGTGAAGTTGTGAAGATCTAGCTTGGAGAGATGACTCAGTACCATTGAATTTAGACCATCCATCAAACAACATCATGTCATTAAATTACGAAGAATATATATCATGAATTGGAGATCAAAGACATCAATAACATGAAAGAGGATATTCCCATAATATATGCAAATCTAGGAGGTTTGACCCCATTCCAATCACACGTTTATGAAATATAAATGATCCCTATTTGAAGTTAGAAATCATTATCGAACAATATTATTATAGAAACATCATATCACACATGTTTCCAATTGAACACACACACAATCAGACACAAAAACAAAGCAACGCACACACTCTCACCCGAATCCTTTAAGGGCTTCTTAAACCTCGATTTTTTATGAAATCAGTACTAACAAATTAACCAATAGTTAAACATTGCTTACCCAGCTAACGGTTCTCAAAAAACCTTTGAGATCGATGACGACCATCGTCTACGTGTCTTCTACGAAAAGAGAATCGGTCAAGAAGTTGAAGGTGATTCAGTTGGTGATGAATTCAAAGGTTACATCTTCAAAATTACCGGTGGTAACGATAAACAAGGTTTCCCAATGAAACAAGGTGTTTTGCTACCAAACAGAGTCAAACTTTTACTAGCCAAAGGTCACTCTTGTTACAGACCAAGAAGAACTGGTGAAAGAAAGAGAAAGTCCGTCAGAGGTGCCATTGTTGGTCCAGATTTAGCTGTCCTTTCTTTAGTCGTTGTTAAACAAGGTGACTCTGAAGTTGCTGGTTTAACCGATGTCCAAGTCCCAAAGAGATTAGGTCCAAAAAGAGCCAACCACATTAGAAAATTCTTCGGTTTGACCAAAGAAGATGATGTCAGACAATACGTTATCAGAAGAGAAATCGTTAAAGGTGAAAAGAAATACACCAAAGCTCCAAGAATCCAAAGATTGGTTACTCCTCAAACTTTACAAAGAAAACGTCACTTAAAAGCTTTGAAAATCAGAAATGCTCAAGCTTCAAGAGATGCTGCTGCTGAATACGCTCAATTATTGGCTAAACGTTTACACGAACGTAAAGCTGAGAAAGCTGAAGTTAAAAAGAGAAGAGCTTCTTCATTAAAAGCTTAGATCTTTTCCACCGTTTCAGTCCCTCTTTACTCTACAAAAATACAGAATTTCGATTTGTAATATCAACCATTTACTACTTGTAAAGATTCTTTTCATTCATTGTACGTTTATTATTGTTTATGAACTAGTTGTTTATCTTGCGCACAACTTGCTCTTAATGTAGATTATAGCTTGTTCTTCATCAATGGTTGCTATCTCAAAGTGACTAGTTCTTCAGCACTGGTTGGATGAATGGCAACAACACTATCGAAATCAGCTTTAGTAGCACCCATCTTGATAGCCACACCGAAACCTTGTAAGATCTCAGCAGAACTATCACCAACTAGATGTAAACCGACAACTTTTTCGTCTTTACCAGCAACGATCAACTTATAACTCACTGGAGATTTGTGTTCTAACATGGCGTAATACATTGGAGTGAATCTTGATTTGTACACTTTAATGTTTTCTTCACCGTATTCTTTCTTAGCTTCTGGTTCAGTTAAACCAATTGAACCAGCTTCTGGATGTGAAAAGACGACACTTGGAACGTTTTCGTAATCTTGTTTCAAGTTCTTGAACTTTTCTGGTCCAAACAATCTATCAGATAGTTTTCTACCAGCAGCAATAGCAACTGGTGTTAGTTCAACTTTACCGACAACATCACCTAAAGAGTAGATGTTTTCAGTTGTAGTGTTTTGATACTCATCAACAACAATCTTTTCATGTTTATCAACTTCAACACCCACGTTTTCCAAGCCTAAACCCAAATATGAGCGACGACCAACGGTATAGATGATTTGATCAACTTCAATGCTATCACCAGATTCCAAGTTCAATTTCAAAGCACCAGATTCTAGTTTCTCAATGGATTTAGGCAATGAGTTCTTATGAACATGAACACCGATGTCAACGTAATGATCAGTGATTGTGTTTTGAATACTTTCATCAAATTTACGTAACACAGTTTCACCTCTGATAACCAAATGAGCCTCGGTTCCTAAACCATGGAAGAACCCAGCAAATTCCACACCGATATAACCAGCACCAATAATGGCAACTCTTTTAGGCTGTGTTTCCAATTGGAAGAACTGATCAGAGTTAATAGCGTATTCTGAACCTGGAAGTTCTGGTTCTATTGGTTTACCACCAGTAGCGATAAGATATTTATCAGCAGTGAAAGTTTCAACACCAGAACCGTCTTTCTTTGTGACTTCAACGGCACCATCTTTATTGAATTTGGCATAACCGTATAGTAAATCAACACCTTCTTTCTCCAAGTTTCTTTCATAGATACCATTCAATCTCTTAATATAAGCGTCTCTTTTTGGTTTGAAGTACTCCCAGTTAAAAGTCTTCGCCAATGAAGGATCGACATCGAACCCGTATTCTTTAGCTTCAGAGATGGTCTTAGCCACATCTGAGGCGTACCACATAACTTTCTTAGGAACACAACCAACATTGACACATGTTCCACCAATATCTTTACCTTCAATGACTAGTGCTTTCTTACCATGTTGGGCAGCTCTTCTCGAACTGGCAACACCACCGGAACCACCACCGATGACCAAATAATCGTAATGTTTTGCAATTGGAGCCATTGTACTGAATTTTCTACTGTTTTTCAAAAGAGAACTTAACATCAAGTAAAAACAAACCAGCTAATCAACCCAGCAACTTTTGGGGGATTATTCTTCTTTTATAGTGGCTGATTTGTCATATCGGCAATTATCTTAATTTTACACTACGAATTCGCGAACTAACAACGTTACATATTTTTGATATATTTACCGAGTTACCGAATGAATTTATTAGTAATTGAGATGACTAGCTAAACTATAGTGTTCTCGGAGAAGATGCTGCCAGTGGTCGGCTGTTTGTTTAGATCAGTAATGATGGTGTTTTCCTTTTCTGGAACAATCGACCGAACCATTAATATGATAGAACCGATGATGCAACTGATGGTGATGAGTAATAATGAGACTCCATAGATAACACTCACAACTCTATAACATTCCCAACCAGTCAACTTGAAGGTTTGATTAGTGGCTAGAGACATGGTTCCTAGAGGGAAAGTCATAGCCCATAGTCCATAATGGAAGCTGTGTCTTCCATATGAGAAAACACAAGCAAATGCTAAAAATGTGAAGAATAAACCCATCGATTCTAAGAACATCCCAGTGAGTAGACCAAACATCTTCATGATGGTGGCTTCGATTTTTGCATCAATGACTGATAATGGGTATTCTAATAGATGATCATGCATGTTTAAACCGAATAATTGGATTGAGAAAGACCCTTGACCAAAAGGTCCAATTAAAATGAATGATGTGAAAATGGCGGTCTTTGCAGGAAGTTTATATGATAACAATCTGTGGAAATAAATAGGGGTGATGATGAATGTCAATCCCATGGCATTGGACCATAGAAGGAAACTAATGATGATGGTTGAGAGTTTTAAACTTGAAGGTAATGATGAATAAATAAGTTGACCACATGATGAAGTAACGGTCAATGAAACAATGGGTAGTAAAACAGTTGGTGTCATTGTTTCAAACTTGAATTGTGATTTACTCATAACTTTGAAGAACACATACCAAGCAGTGTATAATGAAAATATGTTACTGATCCACCATAGAACGTAAATAGTAATTGGTGATGAACCTTCAGTTAAGAAATGCACCATGTTAACCCAACTAGTGAATCCCATGGCATAGCATCCAAGAAACACATTGAAGTTGAGGTCTTCTATGGTCTTGATTCTGTTATCTTTTGAAGTCAATGAACAACCGAATAATATACTGGATGTTAACAGAAGAAATGAAGAAACACCAAACATTATTATCCCAAGCACTTTCAACCATTCGGCATGATATGGGAAGTTGTACAGTATTGAGGATGAGATCCCTGTTCCCATTATGCTGATGAACCATACTGGCTTGAAGTTTGTTATAAGACTGTCTTTGATATGTGAAGTGTTCATTGTGTGTGTGTGTGTGTGTGTTATTGATGTATGATGTATTAGTTGATACCAATAATTGACACATAAACACAAATTGTGGATCCTTTAACCGTTAAATAACTGTATCCATTTTCAGTCTCCGTCATCTTTTCCAATTCGAGTCATTCCCCTTGTTTACTCAATTCTGCAATAGATTCACGGGCTTTCCACAAAACAACCAGTAATCTCACATTTTCAAATCCCATTATTGTCGTTGGCCTTTGAAATTACTTTTTTTTTTCCAAAAGTATACGACGGGCTTTGAAAAATGATGTTCCGAAAATGATGATGATAAAGAAATTATCACAACATATTTAATTAATGGATATATGATATGATTTTACTTTCACAAGATACCCAGAATATTACTGAACAGATATATCAAAAATTTAGACCTAAAGCACATCTAATTGAAAAGATATTCAAAAAAATTAAAGTTGCCTTAAATGGACGAGACCGGAATCGAACCGATGACCTTTTGCTTGCAAGGCAAACGCGCTACCAACTGCGCTACACGCCCGGTTTGAAAAATTTTAAGGCGTTGAAGAACAGTGAGCTGCAGAGGCGCGGCAGGGTAACACTAGAAAAACTAGAAAAATTTAAATTTCACAAAATGGTTTCGTGGTCTAGTTGGTCATGGCATCTGCTTAACACGCAGAACGTCCCCAGTTCGATCCTGGGCGAAATCATGTTGTTTTTTTGCATTTTTTTGCCCTTCTGGTAGTCTAATTTGAAGGTTTAAGGTGTCCATGAGTAGAGCTCATTCACAGCTATTTTCTCATATAATAATTGTGTGAAATAGTCACATTGATATTTATTTATTTACAAATTTATGTTTCAGTAATTTTGGCTGTGGTTATAATAATATGGACAAAGTCTACATACAAAAATCAAATCATTCAAAATACACAAATTATCACTTAAATTGACAAATTGGAGACTATTTGAAGAGCGGATTCTTTCATTATGACGATAGAAGCCAACGAGAGTGACTCTGTGATACGAGTTTTCTTTGTTAGACATGGTCAAACGAACCAAAATGTGGCAAAGATCCTTCAAGGCCATTTGTGAGTAACTGACGACTGGTTACGTCGGGAGTAGATTGAAGATAAATTTGTGCTAACAATCTAACCAGGGATACTGATCTCAATGAGGAAGGTCAAAGACAAGCTGAATTGGTCGGAGCTAGACTTTCCACTATCCCATTCGATGCTTTTTATTCAAGTGATTTGAAGAGATGTAGACAAACATCTAAAGCCATTAATGATAAATTCACAACTCCAAAAGATATTACATTCACATTCGGATTAAGAGAGAGACAGATGGGTGAAATTGAAGGTAAACACATCGATGATGCGATCAAGTTTGCTGAAGAACATGGTAAACATTACAGAGATTTTGGAGAGAAAGACACAGAGTTTGTTGAAAGATTAGATGCAGCCATCAATGAGATACTACATAAGAATAAAACACATAAGAACGTCTTGACTGTGTCTCATGGTGGTACGATTAGAACCATGCTGAAGATATTGAAGCATGATAGACAGATCATCGTTTATAACACTTCAGTGACAGTGGTTGATTTTGATAAATACGATTTCAACAAGTTCAAGATCATCGATGTGGGTAACACTGAACATTTGGGTGAAGGTGTGTTCCAGGTGAATGATACTAGAGTTAGATAGTTACACGGAATACAAAACATGGTAAATTACAAGTGAAGACAAGTTGCAATGAACATGTAATATATTATGTACTAATATTGTTATAACTGGGTTCAGCAACCAATTACTCGACGACCAACTTGATGGATCCAGAACCGAGAAGACATCATATCAGATTGTTAGTAACAAAACAACATAAATATCACAAACTAAATGGTGTTTAAATTTGACACAAAAGTTCGGTAAAGTTTCTTTTAATGGAAATTTCGGTAGAGACAGGTTCCAAATATTAGTAATTGTTGTTAACAAATTGGATGATTCATTCATTTCACTAAATGAATAAATATCATAGATAACTATAATTTCAATATCATGTTCACTGGGATTGTGGAACTTATAGGAACAGTGAAGGAGTTCAGCACTCTAGACACATCAACAGCTGGTGGGAATGGGGCTTCTTTGGTGATTGAAGACGCTTCCAAGATCTTGACTGATGCCCATATTGGTGATTCTATCTCCATTAATGGGACTTGTTTAACGGTAACAGAGTTCGATCAGGATACATTTAAAGTTGGACTTGTGCCTGAGACTCTGAGAAGAACAAACCTGGGAGAATTGAAGAGTGGTGATAAGGTAAATTTGGAGAGAGCCGTGGGTGGTGATGTAAGATTTGGTGGTCATTATGTTCAAGGTCATGTGGATACCACTGCTGAGATCTTGGGATATAAGAAAGATGGAAATGCAATGAATTATAGCTTCAAGATCAAGGATCACAAGTATATACATTACATCGTTGAGAAAGGGTTCATCGCTATCGATGGTACTTCATTAACCATAACTCATGTTGATCACAATACTGGTGTTTTCGGTATCTCATTGATTGCTCATACACAAGATAATGTTATATTGCCTTTGAAAGCAGATGGACAATATGTTAACATTGAAGTTGATTTGACGGGGAAACTGATTGAACAACAGGTGGATCTACAACTAAGCAGTCAGATAAATAATGAGAACTCTCCATTAGTCAAGTTGATCGATTCGTTGATTGAACGTAAGATCAAGGCATTGAAATGAATATAAAACAGGTATCATTTGAAATACTCTTTGATGAAATTGGCATATTCCTTGTAAGTAACTGCACTTTTCATACCTTGGTATCTCGTCACTTTGATATCATTTAAATCTAATGATTCATGACGATATCCTGCTTTAGCAACGAGATGAGCTAATGTCTGTTCTTTATCCCATCCTTGTTCAACAGCAACATCCGGTAGAAACGTTGCATTGTAATCTTTTGAGTTTTTTGTGAAATGGATCTGGATTCCGTGTTTACCCAGGTCCCAATCAAATGCGTCTGTTGCCTCCTCGAAATGCTGGAGCAATGTGACACTTTCATCATTAGTTAGTATCTTAATCGAGTCTCCATTATATCATTTGTACTTACCTCACTGATAACAATGGTAATTCTTTCTGTGTAATTGGAGAGAATCTATAATCTTTCAATGCCCTAGAAATACGGGATTGGTTAGTTATATCATCAAGGGGGGTACCGCAAATTGACAAAGTACTCACGATATCAAAGTGTACTCGGAGATTCCCTCTTCGACAGCCAATGGACTGAAAGTGCCAATGCATCCTCTCAGCTCACTTGTCTCATCTCCACGTACCAATTCCCTGATCTTCCAGGTAATAAACATAGGCGATGGAGTGTCTATTGTAACTGGTAAGCCCAATGCCGATTTGAAGTCTTTCAAGCCCAATTTCTTCTTCTTATGACTCAGAGCTGACTCGAGAACATAGAATGCATAAAGTGGGAAAGGCGACAACTGTTTAGACATTTTTATTTGAATATCTCGATAGTTTTATGGAGTGATTCAAAATATCATCAATCTTTTGTGTCAGTTTATATGCCACTACCTAATAGAACAAAGAGGACTGATATTTACGCTGTTTATCTTTGTTTGTCGGTACTGAAAATTACGCTTAGCGGGTAATTCATCGAGCCGATAAAGTGAAAAATTATTACTCATCGCCAAAGTAGTTTGGCCATTAAAAGGCATTTTATAGTCGATAAACGATGGTTCATACGGTATCGCCTTCACTGGAGCACAATCCTGAGACACACGCAATCATAACTTTTGCCGGTGGTTGTTTTTGGGGTACTGAAAGACTTTTCAAGAATGAATTCTTAGGCAAAGGTGTCGGTTCTTTGAAAGTCGGTTATGCCAATGGTAAAGCCATTGATAAAGAGACCATTTCTTATGAGGAAGTCTGTAAAGGTGATACAGATTATGCCGAGGTTGTTCAATTGTCATACGAGAAGGCCCAGTCTCCAGAGATCTTGGAGAAATTAGTCGCATTCTTCTTCAAAGTCCATGATCCAACCACAAAGGATAAACAAGGCCATGATAACGGTACTCAATACAGATCAGCCATCTATTACTCGGACGAATCACAAGTGGAAATCATCAACAAGGTGGTTGCCGAGTTTCAACCAAAATGGGACAACAAGATTGTGACCGACATCGAGCAAATCGAGAGATATTACGATGCTGAAGACTATCACCAGAACTATTTCGAAGGTGAGCTCCACGCCCAAAGACAATGGCCAGCCTGTGAGACTCATTACGTGAGAGAACTATAAATAATCATATAGATAGATCACACACTTCCCCCCACCATAAATTTATAGACACATTTTGAACTAAAGATCATGTAACTTTGTTTATGAACCTCAAAACCTCAAACTAATATAAAGAATGTGTTCAATTCCGATCAGAATTAATTCCGATTCTAGAACAAACCAATAAACATTTAATTAACCTCCCCACTAAAACTTAAGAACAGATCAATTATATAACGTTGAAATGAAACTGCTGGCTCTCTCTTTACTTTCCCCACTCTTACTGTCACAAGTTGTCGAAGCTGCTGCAGGTTTTTATAAAAACACCGATGTTCTAGAACTGGATTCTTCCAATTTTAAAGAAGTCGTGTTAAAGACAAACCAGACTTCAATAGTCGAGTTCTACGCTCCATGGTGTGGACACTGTCAGAACTTGAAAAGTCAATACATCAAAGCCGGTCAACATTTAGATGAGATTGCAAATGTCGTTGCTGTGAATTGTGATGTTGGTAAGAACAAGAAACTATGTTCAGAATACAGAATCGAAGGTTATCCAACATTGATGGCGTTCAGACCACCAAAACACGACCTGAACAAGCGTGATCCTATCAAATATGGCCATGCTACGGAAGTATACGCCGGTGCTAGAAAGACCAAGCCAATAATTGACTTCACTGTTGGAAGAATTAAAAACTACGTCAAGAGATTAGCCACGAAGGAAAAATTAGATCAATGGCTAATGAGCAACGATAGACCTAAATTTGTGGTGTTCCCAAGAAAAGACAAGCTCAGTCCATTGTTGAAATCAGTTGCTGTTGAATTTTTGGGTGATTTGGATTTTGCATATTTACCATTAACTAATGATGAAAAATTGGAAGATCTAGCCCAGGATTATGAGATCTCTACAAGAGGAGCCAAAGCTGTCATATACTTCTTCAAAGATGGGAAGAATCCAGACACGAAACAGATTTATACTGGTAACTTCACCAAGGAAGGTATTGCCAACTTCATTAAAGAGATTGAAGGGTTAGAAGATGCAGCTGAAAGAGTGCTAGATAGATTAGACTTGTTGAAGAAGGTAAAGAAAGGTGAAAAGATCACTAAGAGATCCAAGAGCGATCAAAAACGTTCTGAAAAGAGTACCAGAGGTATTCGTGATGAGTTATGAATGGATTATTGATTGTGATGAACGGAGGTTATTAGTGACTCATGAAGATCTATCTTGACTGGACTCACTCGGGTGAATCAAACAAGACTGAATCACTAACTGAGTCATCAAATAGACAATCAATCTGTAAAATAGTTGTAATAACCACATTATTGAAATAACATAATCCGGGTAACTAAATTCACTAGTGTTAATAAAGAATATCGTCAACATTGGAAAATTAAGTATGTTTAATTTAACAAGAGAAAACATTATCTTTTCTACTTTTCTCTTCTTCCACAGCTGTCCACAATCACAATGATCACCAAATACTTCACAAAAGTGGTTGTCAAATTCAACCCACTAGCAAAAGAAGGTATGTCTTTATAAGTTTTCTCTATTCTATATGCAAAGATCTAACAAAGTCGGTTAACTAGCTAAATCTGCCAGACTCTTCCTAGCTGCCATTCCTCCAGCCATGAAAGGTGCCTGCTCGATAGATAACGAGATTCTTACAAGTGCATCCAAGAATTCACCTATAGTGAAAGTCACATACAGTAAGTTTTCTTTTTTAACTTTTCATATTCCATGGTACTAACGATAATATAACAGAGGACAAGCTATCACTCGAGGCTGATCCAACGAAGGCAACATTCCAGGAACTATCGGCGTTCTTTGACCGTCATTCAAGACAACTTCAGATCAAAGAATCTATTGAATCGTAAAGACATGAATATGAATAATCTGTATATAATTTTGGTCAATATGAAGAATTACTAGATTATATGTAGTAAGTAGTGATTCCTTGGGTAACTTGACCTGAAAAGAACAACGGAATGATCCATTTGATCATCAGATCTGCACAAACAATCAAATTAATCAACAATTTAATAGTTTATAGAAACATGAACGTGGCCCGTACCAGCTATTTTGCTTGTTATAAGCTCATCGCTGCTTATTAAAAAAATTCAAGTCAAAATTCATTAAATCAGTTCAATTTTAATCAAATTTGTTGATAAATTTAGTTAATAAAAGATGGTCAAAAAGCACTTGAAACCACAATTCTATGACGACGATGAGGATCTGGATGCATATCTGGAACAAGAAGCACCAGTGAGCGATGAAAGTGACGATGAATTAGGAAAATTATCATTTGGTTCATTAAAGGCTGCACAAGATAAACTTGATGAAGAAGAACTGAAAAGTAAAAAAATCAATAAGAAAGAAGTGAAGAGACCGGTGATAAAACCTGACTTGAAAAGAGTGGAGAGATCGAAAGTCCAGGAAAGAAAACCCAAATATAAAGCTGAAAGTGAAGAAGAAGATAGTGATGGGTCTGAAGGATTCTTTGATAATGAGTCTGATTCAGAGAATGATGATCAACCGGGATACGGTAGAAACGATACTGAAAGAAAAAGAGGGAAACATGCACCAAAGGAAACATCATCAAAGAAGAAAGTCTCAAGAATAAGAGACATCCCAGGAATAGTTGCTCCAAGACAACAAACTTCATTATATCAAGATATTAGATTCGATACAGCTTTTGGTAAAGCAGATGCTGATAGAGTAAGAAAGGATTACAAGTTCCTTGATCAATACAGACAAAAGGAGATTGATGATATAAATGCTATTTTGAAGAACCCAAAATTAAAGAGTAAGATGAGTTATCGTGAAATTGAAGATTTAGAATATAAAGCTAAATCATTAAGATCAAGACTCGAGAGTTTGAAAAATAGAGATCAACAAAAGGAAGTGATAGAGAAATACAAACAGGATCATAAAGGTTCCAGCAAGTATTACTTGAAGAACAGTGAGAAGAAGAAGATCTTACAGAAACATAAATTTGAAAACATGAAATCTTCACAAAGAGAGAAAGTTGTTGAAAGAAAGAGAAAGAGAAGACTTGGTAAAGAATTCAAAGAATTGGAATTCAACAGACCTAGAGGATCATAGAACGTGTGTCTGTGTATAATATTTATAAATCGATTGGATGGATCATGGGTCATTTGCAAGTTCTTTTTATATCTTTGTACCAAACTGTTCGCAAAACCACACATTAATGCAACATATGAGACAAAAGTATCCTTCCTTCAGTATTAACACAACATCGTGGAACATGCACTATAAACAAAACCTGAACATTGCATAACTTCTTCTCTTCTCATAAGTTTTATTTGAAATCGTTAGATGAAAAGATGATGAGCTTTTCTTCCATTATTTCTCCTCTTTAAGACTTTCAGTAACTTCTTCGTCTTTCACTGGTTCAGGTTGTTCATGCTGTAACCAATCTTCAATACTACCGACATAATTACCTAAATGTTGATAACCGAATATCTGAGCCAAATCAGCAGCAGCGGTGGATCTAACACCAGCAAGACAATAAAAGATTAATTCTTTATCTTTTGAAGGTTTTTCAAATTTGAAGATATCTTCAAACTCTTCTGGTGTCAAGTCCAAAGCACCAGGAGTGGATTTATAAGGGATATTAATGGCTGTTGGGATGGCATATTCTTTAAATTCTTGTGGTTCTCTAACGTCAACTAGAACTTTTGATGGATCTGGATTAGTGATTAATTTCTTGATATCTTCGTAATTATAGATTTTGGCTTCTGGTTCATTGGTCAACTTTGAACGTGTTTCATCAGAGATGGTTGTTGCTTTTGCAGTTGTGGATTGGAATCTGTAAACATTTGTAGAATTTATAGATGATTTATTGATTGAAGGGATCTTTGAAAGGGTTAAACTAGCAAACGGAGCAGTGAAAGCTCTAACTAAAAGAGGAGACTGGCGTCTGAGAACAGACTTCAAGGCAATTGATGACATAAGGATGGATTGAGCAAGCTAAACGTTGCAGAAATGACCAGTTTTGAGAGTCTCGTGCAACCTAAAAAGGGACAAATTGGTTGATCCATAATCAATTTAAATTTTTGTTAAGAGCTCTCATATATAGATCTTGACTTCCTAATTGGGTAATAAAATGTAATTGATAACTCACAATGTTTAATGCACAACTATATTACCTGATTAGGCAGTCTACATATTTCACCAATAGAAAAGTGCCATTTCTTTTTTAGATCAAAAATTACGGTATTAATTAACAACCATTAAATCAATATCTACATCAATTTACAAATTAATCACATCACAAAATGTACGCTACTTCAGTCAGAGCTTTCTCCAGATCGGCCGTCAGAATGAACGCCGAAGCTGCTAAATCCGGTGGTGCTGTCCAATGGTTCACTTACTTTGCTGGTGTCACTGGTATTGTTCTAGTCGGTGCTGGTATCTTGTACAAGGCTAACGAAACCAACTCCATTAGAGAAAACTTCAAGAAACACGGTCTACACAAATAGATCACTTATTGACTGTTATCTCCAAGTTCCATATTCATAAAACAACCATCATCATCACACTCACCTCTCCATGTTTCCTTCTTAGATGTCTGTTGATGTTTATCACACTTTTCATAATGCAAATACAACAAGTCCCCATCTGTTCCAATCGATGTATGCACAACAAAATGTGCGATCTATCATATTTTTATACCACTGTGGATTATGCATGTAATGGTCGTATATCTCATGATCTCTGGTGTTAAAAATCACACCACTCAAATAATCTGCATGCTTACTTACTTTCATGCTACAAATAAACTCTCGATGCATTACTCTATACATTATAGACTCTACACATTATAGACTCTACACTGTAAACTATAATCAGTGAGAGATCTAAACGCCTCTTCACTGAAGAGTGTAGTTGGAGCAAAAACCCGTAGTCAGATATGCGATGAGGTATCAAATTGAACCATTTGACACCAAACCATCAAAAAACCTTCAAAGCAACTGGAATTTCATTGAAACCAGAGAGCCATCCCCACAGACCAACTCACATACAACAAATCCAAACATAAACTACTAATCAATCAATCTATCCACTAAAGCATAAAACCGAAGAACATCACCATTTCGCGAAATAACTGATAAATAACTAACTAACAAACTAACTAACAAACAAGAACGGCAAAATTTAGTTGTTCAATTCCATTTAGGGACGATTGGAAAATGCCTCAAGTCCCACACATTGATCCCGGTCCAGATACACTGCGGATCCTGCTCACCACAGATAACCATGTTGGATATAACGAGGCTGATCCCGTCACTGGTGATGATGCATGGAAGACATTTGAAGAGATCATGAACATAGCGAAGGATCAGGATGTGGATATGGTTTTACAATCCGGTGATCTGTTCCATATTAACAAACCGACGAAGAAGTCGATGTATCATGTGATGCGGATCTTGAGAAGGACTTGTTTTGGTGATAGACCATGTGAATTGGAGATGTTGAGTGATCCAGCTTCTGTATTTGATGATGGGTTTAATTCTGTTAATTATGAAGATCCGAATTTAAATATCTCGATCCCGGTGTTTGCTATCAGTGGGAATCATGATGATGCGTCTGGTGCAGGATTGCTTTCTCCATTGGATTTGTTAAGTGTTAGTGGATTCATAAATCATTTTGGTAGAGTGAATCAGAATGATGAGATTACTGTCACTCCTATACTGTTACAGAAAGGTTATACTAAACTTTCATTGTTTGGAATGGCATCTGTACGAGATGAAAGATTATTCAAGACGTTCAAGGATAAGAAAGTAAAGTTTCAAAGACCTAATATTCGTGAAGATGATTGGTTCAACTTGATGTGTGTTCATCAGAATCATGTTACAAGACCAGGAACGGCTTATCTTCCTGAGCATTTCTTACCGAGCTTCATGGACTTGGTGGTATGGGGTCATGAACATCAATGTATCCCACATACTGTTGCAAATGCTCATGCTGGGTTTGATGTCTTACAGCCTGGATCATCAGTTGCAACGTCGTTATCCATAGGTGAAGCTGATGAGAAGAAGGTTTTCATTTTGAATGTCAAAGGTAAAGACTACAGCTTGGAACCTTTCAAATTGAAGAGTATCAGACCTTTCCATATGCTTGAGGTTGTATTGCAGAGAGTACCCGGTTTAAGAGCTGGATTGGCCTACAAAACTCAAGTTACACAATATCTCATTGAAGAAGTTGAGAATCTGATAAAGAAGGCAGAAGCTGAGTTCGAAGAATTGAACCCAGATGCTCCTTCGATGCCATTACCACTTATAAGACTAAGGGTTGATTATACTGGTGGATTCGAGGTTGAAAATCCTAGAAGGTTTAGTAATAGATTTGTTGGAAGAGTAGCTAATGTGAATTCTGTGATACAATTTCATAGAAAACCTGAATACAATGGTACGAGAAGCAGTAAGATGACATTAACAACTTCTGTTGATCTTGAAGATGGTGATAATGTGAATATTGAAAGCTTCATTAATAACTTCTTGAAAGGTACAGAGTTGAACGTGCTACCCGAGACAGGGTTCAATGATGCTGTTAAAAAGTTTGTTGAAAAAGGTGACAAGACAGCAATCAAGGAATTCATTGATACTGAATTGAAGAGTGAATTGAAACTCTTTATGGCTAATGATAATGTTGATCTAGAGGAAGGAGAGAACTTGACGAATATAATGAAGAAGATCAAGAAAGAAAGAGATACACTGAAAGGTAGCAAGGAAGCCACACCTGCTTCCGATGACGATGATTCTCCAGTGAAACCAGCATCAAGAACAAAGAAAACCACAAAACCACCATCCAGAGCAACAGCATCGCGCTCAAAGAAGAAACAAGAAGATATTGTAGTTGATTCAGACTCAGACTCAGACTCAGACTCAGATGAGGAAATGTTATCGGAACCTGAACCTCCAAAACCTAAAAGAAAAGCAAGAGCACCACCAGTCACAAAAGCCAAAGCTGCACATACCAAAACGACGACGAGAACAAGAAAGAAACCACAACAAGAAACAGTTATCATATCATCCTCTGAACCCGAAAAGGAAGATGAAGAAGAACATATATACTCAGATGGTGACGATGAAGCAGTGATAAGCTCAGGAGAAAACGATGAAGCCGAATTAGAAGTGGCCAAAACACCCTCACCACCACGAAAGGCTACTCGTGGCAGAGGTGGAGCGAGAGGTCGAGGTACAGGCCGTGCTACAGGTACTACAAGAAAGACTACCACAGCTCCTAGAAAGAAAAAAGTTACAGAGACGCCTGTCACTGATACGATAGCCAGATTGTTAGCTGGATCGAGGAAATAAACAAAAAACCAAATTAGCATTGACACTGGACTAATCCTAGACCCATCCGTAGACTTCTAATACACCACGAATGATCAATAAAAATGGTCAATTTAAAGAGATTTATGCAGAAAGAGATGAGTTCCGCGAATTCTTGATGATTTAACACCATCATCATACAAAAAAAAGACTGAAAAGTTGACCAATTTCAATGATCAAATTGGCCGAATATTAAAGACAATAATGGACGGCAAAATCAACGTTCAGGTTGATCCTGATGAAGACACCGAATGGAACGATATTTTGAGAGCAAAAGGGATCATCCCGGAAAGAGCACCTTCTCCTACAGCACAATTGGAAGAGGCGTTAGATGCCGCAGTGGTGAAACAATGGGAGAATCGTTTAGAGAGTAAAGATCTAGAGGAATTGGAAGCTTTGGAAGATGAAGAAGATGAGGATTTCTTACAAGAATACAAGAACAAGAGACTGAAAGAACTTGAAAATCTAAGACAGGCTTCGAAGTTTGGAAGAGTGTATCCTATCACTAAACCAGAGTACAAAACTGAGATCACCGATGCTTCGAATGAAAGTTTCGTCTTCACACACTTATCATTACAGAGTGCTTTACAATCGAGACTTCTATCTCTGATATTCCAACAACTGGCGGCCAAATTCCCAGAGATCAAGTTTGTGGAGATCCCAGGTCCAAGAGCTGTTGAGAACTATCCAGAGGGCAATTGTCCAACGATCTTGATCTATCGTAATGGAGACGTCTTGAAACAATACATCACACTGACACAACTGGGAGGCAATGCTACGACGCTGAAGGATCTCGAGAAAGTACTGGTTGATGTTGAAGCTGTAAATCATGCTGATAAAAGACTACTTATAAACTCAGAAGACGAGGATCTGGAAGAATCCCGTAGGTTGAGATTTGTGAAGAAGAGTATCAGAGGAAATGACCATCTTGACAATGACGATGATGATGAAGATGACTTCTTTGATTGATAATCCAAATGTGTATGATCTTCAACAATACAAACTGTCATTCAATAGCCAATCAAACGCTAACTAAAACAAAATTGGAAAATACGGGGAAGTTAACAGTTAAAATGCTGCTGTGCGTAATTGAATTATCCAATTTTGGAAATTTTCATCTCTTTTTATAGTCTGACACAAAAACAATTAATGATTTCAAAAGTAAACAATAAATTAGATCAGAAATGACGAATTGACAAGGCGGCTCGATTTATAATTGTTTAGTTTCAGCGGTATGCACATATTCTTGTTTCTCATCATCCCGTTCACAACATCATTAGCCACTCCTTCGAGAGTCTGTGATCCTGGCAGATCAAACAGTCAATACACCGGTTTCAGACTTGACAAACAGGTAATTGTTCAGCGTGGTATCACCAAGGGCAGCTTTCAGACACATTTGTCACTCTGTAAGAATGGAGTGCTGGTTAATGATCTCTCAAGGAACGGTCTCAAGTTTGGTGATGGCATTCCGTGGAACCAGACATTGTGTAACGCTATCAGTTGTTATCGGATGGCCAGATCAAAGACACATGCTATCAGACCCATTGAACTAGCTGCTCCTGGTAAGATTGTCGGTGGTCTATTCGAGTTGACAAACATCACTTCAGATCCCACTGATCAACAGAACTACTTGCCTGTGGAGAGACTAGTTTCTGATCATATTCATCATCAATGGATCGAGGTCAACACCAAAACAGGAATCAAGACTCTCCATTTCCCATTGTTGCACACTCCAGATATTACAGATAGAAGTTACACTGCAAACATTGACGATTGGTATCAGTATATCAGTGTCATGGAGAATTACACCTATTCTTATGAAACCAAGAATAAAATCCTAAATTCGTTTGCTGTTGTTTCTGAACAGTTCAACAATGTCATTTCAAAGTTCAAGACCAACATTGAGAAGATGAATGACATGATATCTCATCCAAAACCTGTTAGAAAAGCAATCAAGGCTGTTAATGCTCCTAAATATGAAGACACTGGACTAGAGATTTTCAAAGAAACTGCTTTATCTTTGATAGATAGGGGATATAAAAGGGTCAAGATTGAGTTTGAGGTTATTGCTTTCTTATCACGGCTATTAGCAGATGTAGTGGTTGATGAGGTGTTGAAAAATTTGAATGACGTTTATGATAGAATCACCATAACAGAAGAGAAATTCAAATATGGTGTACAAATAGAGCAACCTCAATCAGATTAAAGTTTTGAATCAACCCACCAATCCTTGATATCTTTGATGTCTAGATGATCTCTCTTGGCTCTTGTGACAATGGTGGCTGGAAACTCTGGATTATCTTTCCATCTCCATCTAAAAGTACTTTGTTCATCTAATTGATCCAATATCCTCAGAGTGATATATCTCCCAATGTTTGGCAGAAACTTGTAGCCATGACCTGCATCACCAGTAGCCACATACACGTTCGTAGATCCAGGAACTTTATCAATCAGAAAATCACTGCTTGAAGAATCACTTACCCAACAGATCTTGGAGTTTAAAAGTGTATGTTTCGATAGTTCAGGAATAGTCAAACTTAACAAGTTCCTCACATGTGTTTCTCCTTTCATCGTAGGGAAAGTATCATTAGGAAACTCATCTTTATACCGTGGCAAGCTCACATCTTTCCCACCATCGAATGGATCATCAATAATGTTATGAACATCACCAAACGTTAACGCGATCTTTAAATGATGTCTCTTAGAATCCGGAGGAAAGAAGTATCCCAACTCAGCACTGAAAAAGATCGGGATATTTTTAAACTTCTCATACTCTTCTTGAGTCAGTTCAATATGCGTTACAAATAATCCCAATGCTCGAACTTGATTCTTCAAATCTAATATAGATCCCGTAGCTGCACCCAGTGCAATGAGGATCTTATCAGCTTTCAAAACATCACCATTCTTCAAACGAATGAAATCCTTCGAAATTTCAACGACTTCACCTTGTAAACCAAATCTGAACCTAACACCATATTTTACACATTCTTCATATACTGAAACTAATGAATCCGCTGCATGTCCAAATCCAGCATGAGGATTAAACTTCGCTATGATTGACTTACCAAGTGAATTCCCACTAAAAGCAGGAAATCTCCTCCCAAGCTCATTTCCTGATTTCAACTCCTCAATGCCTGATATATCAGCACCCAACTTCCTTAAATTCTCTAATCCTTGAAGTTCAAATTTAGCACGATGTTCATTTTCTTTAGAGTTCGGCGTCAAAGTGATCCTCCCCGAGGCAGTATAGTTCGGCTTAAACAAAGGATTGTTCTCCCATTCATCCAATGCTTCAACTGCCAGTTTCGTATAGAAAATATCAGAATATTCAGTTCGAATGATCTTATTCAGATCATTTGCAGCTGATCTTGGTGAAGGAACGGCAAATTTATCTACTGCGATGACTTCATGACCTTGTTTAACCAATTCCAGAGCAGTGGAAAGACCAAACACTCCACAGCCTGCAATCACCACTTTCATCAGTAGTTCAAGATGTCTAGTTCAAACTGAGAAAAGTGAAAAATTAGTAGTATTGGTTTTTGATGTGATCTATCTTTATCGATTATCGGAATTAGTTACAAAAAAGGAAATAATTGACGGGTAATTATTCGTTATATTAATGATTATTATCTTATAAGTTCGGTCAAATCAACACTTTCATCGGCGTTTCCAGAGAAGCCAGTGACGGAATACGCTGCATCATCTTCACTATCGTCGCTCAACAACGACAGAACTTCTTGATAGTTTGGTGGATTACTATTATGAACTTCATTTTCACAACCACTGCTGTTTCCAGTATTGTTGTCATCATTATCATTATCATCTCGTTCGATGTTAGGTTGGCTTAGTTTCCTGAATGTGTTAAGGATCTCTGATTTGGCGACACTTTCCCTTCTGAGAAACGGTTCGAGTTTAAATTCCTCGTCGTTTTCAATCAAGTTGTCAATATGGCCATAATTGGATGGTATTCCAATGGTGGAAGTTCTTGAAAGAACATTGATCGTCTCATCACCATTCATGGAATATCCCACAGTGGTTGGTCCTAGTGTAGGAGAGCTCATTGGTGATGTAGCTTCTTCAAATGTGGGTAAGTGGTGGATGTCATCGTCTAATTCAATATCCATATTCTCGAACATTGGTGTGATATGAGATGGGATGGTTTGTTCGTATGAGGGAAGATCAACACTATCTGGGACACACAATGAATTCAAGAGGAAGATAGGAGTATCAATCATGACTTCGTAATGATGCATCTTGTCAGTGTGTGGATCTCTTTTGGAGATCCGGAGTGATATCTGAAGCTTATGGGAGACACGGATGTATTTGTTATTCAAAGAATCTGCAAATAACCCTTCAACGAACTCATGATGAATCTTGGTTTGTGGTTTGATCTTGACGTTTTGATTTATGATTTTTGTCCTTAATTCTTCACTTATTTGTCTTCTGCTGAGCTTTTCAGGGTTTGTTATTGATGGTAATAATGGATTCTTGAACTTGCTATTAACCTGTTCGTAAAACTTTGATGGTTTTTGTGGTTTGACAAATGGAACATATGATGAAATATTCAGCATTCCAATCAAGGGTTCATCATCTTTATCATTTGCAGTACCAACACATGATAAGAGGTTATCATCATGTGTATCCACAACCTCTTGTCTCAAAGCTGAAGAGACTCTAGTTTTGGTCCTTATTTCCAACAATGGTATCACAGTCTCATTTCCCTTTGGTGAATGCTCACCATACCCAGAATCTTCATCATATTCATACTTCAAATCTTTGGAGACATAAGTGACCTTCTCCAAAACGTTGATCTTGATTCTCTTCAGACTGACATTTTTAGCCAATGGTGCAAACTTCAACTTGATTGGCAGTTCTGAACCAATAGTGACGTATTTCTTCGGAAAGGACACTTCATAGTTCAAAGCATCATTCCACACTTTGTTCACGAAGATAGGTTTATCAGCAGTGGTCGTGCCATTTTCAGGAGGACCTCTTATGATATTGACAAGATTGTCAGCATAGTCATAAGTTGTACCTTTGTTAGTAGTCTTTGGAACAACGATGGTCTTCAGATTATAATAGACTTGTGATTTCTCCGTTATCAACGATTCAGGAATGTTTGGAGGGAATTGAAGAGGGAGAAGAAAGATGTAATCACCAGGAGGATATAGGATTGATCCAGATTTCTGTAAATTACCAATGATGAAAGGATCATCGGCTTGTTTCTTATAATGTGCGTAACCTCCACGAATAACTTGATCAAAAGTCTTCAGCTGATAAGATTTTGATGGTATTCTTTGTTCAGTGAGATACTTGGCTGTGTCCAATTCATCCAGTTCAATACTATCAAAATTATTATAACTGTCTTCATCATCGATTGCATCTTCACTCAACGGAACAAAGTAATTGTAATTACTGATGTTCAAATCCCAAGTACATTGACCGATATCAAATGTCTCATTCTTGATTGATTTATCCGAAGGTAATCCTTTCGGCCATAAGATCTTGACCGTTGTTTGTAATTTTGTTGTTATCGTTGATATTGGAGTTGGTTTGTAGAGTGACACTATGATAGCAAACGTGTGAGATATTGGGTCCGCACTGTCATCATTATTAGGAGCATTTGTATTGGTTTCGTCACGCAGAATGGTCTGATTGTCCATGGAGCCCTCAACAGGCGTCGTATTGTCACTGTTGGTAGAGTTGTCTTCAGTGTTGGCTGTAGCCGCAGTAATATTTATAGGACTATTCAAATCCAAGTCCTGTTGTTCTTCTTCAGAGAAAGCGACCAAACCCGGAAGAAAGACATCCTCACCACTGGAACTCATGGAGATCCGTATATGAGACTCATCCTTCAATATCTTTGGTGATGAAAGACCATGGATTTTGAGGTACGCTAACACCTCATTATCAAACTTTCCATAATTTAGTGATTTGAACCTGGCAAGTTGGTAGGAGTCACCTTGTGGCTCTGAATATAATGAGTTCAGGTCTGAAGCAGAACCTCCACTGAACATTGACAGTCTTCTCGTCAGGGACTTCGATCTAGCTTTACTTCCCGCGGACGTGATTGAAAGAACCCTCGAAAGTTCATTATTAGACGCCTGCGATTCGGATTTTCGTCTCAGCTTCTTGAAAGCACTGATCATATCGTAATTTCTGTTTCCCACTTCGAACTACGTTGAACCTCTTCTCAAACCGAGTACATTGTCCTCTGCGCAATGGTGGTTTGCTTTGCTTGAGAGTCTCGTAAATTTATATGGAGATTGTGACAAGATACCATAAAATGGTTACGTAATAATTGGACCATTGCAAAAAGTCTTGACTTCCTAATTGGGCAATTATAACGAAGGTAAAAATGATGTATTAGATTAAATTATTATATCAGTAAAGTGTTGATATCAGTGTCCGTGCTGGAGTAGAACAGTCCTGAGGCAAGTAGGCTCGAGGCAGATACCGTGGTAGTGTCGTAGTTCAAGGATAAAAGATCCGGTACCAGTTCTATGATCTGACTTCTCACTTTGGACTCGTAAAGGGATAGATTGTCCACCCAGCTCTTGGAGCCTTCGAATAAGTATTTGCCATACCTCATCCTGTATGCAATGCAGCCGAGCGACCAGCAATCAAGTGCTGGTTTGACGGTTATGAGACTTCCTTTCTGCTGTACCGATTGAAGCAAGCTGACATGTTTGAATTGTAAAGCAATTCTGAAATCATAATTCGGGAAATAATGCAGTGAGCTGATTTGTTGGTTGATAGGACAACTGAACTCAAACGATGATAGCTTCACGAGTCCATCAACACCGATCATTATAGTGTCAAAGTTCAAATTTCCGTGTGTCAGGGTGTGAACATCATTTAAGAAGGACAAACCGCTGAGAGTCTGAAAGACCACCGCAGTGCTCACCTTTTTGCGACTATCAGCACTCAAGAACTGTATGTGATCATTGAAGAGATTCTCTAGACTTGTTTGAACTGGACCTGTTAAAAAGTAGTAGTTCTTAGCGATTGGAGTGTTTTCTATGAATGTTCCTTCGACCAGTAGTAAATGTGTTGAATCGGCAGATGTGTCTTTCAGTCTATCGAGAACCCTCAGCTCAGCGGCAATACGTCTCTCCTTTTCAGTTTGGACTTGACTCCCAAGTCTCACATGTGTTTCTCTCAAAGTGTGACATTTACCAGTTCGTAGGTTTTCAACTTGATAGGACTCGTCCATGCTCTTAGCAATAATTATGCCAGTGACACGGTAATCATGGATGTTGAAAGTTGGCTGTGAAGGTTTGTTTTGACTCAGTTGCCGTGCTAGTTTATCATTCGCTATCTCTGACAATGCCAATCGTGCTGCTATCTGTATGTTGACACTATTCTCCGAAACGAATTCTTGTTTGACTGGTGCAGGCATATCAGGGTTGTTGTCGGCACTGACAGTCCGCTGTATTGGTTGTGTTGATGTTATTGGCTTGATGATGATGTTTTCGTTGTGATTGTTCGCCTTCAATACACCATCGATTGAGGAATCAGGCTTGTGGTGTTGGCCAAAATCTGGAGCCTGGGGCGACGATAATCTCGAAGTCGTACTGGCTGGACTTAGGTCACCCCAATGATCTATGGCGAGAGAGTTGTCATCATATGGATCGGTTCTGTAGCCTCTCCCAGAGCAAATTACTATGTCGTAAGGGTATTCAATGACCTTGTAGTTGTGCGTTTCTTTCTGGAACTCTATACTATCGATGCTTCGAGACTTGTATGGGAATGGGTCTTTTGCGAAATACTCGAAATAGTATTGTTTCTTAGAAAATGTATCGATTATCTCGAAACTGACAACATCAGAATCACCGAGTCTCGACACTTTTGACCATATCTTCACAGGTGTTAGAATGCTCTTTTTCTTACCAACGTCTGTTAGAACAGACCAACATCTTTGATCGAAATTGGATTTAACCTTCTTGAAGAATACATCGTTCCCAAAACTCACCGATTGAATCCATGCAGTGAACGGAGAAATGAACTCGTAGTTGGTGGTCTTGAGATCACGGGCCATAACAGTCTCCACTATTAAACAGTTTGTTCGATCAAATTACTACATTAGACATATTTAATACCCATTGATTTTTATGAAGAGGTTACCCGGCTACGAAATACAAACAATTTCGCGAAACTTCCGCGAATTCACGATCAAAACCAAAACAACGAAATCAGCAAATAGCCAAATAAACCTTTGGAAAGAACCCACCAAAACAGCCGCCGCCGTTGTACAAAACTGAAGATGTCATCGCTCAAATCGTTCATCAAGTCAGTGAGGTCTTCAAAGACTTTGGCCGATGAGCGTGCCATCATCAAACGTGAGTCCGCGCTCATTAGAACCGCTTTCAAAGACGTGCACTTGTCTCATCAATCACGCAGAATCAACATTCAGAAATTGCTATACTTGTACATCCTTGGTGAAAAGACCCATTTCGGACAGATAGAAACAATCAAACTGTTGGCATCTTCAAATTTCATTGATAAAAGACTCGGTTATTTGGCTACAATGCTGATCTTGGATGAGAACCAGGAGATCTTGACGCTATTGACAAACTCTTTGAACAATGATATGAATCATCCAAACCAATTCGTCGTTGCGTTGGCTTTAACCACACTGGGTAACATTGCATCACCTGCATTGGCTAGAGATCTTTACACCGATGTTGAAAAGATCATTACCGGAAACAATAACTATTTGAAAAAGAAGGCTTTGATGGTGGCTTCCAAGATTGTGGAGAAAGATCCTGATTTGAGCGAGATTTTCTTGGAATTCATCAAACCTGCACTTCAATCATCTTACCATGGTGTGTTATTGGGTGGTCTGAAGCTAGTTAGAAGCATGTATCAACATAACCCTGAATTAAGAACACAATTATTGTTAAATGTTCCAAAAGTGTTTGATATTTTGAAAGATTTGATCAATTCTGGTTCCAATCCAGAATTCGATGCAATGGGTATCACGGATCCTTTCCTACAAATCTCGTTGATCAAAACACTTGAAATCTTTTTCACTGATGATGAACATCAATCTGAAACTGCCCCACATCTGGAAAGATTGAACGATGCTCTTACTTCAATTGTTTCATACACCACATTCAGTAAAGGCTCTGGTGCTGCTGTACTGAACCAGGCAGTCAATACCATCTTTAGCATTCCAAATCTGGACCCTGCTTTGAAAGTCTTGGGTATCAATACATTGGGTCAACTTTTAAGTACAAAAGAGAACAATAATAGATACGTTGCATTGAACACCTTGTTGAGTGTTGTTAGCATTGAGCCATTGGCCGTTCAAAGACATCGTCAAACTATTGTTGCATGTTTAAATGATAATGATATCTCTATCAAGAGAAGGGCTTTAGAGTTATCATTTGCAATTTTGGATAATTCAAACATCAGAATCTTATTCAAGGAAATTCTAAATTTTTTGGAAAATCCAATCAATAATGATAAAGAATTGAAAGTTTTCATTGTGAACAGCGTGATCAATATTTTGGAAAGAAATGATTTGATTCCAAATCAAAAATGGAAATTCGATACTTTGATTAGATTCATTAAATTAAGTGGAGATAGTCTAAACTCAAACAATATATCCCAGATTTTGGCACTACTCATGAACATACCAAATAATGATGAATTGAAAAGTTATACTATCAACAAGATCTTTCAAAATGGGTCAGTTGATAAATCCAAAGATGGTCTCAATTTGATCAACATCTATTTAATTGGTGAATATGGTGATTTATTGATTGGAACAAAAATATCATCTGAAGAGTCATCCACTTCACTCATAACAGAAACTGATTTAGTTCAATATTTATTGAACCTTGCCACTTTACAAAACGAGAATGCTGTATTAATTTCCTACTTATTGACTGCTTCATTAAAACTTTCCACCAAAATCACAAATTCAAATCAACGTTCATTATTAAAAGATTTCATCAAATCAAAGACCCATTCCATAGATTTGAACATACAAATTAAAGCTGTGAGTTATTCTGTGTTATTTGATGAACCAACAAAGATCAAGTCTGGTATTTTGGATAGAATACCACCACCTCCAATCAAAGTCAAAGAAACCGTATCATTGACGAACAAAAAGACATTGAAGAATTCATTAATTCAATCATCTGGATCATCAACTTCTACAAAACCTAGTGGATCTGTTTCAAAGACTGAAGATCTGTTATTGGATCTAATGGATGATTTACCATCAAGTAGTAATGGACAATCAAATGGGAACAATCAAGATTTACTTCAAGATATATTTGGATCTAAAACTACTAATCAATCAACAACACAGAAGGATAACATCTTGGATCTGTTTGATTCCCCAGTGAAACCAACAGTACCAGCACCAACACCAGCACATGTTGATACCATTGAAGCATATGTCAATTCATCAATCAGTGTTTCATTCATTCCTAAATCAATAGGTAATGGAGAAGCATCAATTGAGACTATTATTTCCAATGTTTCAAACAATAAACTTACAAATGTTTCATTATTAATTGCTGTTCCAAAATCACAAAAATTGACAATGTCATCAATGAGTTCTAATGTGATAAATTCAAATGATCAAATTCATCAAGATTTAAAAATTGATGGTACTAGTGGTAGTAAGATTAAACTTAGAGTTAAAATTGGATATGAATTAAATGGTATTAAACAAGATGAACAGTTTGATTTCGGAGCATTTGGTCAAACATTATGATTATGTTTCTGAATACATAGTTTATAAAAGATAAAGATCAAAGAGAAAGTATATTCATATGTATTATATAAATTTATAAACCAGTATTCATAAAAATTTGTTTATTTTTGAACACCAGTGGAGACAGCTTCAGCAGCAGCTTCAACTTTATCAGCCAATTTATCAGTTTTACCTTTAACGATATATTGTTCAGCAATTGGTTGAATAACACCTTTATAAATGACATTAGCACCACCAAATTGAGGTAAACTTAACCATAATAAAAAGACAGTTTTTAAAAACCAATAAAATGGGATCCAATATAAGATTGCTTTTGACCAAAATTCAATAACGTTTAAAAATGCAAAAACAACCCAATAAGTTAATAATTGAGTATCATCTTTAGTATTTGAAGTTGATAAAGCTTGAAGGGATAAATAACCAGGGATAACAAAACCAGCAATGTTTGATAATAATTGACCAATACCTCCAACGTTAATGAAAATTAAAAGGAAATAAAAACAACCAGCTGCTAAAATAGCATAAGATCTTGGTAATTTAGTTTGTGATTCAAATTGAGTTAATAATGAATTACTAGCGAATTTCTAAATAGTTTTAATTAGTACATTCATTAATCAAACAAACAATCAAACAACCCAAAATTGGAATTGTAAAAAAGGGGTAAAACAAAAACATACTGAATCGAGACCTTTTAAAGTCGATTGGAATTGATTAACAAAATCAGCCATTTTAATCTTTATAAAATTAATTAATTTATATAAATAAATTGTTGTTTTTAATGAAATTTCACTTTCAAAATTCACTTTTCATTTTGAATTGCCACGTAAAAAATTCGCGATACTTTTCATTTTTATTTTAAGAAATGATGTCATGATTATGTAATTATAATAATAACACACACACGCGAATATTACCCGATACAGACTTTGTTGTATATATATTGTGTCACCCCATTTCTGGATAAGGAATAATGTCTTGTTTTATATGAAATAGGGGTGAAATTAAAAGACTACAATTTATGGGATTCGTAAATTCATTGTTTTCATTCATTTGGCGTTGTTGTAATGTAAAAAGTGCGCCTTCATTCGTTCTTTGTTATCATCGTCGTTTTCTAAACATGCAAGTCATAAAGTAGTAGGTTGCGTTATCATGAGATTATTCATCAAAAGTGGTATGTTGGACCTTGTTGAACTTGGTCTCAATCATGGTCTTATTGGAACCTCTTGAAGAGGACACCACGGTGTCTAATTCATCATCGTCATTGATGATATCTTTCAATTCATCACCTGGCATACCCCAATTATTCTTACCAGCACCGTTCTTCTTCAAGTTATTAGGATTGTTATTCAAGTATCCATTATGGGAGAAATACTTTGGGTTTGGTCTTGATTCATGGACTGTCCATTTGTGAGTTCTAGTCATTGTTATAGTGGATTATTTTATTTATTGTGTTAAAGTTGTGATAAACTTGTATAGAATAAAAGGAGAAAAGGGGTGAAGAATCTGGGGAAATTGTGGACTTTATATACAAATTTGTGAAATTTCTAGAAATGTTGAGAATTCGCTATATTGGGATTATGTAATATTATATAGTATTATGTAATTACATAATGATTGAGAGAGTCATTCAATTTAACCCTCGGTAATTACCGCATTTGGATCTTTATGTGGAGGATCGTCATGTCATGTCATATTCACCACACTTTGACTATACATTGTTCACTCAGCCTGCCGATGACTCTGGTCAGTCGTTGAAGATGAATGTTCTCGGCAGTTCCATTTGTTATTGTGTTGTTGTTCAGATCAAATATCAAGATCTCAGAATAGTTTATAGATATGTATTTGTCTTTAAAATCACCAATAAATTGGTTTGGGAATGATTCTTTAACTAAATCATGCATTTCTTGATCACTTCTATTGAAATCCTTGATTTTGTCTTCTAATCGTTTAATGACATCTATTTCATTCTCAAAACTAACCCATTCATCAAGTATTTGATCCCATAATTCACCACCATATGTTTTTTTATACTTCATCTTTACAATATTTGGTATATAAAACCCCAAATAGTAATAATCAAGTCTCATCAATTCTGTCATACGAAGTTCAATCAATGTACTTAGTTTCCCCAATTGTAAATGTTTAAATCTTGGATCATAAATGAAATAAACCGAAGAGATTCCAGATGGAAGAACATCCATAACTCCAATTGCAATTAATGTATTTTTATAATAATAACATTGATGTGTAGCACCATATCCTTTGATATCAAATCTATCATTAATAGCAAACTCTGAGGTGAATGAATCCGTACATAAGAATTTTTTAAAAGATGATGGACTTAAATCACCTTCTTCATCTTTATGTATTTCCATTTGATACTTCTCATAAAGTTGATACTTATCCAAAGTTATCGAGTTATCTTCAAATTTCACACAAAATTCATTATTTCCCTTGATGATCTTATCCAATTCATTATTCATATTAAATTCTTTAGCAACATTTGGTTCATTCCCAATAAACTTGTTAAATCTATTCACTAATTTCTTAAACTCTCTTGATTTTTGTTGTGTAAAGATCTTATTATTCGTTCTAATTGTGAAATATTTACAACAATTAGAGACAAGATCTGGTTTATAAAGGAAATCACCACTTCTTCTAAATCCTATATTGATCAATTGGTCATATTGGTTTGGTGTGATTTGCTCGGTGGAAAACCCAATTGAAGATGATCTTTCGCTATCACAGTAACCACAATGTGAATCTAAGAAGAAGAACGGTTTAGTGATGATCAACTTATTCTCCATCTTTTAATCAGTCTATAAATTGTTTATATTTATTTGTGTAATTATTATATTTCCCGAGAAATATAATCATTTTAACAACAATTTATAAATACCACCAATTTTAACGATGTTTAAAAGACTTTATTCTACCAAATACCATAACTTGTTCCCAAAGACGTTCGCACAGAGCACAAACCCCTTTTTTGTTGATTCTTCAAAGTTGAAAAAAGAGTTTAGAGCATTACAAGCACAATACCATCCAGACGTTAATAAGAATGACGTTGAATTGTCTTCTTTAGTTAATAAAGCTTATAACACGTTGAAAGATCCATTGTTGAGATCTCAATATTTGATTCAACAAGAGAATGGGACTGATTTGAACAGTGATACTTTTAAAAATTTGAATAATGATCCAGCTTTATTTGAAATATATGAAGTATTTGAAGAATTACAAGAAGCTCAAAATAAAGAACAAGTTCAAAAATTGAAATTAGCCAATAAAGAACAAGTGAACTTTTTGGAATCTTCTTTGAAAGATCTTTATGGACAAAAAGATAAAGATTACAATGAAATCATTAAACACACAATCAGACTAAAATACATTAAAAACGTTGAACAAGCCATTAAAAATTGGGAACTGAACAAGCCAATCACCCTTTCACATTGATAAGTCACTATCACTCGCATCCACATCATCACCATCATCCACATCATCATCATCCACATCATCACCACCACTCTCCACACCCATCTCATATTCACATGCATCAAACTCCCTCACTTCTTGTTCAGTCTTTGGAAGTTGTCTTAACCATTTCATTCGTTCTCCAAAATTACTACTCTTATGGATCTTAAACCCAAACACTTTCAACTCGTATTGTTTAAGCAAACCATCTCTCAGCACGAGGTTCTTATCAGCATCAATGAACATCTTTATGAATAACCCAGCAAATGTAGTCCCAAAGAAAGCACCATCAATGTTCAAATATCTTGAACTACTAGGTAAATATAGATCAAAACAATTAGGACAATATAATCTCACCGTTTCAGACCCTGGTTGATCATTCCTTCCAATTGGTAATAAACTCATATTATCACAATAAAATCGTGGACAAGTTCCAAAAGAAGAGTTCTTAAACTTGTTATACATCAATTGGAGTCCTTGTTTCGTCAATATGAATCTTTGATGGATAAGTCCATAAAGCATCTCTGCCGAATGTTGGATCAAAGGGAGTTGTTCCACTGCGATTGGTGCTTCTGGTTCGAAATCAAGAATTTGATCAAGTGCTTCTTTATAATAAGGAACAACCGATGAGAGTCCAATTAAATTAAAATCATCTTCGATAAATTCCGATGAAACTTCCACGAAATAATCATGACCGTATAAAGAACAGAAGTTTGCAATCCAACTTTCAAACTCTTCAGAAGATGACATTTCTCTATAATTGTTTCTAAATTGTATTGTAAAGTTGTGGATTTTTCTATCATTTTTCAATTTAAAATTTTCATATTCAACAACAACAACAACAATTAAACTGGTCATTTGTTTCTAAATATTTAAGATGAAGTTGTTGTTATTATCCACTTTATACTCATTGATCACAGCATTCCAAATAACGAGCATCTTATTCTCCCTTTTAGCAACTTTTTTAACGAAAAACTCGAAATTAAACATCAATTTTAATCAACTCACTAAACAAAGACAACAATTAATCATTGAAAAATCTTGTATTTCTCCACAAAATGAATATGCTAAATGGACTAAAATCAATAGGAAACTTGATTTTTTAGATTCTCAATTGAAAACAATAAAAGATGAATTAATCTTACAAAATTCAAATTATCTTTCAAATTTAAATAAATTTAATTGGTTAATTAAATTACCAATCATATATTCAAGATTTAGAAACCATCAAGTTATAACTAATTCTAATTTATTCATATGGTTACCATTAACTATCCAATGGGTTTTAAAAAACAAGAAAAACCATGGGATTTCTGTGAATTTATGGTTATTCTTCTTGGATATCATGTTGTTTGAATTTAAATCTATATATAACGTACTTACTGGAGAAGTACTAGTGAAACCTACAAAAGTATAATATCATATGTCTTTTATAATATGACAGTTATATTTATATATATATATATATATATGTAATATCTCATTTCAAACGATAGAAATCTCCAAAAGTTAAAACATCTGATGAATTCTCAAAATCTTTAAAATATACCAAATTTCTCTTCTTCTTCTTATTCTTTTTAAATTTCTTGAAATCTGGTAATGCACTAACATTATTCAATCTTTTCCTTCTTGGATCTAATGATTTATATAAATATAACATATCTTGACAATTTTTATCATCTTGATCAATTTTTAAATTCTTATGATAAATCAATTTATCCAATAGATAATGTAACCAATAAACGTTATTCACAGGTTTAAAAACCTTCCAATCAATAATACCATTAATAACAGGCATCTCTCTTTTCATGTATCGATAAATATCGAATTGATAATCTCCATCACCTTTGTAAAAATCAGGATTATTTAAACTAGCATAAATGATTTCATCATTACATTGACAAAGTCTTGATAATGTAAAATCAATCAATTTGATTTCCAATTCTGACTCTTGATCAATCTCATCGATAGATAAATCTTTTAATTCATCTTCAATCTTTGTTGTAGTATTTCTTTTTAACACATCAATAACAACATTGCCCCAATGTAAATCCCTATGTTCAAATGACAATTTCTGTTCAGCATTATCAAGTACACTTGTAACTTTCCAAAAATCTTCTTTGCCATTGACCAACTCTCCAATTCGAATTTTTCAAGATCAATACCACCATATTCTAATTCAAGAACTAAATAACATTGTGATTGTTTAAAACTATTAGGATTTGGATTCTGTGATTCATGATGATGATCATAATCATCCCATAAGGTCTGGATCAATTTAGGATATTCTCCTTTAACAACAGATGAATTGATCAAAGTAATAAATCCATCAATTGGGGATAACAATTTCGTAATCTTTAATTCTTGAATTGCATTCTTCACAGAAGTAGTAGTCTCATCTTGTTCCTCAACAACATCTTCAGAATAAATAGGAATGATCTTGAACACTTTCACAATCAAACCAGTTGTCAAATCTTTCACCGCAAAAACCTCACTATATGAAGCTTCTGCTAATTTGATCAAAATCTCATCATCTTTTAATTTTAAATCATTAATAAATTCATCAAAGATCAATACATCATCTTCACCACTCAACGCTACTAAACTTTCCAATTCAGTTTCTTCCTCTTTAACAGTCACGGTAACACTAGAATTTCCAGTCATGTTGGTATGTAATGATAACACCGATCCAGAATGTTTCAATCTTTCATTCAATCTCATCATTGATTCACTATGTGGAGTAGGCAATGAAATCATCGTCTTGTCTAGTCCAGATCTTGTATTTTGAGACTTTGATTGTTGAGTAGACAATTTCTTGTTCTTCAAATCACTTATACTTTCTTTCTTTGCCAAATTTATTGAAAGGAATGATTTTCTGAAATCGTTGAAGGATGATTTAGGTTTGATTGATCTGATTGATTCGTTATCATATCCTGTTGATCCTTGAGAAGACGGTGGTGGTTTAGATGAGAAGATTCTTGAAAGTCTGAATAAGGAACGGCTTGATCTTAAACTACTAGTGCTCATCATACTGTAGTTGTCTGAATCGTTTCTGATATGTGATTTGATTGATGTCTGGGAAAACTTTTTATTGAGAGGATGTTGTGGTTGCGGTTGTGGTTGTTGTTGTTCTTCCTTATGAGGTTGCGGTAGTTGTGATGGGTTATTGCGTGATGTTGGTTGTGGAGCCACTGATTTTGTGAGACTTTCCTTGGATTCAGGAAGTTCTCTCTTTTGTGATAGAGATGAAGTGTTGATTGTGCTTAGTACAGGTTTAGCTTCTGTTGATTTCTTTCCAGAGACACCAACAATACCAGGAACAACTTCTCTTTGGTTATAGTTTGTGGTGGTATCAGCAAAATCATCACCTGAACTTATGGAAACTGTAGAAATAGCATTTCCAACTTTGTTCATATATTTAGTGAAAGATGATTGAGAAGAAGAAGTTGCCGATATTTGGGAAGTCATTGAGAATCTTTTTGTTTTGGCATCACTATAAGTTGAGTTAGAACCTATTGACATTCTCTTTAGTTTGTCTTTAGTCGATGAGGCGGTACTGATAGTAGAGAATCTCTTGGATCTTGTAATGCTACCACCATTCAAAGGTATGTTCATATTTTCTTTGTTCTCATCACTGTTATTGAAAGATAACATAGACCATCTCTTGGAACTGTTTGAGCTCAATGAAGATCTATTTCTGAATTGGGTAAGACCACCATTGGAGTTGTTTCTTTGGAATAAAGGTGGAGCCGTGGTTGAGTTCATTGAAATACGCTTCTCAGCAACTTCATTTTTGTAGGAGTTCATGACAACGGGAGAAAGGTCAGATAAGACATTGGTAGTGGTGATACTTCTAGCTGGTTTGCTTTTCTTTGGAGTTTTGATAGATTTAGCAGGTGAACTCATAACGACATCAGAGTCTTCATTATCAGAGATTGAAATGTTGATAATATGTGATTTTCCATACGGAACATCTGTATCCAAATCCATTGTGTTATCACTTTCTAAGTCGGAATGCTTCTCTTCAGGGGTACCTTCGTCATCACTGAACTTGAAGGAATCATTCGATATATCAAAATCATCATTGATTGTAGTGATCTCAGCGTTCTTGTTTAGATCTAATACCAGATCATTCAGATCATACTTTGCCTTCTTCTTGTTATTGAACTTCCCATATGCTTTCTGGTTGAAGCCACTTAGGATCAGTCCTTTTCTTCTGTCCTTATTGCTAATCATATTGTCTGTAGTGGTATCAAGGGGTTATGGAATCGATTATATGAGACAGCAACTAGCAACTAGCAGGTAGAAAGACAGTAAAAAGAGCAGAATCAACAGCAGAATGTAGTTTTATTAGCAAGCAATGAAACTGATGTTGTTGTTTGTTGTTGTTTGTTATGTTCTGGAGTGTTCTTCCAACAAGCGCAAGTCTTTGTTGCTCAAAAAAGATGACGATCAACAGCTTTGAATTTGATTGTTGATCAAATTGTTTGTTTGTTTATTTTTTTTTGGAGTGTTTCACGTTTTTGTAAAGTTGTAACCACAGAAACATAACAAAAACCACCAAAAACGGCGAAAATATAAACATCGTAAAAATAACGCGTCTTTTACATGATTTTGCATTCAAAAGATTGATCTTCGAAATTGTTTCACTTTATTAACTCTCATTCCCCAATGGTCAATGTTCAATGGTCAGTTAGAGGTATGTTTAAGAAGAATATTGATGATTTTGGTCATCAAAGTCATCAAACAGTGATCTACAAACTAACTCGATACACAAGTGTCTTGTATTGTTACTTCTGATCTGACTCTATTCACTCATTCAACCAGGAACTGAGAGCCCATAATTTCAATTGTCCCATCCCGTGTCGTTCTGAAGATCGCAACTTGTGGACTTGAAATGGGAGTCACTAGTAGTACACCAGTAGCTGGTCACAGACTCCAAGTTTCTCGCAATTACTCTCCGAACGGTTCTACTCGTGATGGCCTTTCTAGCTGTGTACTGGTGCAGTTTTTCCCTTCGATGTCTCTTTTGCGTTCCATTTTGATCATGACTCATGAGGTTGTATCTTGTTCGCAGTTTCTCAAGATTGACGCCTTCATCAATGTGTTGTAGAATATCTACTAGACTGCCTATCATGGAATCTTAAAGTGAGCTCACTGATCCAATATTACAACGTTGATGACAGTATAAAGCGTTATTAGTGATCTTTGATTATAATGTCCCTTTTAATCAACGAATGCACAATCAGTTCACACAGTTCGTTATCTGCGAGTTGGTATAGTGCGTCTCCAACATCAAATGCGAAGCTTCGCAGTCTCATTGAACCTCATTAACATCAGATCATAATCCTTCAAAGTCTCCAATTGACCTTCGAAGCTCTTCAACTTCAACCCACTATAGAATCCTTCTCCCTCGATTCCTGTATGATATTTGAGATCATTAACGTAGTAATCGATTAACTTGTTTGACTTCCTTGACTTGTCCAAATACTGTGTCTTTGACTCCTCGGTGCGGATCACATTCATTATTATATTGGAGAAGAAATCATCTGTGAAAGTCATCGCTTTTGATAGGAAAACTAAAGTGTTGAGAGATCTTTCTAACAATTCATCTTCGAGTATTGTGGTGTTTGTAGATAGAATAATGCTGCGTCGTATGTTGAATGAGTTCGGATCATTGAAGTTGGTCCTCAACATTGTTTTGTAGATATCAGCGTGTTTCTTCTTGGGAAGAAAGTATGATAATCTGATGAATCTGCGGTATAATGCTAATGATTGTGAATGTTTTGTCGGTAGTTCCAGGAGTTGTGACTTTGTAATGAGTGTTGTTTTGGTGAATATCGTCTTGTTAGGCAGCTGAGTGATCATTTTTGGCTAGATGATGACTTAGTGATGATGTTCTCTATGTTTTGTTGGTGTTTTTTTCTTTGATGTCATGAAAATTCCGTTTACTACCAATTCTACTGAAACGGAAATCCGTATAAATAATCATAAATAGCTCTATAAAAGAATTCAACGCAAAGGACCAATCCATGGCTTCGAAGTCCCATTTGACTCACCTTTCAAATATGAAATCAAGGCATCACCCCATTCTGGTCTTCTCTTGTATTGTCCGATGGCTGAATCCAGCAGTCCATCGATTCCTCCAATCAATTCATCATTCAGGCCTTCTTCCCTGATCTCACAGATTGGGGTACAGTACGTTCTAACCGTGAACGCGATAGCTCCAGTTCTTGGTAGTCTTGTAAGAATCTGTCTTTCTGTTCTAAAGAACACTTCTCTTTGAAAATCAAGTGTTTCTGGGTCTATTGGTTCAAAATCTTGACCTTCTTCACCTTTACCCAATGTTATGTTGCACAACTTATTATGTGTTTGGATTGACCAATTGTTTCTTCTCACAAAACTGTATGCTTTGAATCTATCAAAAAGTTTGTTCATTTGTGGACGGAGTTGGGTCTTGTAATCCGGAACAGGTGTATGAACAGCAGTCAATGGAGCATAAGCTCTCTTCAATGGATCAAATCCATTGGCAAATCCGAAAACACCACCTTTGAAGATGTATTCATCGGTGTCGTAATTTTCAGGATCCTGGAACAGTATAACATAATCCTCTTCGATCTGTGTAGATAAATAGAAGTTTAACATCTTTGGATCTTTCACATCACGAGGATTGAATGGGATAGACTCATCTCTTATCTTGTTGTAAAACTTGTCACCTCTCTTTTCGAAATACATAGGATATCTCTCCATCATGAATTGAAGGGTCATCTCGTAGAACTCGATGTGTGCTTCAGCAGCGTTATCAGCACAGAAGAATATGTGTTTTGTTAGCTCTTCATCTTTAGCATACTTCGCCTTCAGATCAGTGTGGTCTTTGTATGTGTCCTCGATCAATAGCCACTCGGAAGGGGTGATGTTGTGAATACCCATTGTTAGCTTATATGGACCCTTCTTGAAAGGTCTGTACTTTAAAGGTTTTTGTTTCTTCCAATCAAAGTCTTGAGATTCAGGCATGATTGGTACACCTAGAGCACCGAACTCAGATGGATGAGAATTGACCTGCGTAGTTTTGGTTTTAGCATCTGTGATAGACTTGATCTGAGAATCCTTTTTATTGTCAGTTGAAGCGATAATAGTCTTGTAGATAATGAAGCACAGCAGTGGGAGAGTCACGGTCTTTGAAAGCAAATGCTCCAACTTGAGCTCACTGATCAGATCCATCAGCATCATGGGGTGTCTTATCCAGACGTTAACAATGATCAACTTATGACAACAACATTATCAATTATCAATTGTACCCCTTCTCTTCTCTCCTAGCAGCTCATGATTGTTCCATTCTTAGTGATTTCCCAATCGGGTTAAAATATCCAACTTTCACAAATTACAAGAAATAGCGAACACAGCAGCGTGGAGCTGCTACAAACGATTAAACATAATATCGCGAATCTTTGACACACATAGATGATGAATAGTGATAAGATAGCCTTCACTTGCATTATCCTGGAGCTTTGAAACACTTGATGGCCTCGATGAATGCAATAGCGAAGAGCTCGTCATCCAACACCACTTTGTTCCGCAATTGAAGATAGATGTACTCGTCGATTTTGGGGTCAACAACCGTCAAGGAGATATAATATGCAATCTCGTTCTTCATGATAAGACCGTTCCTGAAAAGGTTTTGTACTCTCACATTCATGTCTTCCAGAACACCGGCTGTCGCTCTCCGATCTTCAGTTATGATCTCCTGAATCTCCAACAAGTCGTTGTCGATGTTGGTGTCGGTGATGTTTGGATTACTGTTGATTCTGTGAATCACTTGTTCAATCTTCTGTTTCTTTATATGTGATTCAAGGATTCTGTAAGGTGGTGTAGGGCTCTGGCATTCTGGAATGTGTTTCCGTTTGGAGGAGATTAGTTTTGTATTGCTGGTGGTGGTTGGGAGTCTGTGATTGAGACTTTGAGATTGGAAGTTTGTCATATGTGGTTCACGATTCATATGGGGACTGGTCAATTGTGGGTGGTCTATGGACATTGCTGTTGAGGGTGTTGTTGTTGCTGCTGCTATTGCTGGTGGTGCTGTGTGTTCCTCAATGGGATTGTGTGATACAGGCGCTGTGTGTTCCATCATCTCCACAAAAAGTGGCTCCAAGCTCTTGAAGAACAAGTTTCCCTCCGGGCTGTTGATCTTGATGGTGTTGAAGTGCTTATACGATGTACTGGTCCTCTCGATATTTCTGATGTGCTCGTACTGTTCAAAGCTCATTTCGATCTGGTACGTGTCCTGGTGGAAGATGACCGATTCCAACTGTGCAAGCTCGTGTATCTTCCTAAACGTTCCCGCCCATGCAGCTCTTTTGTACTTCACACTCTGAGCATTCACGTTAAACCCGTCAAATCTACTGCTGAGCTGGACAGCTATTCTGGTGTAATTGTCGGTTGTGAACCTCTTTGGACCGACGAGAAGGGCGACTTCCTGGAGAAGAAGATCCCTGAGTGCCGAGACGCGTGGAGGTGTCCACTCAGCGGTACTTTTAAGCTTCATTTGAAGATTGTTGGTGTCGGTGTTGGTCGGATGGCCAATTTTGCGTGTTTGGGACAGTTGGCACAGTTGGCGAGTTGTTTTGTTCTTATACACAAATTAGCCGCCGACCTCAGTTACCTTACCAATTTCCGCTATTATCACCATAATTACTATGGAAACGCTTGTGAAATGGAGTCGTGATAGATTGGTTATGAGCGTCTCAGCAGTTCCTGATCTGTGTTGTGGAAAGGCCATGACGCTCGTTGAGTGGAGTTGGAATTGTTCTCAGCACGACTATGAAGATTTATCGGATGAAGAATCTTCTTCAATGCCTTTACAGACACTTACCAAGTCTCCACCTTCGGCCTTAGATGCTTCTTCTTACTACAAATGATTTTATTGCTAGTCGGGCTTGCTGATTTGGGCGCTCTTCATGGTGAGGATTTTCAGCGATGCGATGGCCGGCTTTAAGTACGCATTCAGAAGTAACTTCTCACTTCTCTCATCACAACCTTATGTATAAATATCCGTTGAAATGTTCAGCGGGAGTGCTGTTCCCATGTGTCCCTGATTCATGCACTCTCAAAATGACTAATTACGTTATATTGTCTCTGATGTTTGCCCTAATCTCGCTAAGAGCTACTGATTGTCATTTTGTCCCATTCTCACCTACAGCTCGTCATAATAACGTCGAGTCAGAAGATGGATCACCAGTGAAATTTGCTGGCGCAATGAAACGGTCGTACGCACCAGAGCTGGGTGATGTTACGGGAGATAAGAAACATATAAACAAGGAATTTTTGTGGGGGATGATTGGAGAAAAGTTACAATGTCAATTTTATCGTGATGCTACGACAATCAATGCTTCTGACTACCCAGAAATCGAAAGTCCTACCAAAATATATACCCTACAATCAGATATGCTTCCCCACATCTTGGATAATGGCCCACACAGATATGAACCTTTCTATATCTACTCTGAAAAGGGTATGCAAGAACAATTGTCTAACCATTTTCAGTATGAAACTGAAGAAGAAGACGGCTCGCTTTCTACTACAAAGATGATAAATATCGGAATACTCAAAGATACAGGGGAGCTTGTGCATTCCGGTGACAACTCTGAATATTACAAAGATTTGGTTGATCTTGACTTTGCATATGAAGCTAAAGACCTTGAAATTGCTCTGACGTTCAGATCGGTCGAAATGCCAAAGAACAGTGTATGTTGTATCGCTTTTGAACGACTACAATCGGCTAGGGAGCGTGGGAAGCAAAGAGATGTGAGGGACAAAAGAACGATATTCATGAAGGAAAACAGTAATGGTCTACTTTTCACCTTGCTGATTCCGCTGTGTGTTTGGTTGGTACTGATTGTTTGCAGTGGCAAGTTTGATTTTGATAAGTACTTCTTCTCTCTTGTGATTGCGGCCTATTGCCTCTTGGAGTATTTTGTTACATATGCTTCCGAATTTATGGTGATAGTCTATGGTTTGGTGGGCCCTTTACTGCTTTCGCTTTGTGGCATAGCCCTTGCGTTTCACTTCCATGAAGTTCGTGAAAGCGTTCCAACTTGTAAGTATACAGATTTTATTGCTTTCTGGGTGTTAGTACTAGGAACAACGTTCCTCAAATCAATACTGTACGCTGAACAAACACAGAATCACCCTCCTACACTTGTCAAAGGTCTACCTGCAATCACAAAACTTGAGGTTTGTCGAGCTTATGGTAATTCAGGAGTTGCCGCTTGGGGAGCCGTTGTTTTTGCATTTTCTTTGATCATTGTCATTCTCATGGCGTATCTCATCATTTCAAGGATCCATGCTCATTATACCGAGTATCAAGCAGGTCAACTGTACAATGAACTTGAATGCTTGATTATCTACACCGGTGGGCTTGTGTGGTTCTTTGGTATCATATTCTTTGAATCGTACACTTGGCTAAAATTTGGATTGAACTTGATAGGGTTACAGCATAGTGTGTCTCATCTCATTTACATCAATTGGCACAAAATGTGCTTCATGATAACCCTGTCTTCCTCTTCGCTTGTTTCAATTGGAATGGTAAGTTCACTCAGGGATAATCTCCCTGCAATATGATTTCTCCTAAGCCAACTCATTATCAGAGCGGTACCGCTTCATCTTCCACAAGTATCTAGTCTCTACTCCAGCGTCACAATGCTACCTCAGTGAGCTCATGTGTATATGTCTGGTCTAATTTACAGGCTCTCAACTGCTTCAATGCGTGTAGATGTCAAGAGTGCGAGGACATGACAAATTCACGTGACTAGAGATAGGGTTTCCAACTCTAAATGTTACCCTCAGGTTTCCTGGTTGGGCCTAAGCCCCAATAAAAGCCCATATTACCACATAGTGCTGCTACGCCTATCAATAAAGATACCTTTCATAAGCAACACACACAATTAGTTGTTCTTTTCAATCACCTGTTGGCAAAATTGGTTATGAGCGTTTGTAATTAAACTGATGCTAAATGTAGTGAGAATGGAGAAGTAGAAGAATACCCTCAAATCAGCTCATTTGAGATCCGTTACAAATATGCTTCGAGTCCCGCAATTGAGATTGAAGTCTAGTGCAACCGTCGTACATTACAGAATATGATCATCCATTCTACTACGCTAGTATTAGCCCTCACAACAATTAGTACTACCACCGCACATTCAAGTCATAAACGTGATGCTGACGGTCTAATAGCGAACGGTCGCAATGAAATCATTGATGACGACTTTATCTGGGGGTTACAAGGCAGTAAGCTACAGTGTCAATATCACCGGGAGAGTACAACCATCAAAGCATCGGACAATCCAGATATCCAAGGTCATACCAAGGTTTTTGGTTTTCAAAGCGACTATCTTCCTTATCTACTGGATCATGGTCCACACAAATATGACCCATTCTATGTTTACTCTGAGAAAGGAATGCAGAAACAATACTTCAACCATTACCAGTATGAGAAAGAAGAAGAAGACGGCTCACTATCCACTACAAAGATGCTGAATCTGGGCATACTCAAAGATGCAGGAGAGCTTGTTCCTCCAGATGACGTTGCTATACACTACATGGAGTCGGTAAACTTTTTTTATGCGCTACGAGCACGCAAATTTAACCAGACGCTGCAGTATAGATCGATTGAGATGCCAGGGAATAGTATCAGTTGTCTTGAGCTTCAAAAATTACAGTCTGGGGAAGAACGTCTCAGAGAAAGAAACTTCGCTGACAGAAGGACTATCTTTGCGGTTGAGTACTGCAACAGCAGATTATTCTCATTGATAGTTCCACTGTGTGCAATGATGCTGCTTGATATTGTCTTCTATGGCCGGGACTTGGCGAAGTACTCAACTTTAATTTCAACAGCAGTAGCTTCTCTCTTCCAGTTTCTATTAGTAAGAACTGATAATGAGCAAATTCAGTGTGTGTGTCTTGTCTTGGTCTTCATATCGATAATGATGAAATCAGTAATGTTCGTATATTTTGGTGATCATGCCTATTCGAGTGATGATGACTTCACGTTTGAGGTAGTTACTCTATATATGCTAGGATTCTTGTCAGAAGGACTTGAATTCATCTCGACTTTAGCTTTCACAGTCGACGTTCCTGCTTTTCCTCATCAATTCATGAGGAATCTTCCACTGATTACACATTTCAATATCAGCACATCATATGATCTAGAGACCAAATGGACAACTTTCGTCATAATAACCACCGCATTATTTTTGGCTTGCTTGATGTCGTTCCTTTTTATCATCGGTAGCTATCTTGTGGCTCTACCCCGTTGCGTCCATATGAATTGTCACCGCTGGGTGTTCTACATTACCACTGTTATATGGATCATAGGTGATGTCTTTTTTGAACTATACGCATGGAATGCATTTGGGGTAGATGTCATTGGTCTTCAATATAGTGTGGTAAATCTGGTTTACCTCAACTGGTCCAACATGTGTTTCACAATGGGCTTGTTCTGTATCACATTCTTTGAGACAGGTATGGCCAAAACTTTGAAAGACTCACTCTCAATATGACTTCTGGAGACAATGGACACTTTGGGAATAGATATTGAGCAGACTTATAGAATCTTTGTTAATAAAAGTGATACTGGCTATTGGATAGCTGGAGTAGGAACTTTTTCAGTGAATGGAAACGGACGAACCCTTCTCGAATCACATATTTTAGCTAGCCTGGATAATCTTACCGCTTGCTGGTGTTTATAGTATCAAATCTATACCTCTCTTGTGTATGTGGCCTCATTTTTCTGAGCATCACTCGAGCCATGAAGACTGGGAACCAAACAGCAGGCTGAATCCATGCTCCCAGATCTGTCATTTCGAAGTTGGCTATACCACACAGATTACTATGTCAGTTCCTTCTCTCTCCGTAAGTGACTCTCAGATACGTTCATTCCAATCCCTTGATCCAAGGCTTGTCACACCCATCACTCTTACCAGTCAAAAAGGTTATGACAGGTTCTCCCCATTCAGGCTTCTTCTTATACTGACCAATGACCTCTTGCATGCCTTCAATCCCACCAATCAACTCACCTCTTGATTCTTCATCTCTGATATCAGACATTGGAGTCAGATAGGTTCTGATCGAGAAGACAATGGCACCTGTCTTGGGCAATCTTGTCAGGATCTGTCTTTCGGATCTGAAGAAAACTTCTCTCTTGAAGTCCAGAGTATCTGGATCAATCGACTTCATATCTTCACCTTCAACACCTTTGTTCTCATTCATGACAAATACCTTGTTATGTGTTTGAACGGACCAGTTGTTTCTTCTGACGTAGGTGTAAGGTTTCAACTTATCAAAGAACTTGTTCATCTGAGAGCGTAGTTTGGTTTTATACTCAGGAACAGGACCATGTATTGCTGTCAATGGAGCCTTGTATATCGTTGAAGGATCAAATCCAGCAGCAAATGCAAAAACACCACCTTTGAAGATATATTCATCGGTATCGTAATTCTTTTGATCTTGCTTCAATAGAATGAAATCTTCTTCGAGGAATCTAGACAAGTAAAACATCAGTTGTTTTGGATCTTTGACTGACTCAGCCTTGAGAGGAATATGGTCATTTCTGATCTTGTTGTATATATTTTCCCCTTGGATTTCAAAACAAGTTGGATATCTCTTTAACATGAACTCTGTGGCCATGGTATAGAACTCAACTCCAACATCGGTGATATCATCACTCAAGAACACCGTACGCTTTGCAGTATCGGGATCCTGCGTATATGACCATTTCAGATCAGTGTACTCTTTGTATGTGTTTTCCACTAGAAACCACTCAGAGCTCGGGATGTTGTGGATGCCCATCACCAGCTTATACTCACCTTTCTTGAACGGTCTATATTTAATGGGTTGGGCAGTCTTCCAATCAAAGTCTTGTGATACTGGTTCTATGGGCACACCAAGTGATCCATATTGTTCATTATGTGAATTCCCATTACTTGATGGCTCTTTTGTAGCTTGAACAGGCTGTTTCAATAGTGTTTGTTGAGCATCGATTTGTTTATCAGTGGTGGTGGAATCAGATATGATTAGCTTGTAAAGGACGAAAAGCAGGACAGGGAAAGTCACATTCTTGGAGAGCAGCAGCTCAGGAAGTGGTCTGTCCATTCTTACAGACCGCACAAAGTCTATCAGTGCCATTGTTTACTTTGAATAACAATTTGTAAGAGTGTAGAATTGAAAATACGCCGATATGAATCATGATTAGTACTAGCCATCGGCCAATGAGAAGCCCCGATTTAGTCACTACGATATAATGCGTTATATTGGTAATAAATATTGGTGTGAGTATAAACTACTTGAGCTTCTTTGCGCCTCTCTTGAACTCCTCGATCTTGACTTCGACTCGGGCATCCACACGGTGCTTCAAGCCTGGATCGTATCCAAGTAGGAACAATCCTTCAAAGAGCACAAAGTATGGAGCAAGAACCAAAGCCTGTACCAGATTGTCCAACAGAGCAGGGGCCCTCTTCTCAAAGACTCCGTGACCGATGAACTGGATCACCCATCCGAAGATGAACATGATCCAATAGGCCTTGTTTGCACAATCCGGGTCATTTTGTAGCCATTTGCTAGTACCGAATCCCATACCAAGCACAATTGGAGCCCCAATTAAGCCAGTTTGCCAACTCAGTAAGAGATAGAAGATGGCGTATCCGATAGAAGCAGCCTCGCCTAGTTTGATGTTTGCGACTGGGATGTTGATGTTGTTCGCTAGACCTAGACCCGCAACGAGAATAGTGGGAACAAAAACGGCATGGATAAGAACATTCGAAGTGTTGTAGTGGTACGATCTGTAGAAGACGAGCTGATCCTCCAGGTTCAAGACGGCCATTGTGTGATTAACTGTTTCTGTTGATTGTTTGTTCGGTGAGTATTAAACTCTGATGAAAGTTGGGGAAACCGATGCCCTTTATATAAACCACTTACTTCATCTGCCAGTTTCCACAGTGTCACCAATAAGAGCAGTTTTATATAGCGAACGTCAAATCATTAATATGAACAGTCGTCTAACGAGTAAAGAAAAAGACAATACTACTACACACTCACACATACAAATCATCAGAATGGTACTGCTGACAACCCGATTTCAGGTCGTTAGCTACACGATACATAACAAGCTTAAAGAGCCCATCGGTTGCATACCACCAAGGATGTCCAAGAACTCGTTCACCTTAACCTTTGAAGTCTTTGTGGACGCTAACGGTGAATCGATTCCAAAGACCACTCACCACTTGCAAGTCGTGCAAATCAACAAAAATCAGATGGTTTTCTCGTTCATATACAAGACACCGAGTGAGCTCGAGGACGTGCTCAGCACCTTCATCCTGGACTACAACAAGTTCTTCAGTTCGGTGAAACTGCCCATTTCAGAGTTCAAGCTATACAAAATGGCGGAACTGAACAAGAGATTTTACGATTTCTTGGAGGAGAACACAGGTGAAGACAGTTTCAGCGTCCAACTCCAAGGGGATACCAGGTGTAACAATTCTGGTTGCGATTGTAGCGAATACAGAAGAATTGCCCTGTTCGCTCACGCTGCTACAAATCAGTATTTCAAATACATCAAGCCTGCGGAGGAAGAACCTGAAAAGGAGAAGACTAACGAGGAGTTATACATACAACTAGAAGATCTGGCTCATACGCAACACATTCCATTGGGTGATAAGTACCCATCACCAAGACCACAAGACCGAATCCCAACACCATTATTGATAGATCCGGAAGAACAGTATTACCTTGAAAAGAAGATGGGTGTTCAAGTTGGCATAGACGATGACGTCTACGGCAGACCAATGGCCGGCTACCAGACTATTCAAGACACCGTGACAGAACTGAGGAGCTTCAGAGGAACGCCGTTTGGCAAATCACCGATTCGTTTATAGATGCTTATGTAACGATCTGGAGATACATAATACCGTGTAGATTCAGGAGTTTCTCTATTTGTTTGAAAAAGAGGGAAAGAACCTGCGCTGGGATGGCGTTGCTGCAGACGAGACTGGATGTGGTGCTGTACGTGGTTTCGCAGATTATCAGGATGCTCCGCGATCACCAACCTGTTAGAAGTCGCAATACGGGTACCTTCATGCTCAGCCTAAACGCCAGGATGACCTCCATCAACTTCCCCGACATGATGGATGGCTGTAGGGACAATATTCCTATCACATACTGCTTCCAGTTCATTCAGCTCACCTCGAACCTATTCCTAGTGATCAACCGGCACTTCAGATCCTGGCCAAAAATGTTACTGACTGCCAAATCGTTCCTTATCGACTACAACAAGTTCTTCAGTAACATCAAATTACCAGTGTCCACCGCTGCCTTACGTGCTCGCTTCAAACTAGAAGATGAAGCTGGGATACATACTACTCCGTTCGCTGTCCACGTCAGGGACTCGGTCGATAAGACAGTTGAAGCAGCGCATGTACTTAATGCGCCAGAACAGATCAGTCGATTGGTATGTGTCACGGCCGAATTGATGAAGTATATCAGGAGAGAAAAACCTGAGTCCAGGAACAACGATACCCCGAAGAGAATTGAAGCTGTCATCGAGAAGTTTTCTACCAGTGAAGATGTGAGATTGGGTGACAAGTACACTCCACCAAGACCAATCAACACAAGACCTCCAAAGATCGGATTGGATCTGGAAGAGTTGGCTCAGGATGAAATGCTAATGATGATTGAGCAAGACGCAGCTCAGGCTCGATTGGAGTTTGTGGATCATGAGGTGACAAATGTCCACAGAGGAACTCCTTTTGGAAGAGCAGTGAGATCATAGATCTGCCTGCTACTATGATAAGAGAAAAATACCATGATAAACTAATTGCTAACGAATAATGAACTACTAATAATTGCTACAACTGCTAAAGAACTTAATTGCTAGTAGACTAGCTTCTAATAAACTAATTGCTAATTACTTGCTATGAACCTAAATAATACTACAACTTCAAGATAATGATAATGATTTGTAGTGACTCAAGTTTTCAGATCCCTCCACTAAACAAGCTCTTCGACTCCAGACCCACTACAAGTTATAGGTTAAACAAACGAATTGCACAAGGGATATACAGACCATTGTCTACACTTAAACGTTGATCCAGTCGAATTCCTCTTCACCAAAGGCACATCCAGAATCATCACATCCCACAAGTGCTTCGTAGAAAGCCTGATTGCTTCCTTCGGACAGGATAACTTCATCAACCATAGGGGCGTCTTCCGAGGTCTGTAGGTCTTCTGAGAGAATGGAGTAGAGGGTAAAGTCATCCACATAACCTTCAAGTGACTCCATAGTAGATATTGACTCATTGTTAGTCAAGCCTAGCAGAGTTGGATCAATCAAAAAACTCTCCAAATCAGCGTCTGGTAAAGAAAGTGGCTCCTCAAGTGCAAGATAGGTGGAGGTTCCATCATCACGTTCGTTACTTGAGTCGACCATCTCCGCATCTCCTGATGGTGGAACAATGGTTGCCTGTGACACTGGTTCAGATATAGTCTCGATGACTTGAGGTTGAATCAAGTGCTGCTGTTCCTCGTTTGCTTTTAGTTGATACACCGCTATACGAGGCGAGGGAGTCTTTGCCTCAAGGCTCTCTTCCTTATCAATACTGATATCTGAGTAGATTTTCTCAATAGGAATGAATATCTCAGTCTCCAAGTTCAACTCAGTACCGAAATCTGTTTTCTTAGCGGTGTTTTTGTGACATAGCGCAGTATGTCTATAATAAGCCTTTAAAGCTGCTCCTTTGCCAGAAACACTGGTGTTCACAGAGATCTTAGCATGACAGGGCCCAGTCTGACCGTTTTTCTTATGGTATGGGCATATAGCACGAAGACTGTGTTTCCCTGTTGTTTTATCAACAACAACACCAATCGTTGGCTGTTTAACCATAATACCACTGTTCAAGATCCCATGAACGCTATTCATATGATGAACGTAGGAAGTGGTGTTACTTTCGAAGAAGCGTAACTTACTATTCCAGTTTGGAGGACAGTAAGGACATAGCTTGAACTTGGAACGTGATATGCCCTCTCTGGTATAGTAGAGAGTCTGACACTTGAATAAGTCATTTTCATTAGAATGACCGTAACTGAGAGTGGTTAACTGACTCACATAGTGTGCCTCAAAAGGATCAGCTGCCTCTACAGTGTATTTTAAATAGTCTTGTTGGAAAGATTCAGGTGTGTGACGGGATCTTGTACTAAGCATCTCTTGAATAGTTGGAACACGACATGCTTCGAAATCGACTTCAGCATAAGATTTACCAGCGATGATTCTGTAATGATCAAAATTTGGGTCAGCTGACGGCTCATGCTGAGATAGTGTGGTATTGAAGATTGGCATTGGCGTATTTACTACTGATATATATCGATTCAAGTGATTCCCAAAATGAATAGTGATACTGGGTAATGATGAAAGAGATGAGAATAAATTGGCAAAAGTCTCTATTTTTAAAAGCCAATTTATGAGAATAATACAGAGTTCTGAGCACTGTACACCACGAGTCTAGCCAGATGAAGATTCTGGATCACACGGACTAGTTCTCAGCTCGACGCGATCTTAAAATTACAGCGAGATCTTAATCACTACCGAATCGGGAATTCGAAAATCTCTATAGACGTGCAATATATAATATATATTGAACATTAATGAAAGATTCAGTAGTTCATATGTCTTGAAAGACAGCATGGCTATAGCACGGATTATTCCACTTCCAGTGGTGTTCATACATTCCTGAATTTCCACCATTTGAGTAACTTTCATTGCTTTTTCTGTTGGTCCATTTGATTTTTGTGTCACTTTTCTAAGTGCTTTTTTTTTTGTATCTTACACATCCAAAACACAAAATTTTCGCCATGTTCTTGTACCAAACGCATTCCATGACAAAGCTCTACAACTGAGTCCATATATCGTAGCAATCTGAAGCAAAAAATTTGGCAAAAAAAAATGGTTCCGATGCGGGGAGTCGAACCCCGGTTTGCTCGGTGAAAGCGAACCGTGCTAGCCGTTACACTACATCGGATTTTTTAAAATTTGTTAGTACTATTATGACTAACCACAATATATTTCCCATTATGGTAATAATCAATTAGCAATGGTAATGATCAATTAGCAATGGTAATGATCAATTAGCAATGGTAATGATCAATTAGCAATGGTGATGATCAATCAGCAATGGTTGCTATCACTCGTGGACTCTCCGCTTTCTTATATTAACTTTCAGATTACACTATAAAGGACCACTGATCCTCTATAGTCTTTTATATGCCTTATTATAATAAATAACCTTTTATTCAACTATTTTAGTACTATAAACTCATAGTACTCTCTGGATAATAAACTAAACTAACAATTGGTAGCGCCTCTCTCTTTGTGAGAAGATTCCCATTATGAGTGACTCAGGTTCATCACTCACCCCTAGTGATTTGAAATTAGTTGTTGCTGAGCTTTCACAAGCTTTGAGAGCTGACAGACCTCACATCAAGATTCCAGATGATGCTAAGTTCACTGAGGAAGATTTAAACGCTAAGGACTATCGAAGAGTAATCAGATATGTCACTGCACTTGGAGAATTTCTAGAAGATGAAGGTATCACTAGTCCTGCTCAAATTGAAACCACGGTTATGAGAACGGTATCTGGTAGGGTCAGAGAAGACATTCGTGGTTATTATCGCCATGAACATCAAAAGGCTCTTCCGGTAATCACCTTTGACGAATACAGAAAAGTATTCATATCCCATTACATTGGTCCAATGCTGAAAAATCAGTTGATGTCAATATTTGCAACTTTGCATCAACGCGAAGGACAACGTGTGGCCAAATACTGCAAGGTGTTTAGTGAGATAACTGGTTTGGTCAGCTACATCATGCCATCACTTTGTGATGAGACCACCTTGGTGTTAAAGCTGATCAACAGTTTTCATAAACATATCCAAGCTAGCGTTCGTCGTTCAGACCCACAAACCTTAGAAGAAACTTTCAAGCTTGCAAATGATGTTGAAGAAGAACATATTGCGTTGGGATGGGTAGACCATTCAGGAAGACCACATGCTAAAACTGGTAACAATAATAACCACAACAAGGGTTATAATAACCATGGTTATAACAACAACAATCATAACAAGAATAACAACAATAACAATTCACGTGGGTTTAACAACAACAGAAGATCAGGAAACCAAAGAAATTGGAATAACAACAATGGTAGAAACTGGAATAACAACAATGGTTCTACTAGTAACAACAATGGTTATAACAAATCTTCTAACTGGTCAGGACGGTCAAACAATTCCAATGACAATTATCCTCATGGACCAAGAAAGGAATATGATAATGATGTCACAATGACTGATGTCTCATTGAACAGAAATGAAGACATAAAGGAAGGGAGGAATCAATAGCCCCCATACCACAACGTTGCTTGATTTCCCGTCGCTTGATTTCCCAAAAAACATTTTAAAAACTCATGAAAACACCAAAAACATCATAAAAACTTCTGAAAATACCAAAAATATTATTGCTTTACCTGATTTATCTTTTAGTCCAACAGATTTCAAACAAATCCCTGAGCCTGATAAGCTCACTATACCTATTTTTTATCAAGGTAACTCAAACCAAATAGCTGTCTCTATTGAAAACCATCCTATGAACGCACTTATTGACACGGGTGCTCACTGCTCACTCATTCAAGAAAACATTCTTGACCAAATAACTGGTGTTGTCGTTCATGAGTTACAAACTCCAACGATTTTGAACGGACTCTATGGAAAATCCAAAGCCCGTAATTACTCTATCCTAAAGATGGATATTGAGGGAGTTAGACTCACTGTGCCATTCATCATTGTTTCTTATAAGTTGCCTCAGGCCATATTGATAGGCATGAATGTGTTGCAAATGCTAGCTCCAAGAAGAGATGATGTTTCCTCTATTATTTCCAATACCGATGATACTATTCCGGTTGTTGATGTTGTTACCTCTATTGTTTCCAGAACCGATGACAATATTCCGGTTACTGATGCGGTTACCTCAATGGACAGGAACCAGGACCCCTTATTTGACAATATGGTTGATGATGATAGTATGGTTGATGATAATCCTCAGATTAAGCTTCACATTTACCAAAGTGAGAACGAGCTAGAGACATTGTTCAATGAGTCCAAGGAGATAAGCATGATGCTTATAAAGCCCATCAACGAGTCGTTTGCTAAACCTCAAGATGAAACAACGCTGAAGTCGGTTATGGTCCAACAAATCTTAGATGATTATCGACATATCATATCCAATGATCTACCAGCAGGGCTGCCGCCAGAAAGGAAAGTCAAACACCGGATTGATGTTCTGCCAGGATCAACGGCAACATACCGGTATCCTTATAGGCTGGCCCCAAAGGAGAAGATTGAGCTGGAAAAACAAATCGGTCAACTTCTGAAAGATGGTAAGATTAAACCATCTGATTCCCCCTATGGAGCACCTGCCTTTCTAGTTGGTAAAGCTGATGGTTCAAAGCGGTTGGTCATTGATTATCGTGCCCTGAATCTAGTCACAATCAAGAAACGTTTTCCTTTACCACTAATTGATGGAATCTTGGAGAGTTTTAATGGTTCGTCGTTGTTCACCACTCTAGATCTTCACTCGGGTTATCACCAACTAGCAATGGATCCAGAATCAATTCAAAAGACTGCTTTCATAACACATAGTGGCCAATATGCATGGAACGTTATGCCATTCGGGTTATGCAATGCTCCATCAACTTTTCAGAGCTTAATGACTGATGTCTTGAGAGATTTGCCCAACGTCTCGGTATATCTTGATGATATTATCATACACAGTGCCGATATACATCAACACGACACTCATGTTCGTCGAGTGCTTGATGCTATGGCTGCTAATAAGCTCATATTGAAACAATCCAAATGTTTCTGGTTTAAAGAAGAACTATCATTTTTAGGTCATGTCGTTTCCAAACAAGGAATTAAACCTAATCCAAAGTTGCTGACTGCTGTACAAGAGTGGAAAACTATTTCCAATATCAAACAATGCCAGAGTTTTTTAGGTACAGTTAACTTTTATCGGAAATTCATTCAAAACTTTGCAGTCAAAGCTCATCCTTTGTATGAGTTCATCAAAGGTGCTAAATGGACACAAGAATGCGATGTGGCGGTTGAATGTTTGAAAACTGCTCTCACAACAGCACCGATATTACGTTTCCCAGACTTCACCAAAAACTTCGTGATCCATACAGATGCGTCTGATATAGCTGGAGGTGGTGTACTGCATCAAGTTGACAATGATAACAAAATACTTGGTGTAATTGCTTATGAATCATTTCTGCATCACAAAGCAGAACTCAGATATGATGTTCGTGAAAAAGAGCTGTTATCCATTGTTCGTTGCTTGAAGAAATGGCGTCATTATTTGGTTGGAAACCCATTTATCATTTATTCTGATCATCAAAGCTTGCGTTATCTCTTTACTTTAAAGCAACCATCTGGTCGAATTTTGCGATGGTTAGATGTTCTTTCAGAATTTGATTTCCAAGTGAAATATTTACCAGGAAAGGATAACAGAGTGGCTGATGCTTTGAGTCGTAAAGAAGCCTCAGATTATGGGGAGGAAGCAGAACACGTGCTTGCTGTTTCGATTTCAAGGGATGTTTCGGATGATTATGTTGAAGAAATATCAAAAGATTACCTAAAGGATCGCGAATTCGCGAAAATCTATCAAGCTATTTCACAAAATGACATTCCAAAGGAATTAAAAACAAAGATTAAGAAGTTCCATATCGATCCAGAAAACAAGTTGCTATACTACAAGACAACAGTGGACGATGCAGACCGCTTATGTGTTCCAAAGACCAATTATCGAAATGAAATCATCCAACAGACTCATGGTTTAGGACATCCTGGTTATATGAAGGTTTTCATGACCTTACAAGACAAGTTCTACTGGTCAAACATGTTGAGAACAATCAAACGATATGTTAACAAATGTGCTGTCTGTCAAGAAACAAAGATTGAAACAACCAGACAGAGAGGTATTAGCAAACCTCTAGAAGTTCCAACCGCTCGTTGGTCTGACATCACTATTGATCTAATCACAGGTTTGATCCCAACAGAACCATATAAGTACGATGCTATTATTACGGTTTGTGACCGTCTTACCAAAAGATCTCACTTCATCCCAACTTGGACTACAGCCAATGTTTTGGACATTGCTGATCAACTTATCAATAATGTGATAAAGTTACATGGTGTTCCGAAAACTATCGTGTCCGATAAAGACATACGATTTGTTAACACTGTTTGGAACCGTATCACAGAAAGATTGGGAATTTTGCTAAAGATGACAACTGTGTCTAATCCTCAATCCGATGGATTGTCAGAAAGAACAAATAGAACCATTGAACAGATGTTACGTTCCTTTGTTGCTCAAAACGAAACAAAATGGGATCTCTATTTAAGCATCTGTGAGTTCGTTTACAACAACACTTATCAAGCTTCTATAAAGAGTACTCCTTTCTATGCTGATTTAGGTTATCATCCAAGAACAATGGATCTCTTTAGATCTCCTAGAGAATCCACTAAAGCTTCAGAAATGGTGACAGATGAATTCGCTGATCATCAAGCTAGAGTTATGAAATCTACACAAGATTTCCTGAATACTTATCAAGACGCTTTCTCAATTCAAATGAACAAAAAACTTGACGACTATGAATTCAAAGAGGGAGAGAAAGTCCTTGTTCACAAATCAATCTACTTGCCTCAGGCAAAAGAACAAAAACTTAAACCACAATATTATGGTCCTTTTACTATTAAAAGAGTTGTCAATCAAAACTCTTATGAAATTGATTTTCCTACGTCTTTCACGAGATCGAGAGTCATAAACATCAAAATGTTGAAACCATTCATTGAAGCTGCAGACAATTTCTATTATAAAACAATTCCAGAAAAAGAAGATATACGTTCGAGATTAAATGATATTTACTCAATCGTGGGAATTAGTTCTGATGCTAAAGATGTGATTGTTACGTTTGAAGGATGTGATATTTCAGATACCTTATCCATACCTATGACAGAATTAAAACCACTTGGTCGTGATCGTTTAACTTCTTTAGTTGATCGTTATCACTCGACATTTGCTCAACACTTGAAGTGATACTTCATGTCTTTCATTTTACTTTTAAACTATTCTAGTTCATCCTCTAGTTGATTCTGAGGACAGAATCTTTTTCGTGACGGTGGAGAGTGTTAGTACTATTATGACTAACCACAATATATTTCCCATTATGGTAATAATCAATTAGCAATGGTAATGATCAATTAGCAATGGTAATGATCAATTAGCAATGGTAATGATCAATTAGCAATGGTGATGATCAATCAGCAATGGTTGCTATCACTCGTGGACTCTCCGCTTTCTTATATTAACTTTCAGATTACACTATAAAGGACCACTGATCCTCTATAGTCTTTTATATGCCTTATTATAATAAATAACCTTTTATTCAACTATTTTAGTACTATAAACTCATAGTACTCTCTGGATAATAAACTAAACTAACAAAATTTGTAAAGAGACAAGTCCAGGTTACCGCGAACTGAGGGTATGAGCACTGGTACATTCTCTATGAGCACTGGTACATTCTCTGATCATGTCAACCGCTGATGACCATGTCGACGAGGCACCACAGGCTGGACAGCTCAGACCCGACTGGTTGCGAGATCTGAGATTCTCCTATAAAAAGAGAGTTCCCACATCTTTAGTCTTTATACGTTTTTATATAGGACCACCAATTTATTAACCAGTTTAATATCGTAACGTTGTCTCGTCAAGCTGACTTCATTACATCCGACTAGATCAAGAGTTTCCTACGACAAGACAAGAAGGAATCTTTATATTTGGTAGCGCCTCAGCTGTTCACACGATCCAGAATCAAAGAATCAAATTTACAAACCCCCAAACTACCATGTCTGATCACGAATTGCTCTTGAACCTGACTTCGGTTATCGAAACAAACAACACTTTACTTCAAGGCATGAGGTCCAAGACTGAAAAAGATGCTGCTCCGAAACTCCGGGCTTTCATGGGAAAGATTGAGTCGTTCGACGGGTCCAACACTAAACCAAGTGTGGTGACTGCTTTCATCAACGCAGCGAAACTCAGATTCGCATTGTTACCTCAATGTTCCTTAACGGAAAAGGTATTACTCTTTGGGTCCTACCTTAACGGTTCGGCTCAAACCTGGTTTACCTCGGTGATTCTGAACGGAGACCCGAAGGTCGAGTCAATGGAAGAGGTCTATGAGGCTTTCAACCATCGCTATCTCAGCTCTTCCTATGAGAAGCAGGCTTTGATCGACCTAGGTAACCTTCGTCAGACAAGATCAGTCCAGGCCTATGCTAATCGGTTTTATGAAGTGTTGGAACTCTTGCCCTCATCTCACAGGATGCAGAAGGACTTTGTTATGGAACGCTACTTGAGTGGGTTGAAGACTGAGCTCAGATTCGCAATGGAGATGAAACAAGTTAACTCTTTAGAGGAAGCTGTTAATCTGTCGCAAAATCTGGATCAGATTATCTTCAACTCAACTGTTGGTTCATCATCTAACTCCTCACGTTTCGGTTCATCATCTAACTCTTCACGTTTCGGTTCATCGTCTAACTCTTCACGTTTTGGTTCATCATCTGGCTCTTCACGTTTTAAATCTGGTTTTCCCGTCACTGCTTCAAACAATCACGCTAACAATCAATCGGATTATGATAATTCAGACCCAATGGACATCGATGAAGTTAGCTTGGTCTGCCAATTTTGTTTCAACTATGGCCATGTCATTGAAGATTGCAGAACAAAACAACGCATTGAAAAGCGCAGAGGTGATTTAAAAGCCAACGCTCAACACTAGACCCCGTTGAGCCAGGCTTGGGGCATCCCTTTGACTATTTACCAACTCACTCATCTGCTGAAGTTATTCTTCCACCTGCTATTCCACCTGCTGACGAGTCCAAGTTACCTATTGCTGAACCAGAGTCATTAGAAGATGCTAATAAGAGACCAATGCCTTTTTATCTTCTTGATGTAGATGCTCAGGTCCCATCGTCTCGGCCGTTAGAACTTCCGATAACCCTCAAAGGTACAAAAACCAAGATCACCAATGTTGTCGATAGTGGTGCAGGTTCCAATTTCATTGCTGAAGAACTCGTCAACTCAATCGGTTTGATGGATCAGATCAAAAACATCCCAACTCCCTCCTATGTCAGTGTTGCATCAAAGTCACCACCGATTAAAATCAACCAGATGATATCATTGCCACTTGATATTCAACTATCCAACTCAACCGAAGTTCAGATATCACTACCTGCATATGTTGTCCCTGGATTGAAGGCTAAACTTTACCTGGGAGTACCTTTCCTCCAGAAATATGAAGCATACATTTCTTGGAATTCCACTAAAACCACAGACTCCCCAACCAATGAGACAATAGAAAGTCTAGAGCTTGATGCTATCAGCTTCCAACGCATGGCCAAGAAGAATGAACTATTTCTATGCTTTATCGAGTCTGAGGATCGCATTGCTGTTGCTGCTGATGATGTTGCTGAAGAACCCAAAGGGCGAACCTCCTATCCAGTCTTCTCAGAGTTGATTAAAAGGGAGTTTAGCGACGTTATCACGTCACAGGAACCTAAGTCATTACCACCCGATCGACCAGTTAACCACAAGATCACATTGATACCTGGAACATCACCCACATACCGAGGTCAATACAGACTTTCAGAACAGGAGAAAACTGAGTTGACTAAACAAGTTGCAAAGTTGCTTGAGCAAGGATTTATCAAGAAGTCAACAAGTCCTTTCAACAGTCCAGTGCTTTTTGTGAAAAAGAAGGACGGCTCACTGCGTCTATGCGTTGACTATAGATTGCTAAACCAGCACACTATTCGTGATCGGTTCCCAATTCCGTTAGTTGACGAAATTCTGCAAACAGCTGGTTCCGCGAAAATCTTTTCAAAACTTGATTTGTTATCTGGTTTCCATCAACTTAAGATCAACCCAGAAGATACTGAAAAGACTGCTTTTTCGACCAATTGGGGACATTATGAGTTTGTGGTCATGCCTTTCGGCCTTACAAACGCTCCTTCCAGTTTCCAAAGATTAATGAATGAAGTACTGAAGGATTTTCTGGGAAAGAACGTGGTTGTTTACATGGACGATATTTTGGTGTACACTCAGGATGTTCAGTCTCATGTAAAAGTGTTAAAACAGGTCTTAGCTGCTCTCAGAACTAGCCAACTGACCTGTAAAGAATCTAAATGCTCCCTATTCCAAACATCGATGCCTTTCCTTGGCCATATGTTAACAGAAAACGGTATTCAAATGGACCCAGAAAAGGTTAACTCAATCCTAAACTGGCCTCGCCCAACTACACAGAAGGAAGCTCAATCACTGTTAGGTTTGGCCAATTATTACAGACGTTTTATCCATCATTATTCATCTATAGTCGCTCCTATGATTCAATATGCTAGTGCAAAGAAAAGTGACAAAATCACTTGGTCCTCGACTTGTGACGAAGCTTTAGCCAAACTAAAGACTGCTTTAACTACAGATCCAGTCCTGGTTGCACCAATCGTTGACGACAACCATCATCTGGTGTTGTACACTGACGCCAGTGATAAACACCTCGGTTTTGTGCTCGAACTATGGAACAACGAAACTGGCCTAAAAGGTGTTGTGGGTTTCGGCTCCAAAACATTATCCGGATCCCAATTGAATTACGCAACTAGAGACAAAGAATTTTTGGCCGTTGTTGAAGGTCTCCACAACTGGGAACATTTGCTCAAAGGTACAGTACCTTTCATCATTAGAACGGATCACCAATCTTTAAGATATTTCCACAAGTTGGATTCCCCCTTTCAGAGTCCTCGAGTCAACAGGTGGCTTGACTACCTGTCTCAATTCAACTTCACAGTGCAGTACATCAAAGGTGAGACCAACGTTGTGGCGGACGCTCTGTCAAGAGCTACCCTCGAGCCAGAAATGGAGGTTTTAGAGTTTTTGGATCTCTACGAGTTAACACACTCCACTGACATTACTCTCAATCAAGAGTTGAAAGAGGATATTATCAGAAACTACAAGCGGGACCCGGTCTTCAAAGAGATCTATCTCACACTTCATGACTCATTGCCCGTACCTAAGTCCATTTCCAACCATCTCAAGCATTATCGTCTACAAGAAGACGGTTTCTTAGTGTTTTCCGTCTCCACATCGTTCGATACCGGTGAGGGTAGGATATGCGTTCCACGTCCCTGCCAACACAAATTGATAAAAAATGCTCATGATCTTCCTACTGCTGCTCATTTCGGTCCTCTCCGCTGCTACGAGACACTACATCGCCAGTTCTATTGGCCCCGCATGTTCAAGACAATTCAACGATATATTCAGACGTGTGTCGCCTGTCAGAAAGCGAAACCGTCTACCCAGTCTAAACAAGGTCTACTACAGCCTTTAGACGTTCCCACTGAACGATTTTCCGAAATTTCAATGGATTTTTTAACCGGAATACCGTTAACTGAACGAGGAAATGATATGATCTTTGTCATTATGGACAGACTGAGCAAGCGATGCAAAATGATTCCGTGCTCCAAATCACTCACTGGTGCTGCCGCCGGCCGTCTCTTTATTCAATACTACTTTGCAAACTTTGGTCTTCCTAAGAAAATTGTTTCTGATAAAGACGTCCGGTTTATGGGTTCATTTTGGACAACCCTTTGGGCTACACTTGGCACATCCTTATTGTTTACTACCACTGCTCACCCGGCTACCGATGGTCAATCTGAACGCCAAATGCGTGTTATAAACCAAATGGTTAGAGCTACATGTCAGCAGAACATATCAGACTGGGATCTATACGTGGGTCCATTGGAATTTGCTTACAACTCCACAATCCAGACCTCCACTGGACGCCCACCGTTTGAAGTTGATCTTGGCATGATTCCTAATTCCCCATCATATCATAGTAACTGGAACATATCTTCAGGGTTCAACGATAATGCCGACTCTTTAGTCAAACGTATGGAATCCATAGTGGCACAAACAAAAGATAACCTTATCGAAGCCCAGAGGTCACAAGAGACTCAGTTTAACAAGCACAGACGATCATACGACTACAAAGTCGGAGATTGGGTGTTAATCCACAAAGATGTATGGGGCTATAGAGAAAAATATTCGAAGTTTCATGATTTCTACATTGGACCTTATCAGCTAGTCAAGAAACTGAATGATAATGCATTTGAAGCCGCTTTACCTGTTATTAGCAAAAAACAGAGAACAATTAATGTGGAATACTTCCAGAAGTTTCACGAACGTGATGCACGTTATCCCAAACAACCACCTAGAACAGAAGCGGAGATTCGTTTACGTGTCAATGAAATTACAAGCATTGTCGGTTACAATCCAAATGCCAAAACGCTGGTTGTCACATGGAACCAATGTAATCCAAAACATGGATCCACTATATCGTTCGCTCAATTCAACACCATTTCCGACAAGGCTCTCAAGAAAACGTTGTTGGAACAAGCTCAGGTTCTTCGGGCTCCTAGAGAAGAGGAGGCCGCTTCAAGAGAGGAAAGAGTGTAAAGAGACAAGTCCAGGTTACCGCGAACTGAGGGTATGAGCACTGGTACATTCTCTATGAGCACTGGTACATTCTCTGATCATGTCAACAGCTGATGACCATGTCGACGAGGCACCACAGGCTGGACAGCTCAGACCCGACTGGTTGCGAGATCTGAGATTCTCCTATAAAAAGAGAGTTCCCACATCTTTAGTCTTTATACGTTTTTATATAGGACCACCAATTTATTAACCAGTTTAATATCGTAACGTTGTCTCGTCAAGCTGACTTCATTACATCCGACTAGATCAAGAGTTTCCTACGACAAGACAAGAAGGAATCTTTATAAAATTTAGTTTTTCGCGATTAATAGCCCTTGAAATCTAGATCACGTGACAATCACCTGCACGTCGGAAAAATTCTGAATCTGGACACTGGATTTGATTGATAAACAGAGTCAAATCTTGTAAATCTCTTTAATTAAAGCACAAATTTTTGATAAATTACATGCGAGCTGTACCAATCTGGTTGCCTATACCATTTGGAATGCGATAAGCTTTAAGGTAAATCCGGACTGGAACAATTAGACAAAGGGTTCACGTCAACGAGCGCAGACTTCAACGGTTTTTTTGCATAATAATAATTAGCCTAGATATCATGAATTGACATAAAATTATTAAATAAGTGTTGTTGATTTTGTGTCAAGCTTATCACTTCCCAGTATCACCATATCTGATCAGTAGCGTCCTCTCTGGAGTCAACTGCCTGTTTTACAGGCGGGCTCAATCCACTTACCCTTCCAGCAGACGTTCTAGACGGGTCAGGCAGCAGATGTTCGTGAAATGATGCCCTACGCGGGCGCTACGCCTTACAGGGTCTCGTAAAAATTTGCAGATTTCGTAAGGCATCAACGTCCGAAAATATTGAGATAGAGTAAGTCTCCGGAAAATCCCAATGGATAAATCACCGACGATAGGTGACATTTCAGCCAAGAAGAGTTTAAGTCGATTGGTATATAACTGAGTTCATTTCCCTTATCTCTTTCGTTAAATTTGAAATTAAGGTCCTCCCTCATTCCTCAACGATAGTTATGTCTACTGGTTCTGAAGCCAAAGAATACAACGTCTCAGACGTTGAAAAGAACATAGAATCTATTGAAGATAGCACATCTCGTAATGGTTCTCAACTAGAAACCAAGTTATCTATTTGGGATAGACTTTCTATCGCTCTACGTGCTGAATACAAGAATATTGAACCAATCAAAGAAGAAGAGAAAGATCCAAAAGATGGTGCTCTCAACGCTGGTTCTATGTGGTTCAGTGCAAACATGGTCAACAGTGCCATGGGTCTAGGTATGCTAGGTGGTGGTCTATTCGGCCTTACTTTCTGGGAAGCTACTCTGACGATCATCTTTTTCAACACTCTTGGTCTATTATCTGTTTCATTCTTCAGTCTTTTCGGTCCTGAATTTGGTATGAGACAGATGGTCATTTCAAGATACTTAGTTGGTAATTATGCCATGAGAATCTTTGCATTCATTACTTGTATTGCTTGTATCGGTTGGAGTGCTGTTAACGTTATGGTTTCTGCTCAATTGTTAAACATGGTGAATCGTCCTCATGAATTACCACCATGGTTAGGTTGTATCATTTTGGTTATCATCATCATTCTTGTTTCATTATTCGGTTACAATGTCATTCACGCTTACTGTAAATGGTCATGGATCCCATCATTATTTGTCTTCTTAGTCATTTTAGCAAGACTAAAAATCTCTGGTAACTTTGATGCTGGTGAATTAACCACTGGTGAATCTACTGCTGCTGGTGTCCTATCATTTGGTGGTACAGTGTTTGGTTTTGCCACTGGTTGGACTACTTACTCTTCTGATTACACTGTCTTCATCAAGAAAGACTATCCAAAATGGAAACTATTCCTTGGTGTCTCCATTGGTCTATTCGTTCCATTAGTCTTCACTATGATTCTTGGTGCAGCTGCTATCACCGGTATCAACACCAGTGCCGTCTGGAATGAATATTACGTCGATCACCATGCTGGTGGTTTGATGTACTGTATCTTGGCTGTCGACTCCCTTGGTGGTTTCGGTGAATTCTGTGCTGTTGTTTTAGCTCTAACCACCATTGCTAACGCCGTTCCAAACATGTACACTTTGGGTTTCTGTGCTCAAGCTTTCTGGTCTCCATTGGCTAAAGTTCCAAGAATCGCTTGGTCTGTCGTTGGTAACTTGTTGACCTTGGCTATTGCTATCCCAGCTTACTACCATTTCGAACGTGTCATGGAAAACTTCATGAACTTGATTGGCTACTACTTGGCTATCTATGAAGCCATTGCTTACTCTGAACATTTCATCTACAGAAAAGGTTTCAAAGGTTACGATGTTAGTGGATGGAACGATAAATCCAAATATCCATTAGGTTACTCCGGTTGTTTCGCTTTCTGTTGGGGTGTTGCTGGTACTGTTCTTGGTATGAGTCAAGTCTGGTACACTGGTGCCATCTCCAAACTCATTGGTGGTGGTGCTGATATCGGTTTCGAGTTAGCCTTCGGTTTTGCTTTGATTGGTTACAACATTGCTCGTCCTTTCGAGTTGAAATACGTTGGACGTTAGGTTTTTTGCCTCATCCAGTTGTACGTTACTAGAAGTTTGGTTTGTTTAGTTCTTCGAAAGAATATTTAATAATTAGTGTATCAAATGCGTAGATATTACAAGTTCAGGTTTCAAGATACAATGTGTCGATTAAGGAGCTATGCGGGAGATAAAGAGGTTGTTTAAAGAAGATGTTGATCAAACTTCAATAGTAAACTTAACAACGTCAGAGAAAGAGTGCAAGTTGACACATTCAGGAGCATAGAAGATCTTAAACTTCAACTCCTTTGAGAACAAATCTGCGTTTTCGTAGATGACTTCAAGGTTGTATCTTTCTTTGCATAACCCATTTTTAGTAGACGCCTTGATCATCTTCAATGGACTATATTGAGTGAAATGATAGACAAGTTTTGCCCGACCGCCGTCCTCAGCTGGGGTGAACTTGCTAGAGATAAAGTAAATCACACCGTTACTCAAGATTTGCATTCCTCTGGTTGGAGTACAACCGATAAATGGTTTAGCTGGGGCCTCACCTAGAACGGCATCGTAACCTTCAATAGTCACATAAATGGTAACATCGATGACACCTTTCTTTGATTCAAGTACTGACTTGAAGTCACCTTTGGAGCAATGGATGTTGGAGAAAACTGCACAGCGGTTTTCTGCCTTGGAGCGGACAGTTGATATTTTTGAGTTGATTTGTTCGGAGAGTGTTGTGCGTTTGGATTGCATTGAGTGTTGATTGTTTATCAGATTGATGGCTTGGAAGGTTGTAGACAAGGGAGAAAGAAGGTTGAAAGATCTGAATCTTATATGCCTGGAAGCAAAAGATCTCATGCTCGGTTCCACCATATTCTGTTTCTCTGTTTTGTGGAGTGGATGTGTCTGGCCTATTTTCTGGTTTCTAGAACCTGAGATGTTAAGTTATATTGGCTCTTCTCTTGCTTAAGAAAATATTCTCGAGTTTCCTCCACGGAGACTCATAGGCACTTGAGTATGGTGAGAAGATTATTCACGAAGTCATCACTTGTAACTTCAAGACTGTGAATGAAAGCTCCTATAACTTGTATACAAGTCCTCGAAATATCACACAAAAGCTCGATGGCCATGCAAAATCATCGCTGACCAAAGTCAGTTGTCGACTAATGCCTTTACCTTCCAAAGTCAGTGTCCGAAATGATCTGAGTACTACGTAGCTACCTCTTACGAGTTATTGGATAAATTCAAATGCACGATTTGCAGCTGTCAATTTGATCAGAGATCTCCGGCTCGGATCGCGGTTCCGCTCCTGTACACTTATAACAATAAATATTGATAAACATCACTCTCAATAACCAACAAAGAAGTGTTGCAAGCTATAAATCAGTCTGCTCACTAGAAATATACAACTTAGCACATGTGTGTAGCGTTGTAGCTGTGAGTATCATATTCATCTGTATATCTGAATGAACAAACTCAGCGTTCACAACTAGTCGTGATAGGCAAATACGTTAGCTATTCTGACCTAAGAACACAATTGAACAATATAATTCCACTACTTTCTGGTTCAAATATAGCAAACAATGAACTGAGTCACTATAGAATACGACTATATACTCAAACAGCACAATATTTGAATCTTAAAATTTTTCATAAACTCCTTACTTTCACATGGTTTTTTATTTGAGAATATAATGGTTGATCAGCATTTCTAGAATATGAAAATTTACAAAACACTTCTTCTACCGAGTCTTGATCCATCTTCTGGAAGGTGCATTGGAATCCCTGACATCTATTTAGTCTATATAACAGCTTATATCATCAACTTATAATACAATAAATCAATTTATCACTTCACCTTCATTGGAGTAAAGCAGTGCCAGATATGGAAAGACTGCCTGATTCAGCGAAATTAAAATGGTTGCTGCACTTTTAAATAAGAATGTAATTGCTGGTGAATTATAAACTGACAGATAAATAATTCCTTCAACAAACAACAACGCCATTTTAGTCTTTTAAATCAACAGCAATTTGAGCCAGTTTGAGTTTATCAGTTGTGTTCAACTTTATATTCTTAACAGCACTTGTTTCATATTCAAACTACTCATCGAAAATCAACACGCTTTCCACATTTTATTGCTCTTATTAACTCGCTGATTATATATGGTGGATTTCAACACTGCGTTTGGCACCTCCGTCACTGAGGCTGTCAACACATCCATGCAGGCCAATAAACCCTTGGTCGTCTACATCACGGATTCCTCGCCGACTGCCGACAAGTGGATAGAGCGGTTGCTCCATGATGAATTGCTACAGGAAATTTCCACGAAAGCAATTAGCTTGAAACTTATCAAGAATACAGCCGAATGTCAGATGTTTGAGCAGATATTTCCTAATATCATCGTTCCAAGTATCTTCTGCATCAAAGTGGCCGCAGTTCTCGATATAATACACGGTGATATTGATAGAGAGACATTTGAATCAAGAATCCATAAAGCTCTCGAAAAGGCTGAACCGAATCCATCACCAGTTACTCAATCTACTCAACCAATATTGGCCTCTCCTTCACCGGCACCATCCACGAATACCATATCCTTTCCAGCTCCACAGTCGCCATCAGTTACACCTTCCAGACCAGCCGTGGTTCCAAGCGGATCCCCTTCCCCAGCATCCGTCGAAGTTCCGAGAACCAAAAGAGAGTATAAAACACTCAAGGAACAAGCAGCCGAGATGGCCATTAAGAAATATAGAGAAGACCAACTAAGGAAGAAGAAACTGGACGAAGAAGAAAGAGACCGTGTGAAAAGACTATTGAGATCAGACGAGGAAGAACGGAAGTTGAAGGTCAAGAGAAACATCGCTGAACGTGAAAGACAAAGAAGACTATCAAATGACGAGGAGATAGATGATGTTTCCAAGATCGATGAGATTATTCACGAACACCAAACTTTGAAAGATAACGTACGGAACAGAAAGCAATCTCACAGTGGTGATATCTGTGTTTTGGCCATAAAGTTACTCGATGGAACATCTTTGAAGCATAGCTTTGCTGCTAATCAATGTCTAAGCGATGTCAGGGAGTGGGTCGATCAGAACAGAACCGATAACGGGGAGCCATACTCCTTCCACAGAACCATTCCAAGGGCCACTTTTGGAACCAACGATGAAGAAAAAACTCTAGAAACGTTAGAACTCACACCAAGATCTGCCTTGATTTTGAGACCATTCACCAGCTCTGATAACTCACACGAAACGGGAGCAGCACATAACTCCAGTAATGGCCTGTTATCTAGAATAGTTGGTGGGTTTAGCTCTTTCTGGGGTGGAAACCAAGCACAACCTATAAGACTGACCGGTGAAGATGGCCCACTATCTGCAAACACTCCAGTGATTCCAGATATTGATGAATTCAATTCACCTACCTCGTCACTATATGCCTCTCCAGCACATTCTCCAGTACCTGAACCAACACTAGAAATCTCACATCCTTCTGCTTTAAGCTTGAATCTGAACCTACAAGACGACACTGCTCGTCTTCCTTTAAGGCCAATTTCTCCACTAGCCAGCAGTGGTCTAGATCAACCACATATGGTATCAAGAGTCAGCTCCAGCCAGGTCGTTCCAAGAATCAGAACTCTTACCAGCTCTTCCCTCGACGACCGAACTACGTACAATGGGAACCAGACCAAACTGGAAGATGACAAGAAGTAACAAGTAACGAAACACACTATTTATTCTAATACAATACATAACAAACACATATTATGAGACATTCATAACATTAGTTTATTTATAGACACATTTTCTTAACATAATTACCGGATTGGGAAGTCAACGTCTAACCAGGCACGTAGGGACAAAAAACAAAAACAAAAGAAAACGTCACTGCCAAATCACCAAAATAACACAGAATTCAAACTTTTCCAACTGTTTAAAAGCTTTATTTGTTGATTTGAGCGTGTGATCGAGAATGACCGACAAGGAATCACCAAATGACGGAAGAATCGCATCAATGGCGTCGGAAACAAGCCAACCGTCGTCGGAAACAAATGTTGCATCGGTGCAATCACCATCTTCTGTGGGACCAACTGCGATCAACAACACACCGAATCAGGTTGAGAAGATTGTTCCTTCTGGTTCGCCTGGACTACTGATCGAGGACAAATTCATCCAGATGCTTAACTCGGATGCTGCTGTTGAGGCTTTGTTGTTGAGACTGAAGAAAAGTATCAATACCTGTGAGGAATTTGGCAAGTATGTGAGAAAGAAGGCTTTGCTAGAGCAGGATCACGAGGAACACCTCAAGAAGATCACAAGGGCAACGCAGGACTCTTTCAAGAATACCCAGAACCTTAAGAGTGATTCTTTCACCTTGAACTTTGACAAGATCGTGAAGGTCGATGAGAGAATAGCCTCGAATCAGTCTGCATACAGCAAACAGTTGTCACAAATGCACGATGAATTGGCATCTTTGGGAACCACTATCTCAAGACAGAGAAAAAGCATCAAGGAGAACTTCAAGAGAAAAGAGAAAGAAGTGGTAGATGCTATAAATAGCGCGGATAAAGCCAAGTCTAAATACGACCAACTATGTGTCGAACTGGAAAGAGTTAGAACAACAGATCCTAACAAGAAAACCTTCACTTTGAAAGGTTCAAAGACATCAAGTGAACAAGAAGACATTCTCCAAAGAAAGATCGAGGCATCAGATGCTGAATACAGACAGAAAGTATCCACTTCAACTGGTTTGAGAACAGTCTTCTTGAACAATTTTAGACCAAGTACAACTAGACAATTGAAAGATTTGATCATAGAGATCGACATTGCAATGAGTGCACAACTACAAAGATATGCTACCAGAACTGAAGATCTTGCTTTACAAACCGCTTTAAGTGTTAATCCATTACAAGGCTCAAACATCCAACCATTGAAGAGTATTGCATCTTCGGTTGATAACGAACGTGATTTATACCAATACCTACAGAAGAATGCATCTCCTGGATCTGCCTCGAAACAACTATCCCCAGTTGAATATAGACCAAATCCAATAATCTCACCAACATCAGCTATCAAACCAAAGACTTTACCACCTGTCAACTTCAACAACTCAGTTCCTACTGGTCGCAAGATCTCTACACATAATGAAACACCATTTGGAAACTCCACCCAATCACTCAACAATTTAAGAGCGGGTACTCCAGATCTATCACAATCAGCTTCGGCTTCAGCGTCACCTTATATCCCATCAACTACTGCTTCTATGGCCAGTAGTGTGATGACGGGTCCAAGACCAATGTCGGTCATCAATAATGACGATGTTCCATTACCACCAGGTACGAGTGCAGGATTCAAGACATTTGGTACTCCAATTGGTGATTTGATCAAATATGAAGATGATATGGTCCCATCATTAGTTCGTCAATGTATTTACGTTGTTGATAAATATGGGTTAGAGCTTGAAGGAATATACAGAACGAGTGGGAACAACGCAACAGTGACCTCCTTGAGAGATCTTATTGATAAAGATCCAACGAACATCAAGTTGTTACTGCCTAATCCTAGTTCAGTCACCGATAGTGACATATATGCCGTTGCTTCACTATTGAAACAATTCTTCAGTTCATTACCTGAAGCACTCTTGACTAATGAAGCAAGTAAATTATTCTTGGAATACATCAAGATCCCAGACGCAGACGTGAGGCAGAAGAAAGTACATCAGACAGTGTATGAACTGCCAGATGGTTCATATTGGACTTTGAGAAGTTTGATATTCCATCTCGCTAAAGTTTCCGCTCATCAGGATATCAATTTGATGAATTCGAGAAATTTGAGTATAATTTGGGGTCCTACGTTGTTCCCAAAGGAGAACTTCAATGCTTCGGATATGAGTTATCAAGGGAAAGTCATTGAAGAGTTGATCATCCATGCTGCTGATATCTTTGAGGTTGAGTAAGCGTGGCTCGAATGCTGAATGACTTGTATATTGAACTGTTTAATAATGTCACTCGTTTCTACTTCAATTCAATAATCATCTACAGACGGATGATTTCACAAAATGTTTGTAGTCAATGTGCTAGATTGAGTTCAAAGACTCGAATCAAGGTATATATTTGTAAACATCCGTAGTACCGACTCTTGAGATGTATTCCTGAGTCATCAACTGATCGATATTCCTCTTGACGTCAGCATGTTCAACATTATAGACATATAACACCTTTTCCACTAATTGCTGATGATCAATCGTGATGGTCTTCTTCAATAGTCTGACGATGTATGCTTTGATACTGTCATCTTTTTGGTAGTTCAGATATTCATCTACTTCATCAATCATCTCATCATCTTCATCATCGTTCCCACTGTTTTTCAATTTCATCTGGATTTGTTTGATCTTGATGATTTTCTTCTTATCTTGGAAGTTTTCATTGTATCCATAAATAGCTTGACCATCAATGGTGTTCTTCATTAGGATCTTGTACTTCCCTGAAGTCAATGAATACAAGACACTTGACAGATTTTTGGAATCCAGGCCAGTTTTAGTCTTCAAGTCATTGAAGCTCAGCTCATCATGATCATTGAATGCTAATAATACCACACCTTGCGGCGTACTTACTTGTAGTTCCTTGTCACCATTTTTGAACGACGCTTGGATGCTCATGTAACTCAGGCCCGGTGCCCAATGTAGTGATTTACTATTTCCTTCAAGATAAACAGCTTGAAATTCCGTTAACAGAGTGGATAAGTCGTTTGGTAGTAGTATGTTTGACTTCGAAGGTGGCCAATATTGCGAGTTTAAGATCATCGGTGTGAAATCGATGGATGTGGAGGTCACGGATCTGAAAGAATCTTTCAAAGTTCTGGATTTTTCAATGTCTTGAATCATGGTATATAAAGGCTTGCTTTCTTCATGACCAACTTCAGATTGTAATAGGTCCAAGAATGTTTTTTCTAATTCAAGAAATTTCGACGATGCCATTATCAGTCTTTTGGATAGTGCTCTTTGATAGGTCTTCAGGAATACGTCTTTTGATTTGATGGATTTGAAAATGGTGAATGCATCGTTCAATGTGACTAGATTGTTCGGATCATCTTCACTAACTTTTTTGTAGAATATGTCTAGGTATTTCAATAGTTTCTCACTAATATTCGTAGCAGTACTTGATGAATCTTCCAAAGCAAACTGAAATGCTTCTCTTGTCCTGAACTCGACATGAGTATTGTTATCCAAATAGGTCTTGACTACCAAATGGAACTTTTTTTTGATTGCAACAAGTTTATCAATCATGTCTGGTGAACTATCTGACAGGACCTTTTTCGTCTCATCAACAACAAACGTGTACCATATTTTTGCAAGTATTTTGGTGAATGAGTCAAAGAATTGTTTACTGGAGGCAATAAATCTGTAATAGTCGCCTAAATCACTGTAATGGGGGATCGATAGTAAAGGAGCTATTGCCGTTGGAGCAAATGTTTCAAAATCGTTAAATAAGAGCTCAAAAACTGCAATACCCCTTATCTTGCGAGGAACGTTGGGTGAGAATACGACACTTTCCCAAAATTCATACTCACAAGTAATGTACCTGGAACATTCTGAAAACACATCTCCAGGTTGCATTGTCTTGATGATTTCATGTCTCAATTCCTTGAAGAATAGTTCACTTGATTTGATAATGGCTTCCTGTAGCTCTTCAGAGTCCTGAAGAATCAACACAAGTTTATGGAAAGATTCTTTAAGTAATGCTAAAGTCTCGTCATTTTGCGTCTTTCTGAATGAGTTAATCAGACTGATCACACTGGGGATGATAGACCCACCAAGAGATGAATCCTCCGTGAACAATTTTTCTCGTAGAATTGTCCAGAAATACACCTCAATTGTCAGCTTGGATGGATGGTTCAATAGGTACGTTCTGTCCAGATATAAGTAGATCTTAGCTACCGTCCGAGCTTTTATCTCTATGACTTTGATCCTTGACACGAATTCCAATACGATCTGAGTAGGAGAAGCACCCGCTTCGATACCAAAATCAAAACATTGTGAGCTTATATATTGATTGATCTGCTGATAGAGCCATGCGGTGATTTTGGCCTGTTGTTTATGACGACAGAGGAATTCAACACTTTTGTAAAGTCTTTGATAACTTGTAGTGATAGTGGCATTATCATTTGAGAAGAGGGAGAGTATTTGAGCTTCAAGCTGGGAATTTGTCATGTGAAGATAAGGTGAGCCGTCTATTCCATTTCCGGAGTCGCGCTTTGCTCTTGACCCGAGCAACGACATCGAATTGTGTGATTTATATGCTCAAATTGAGTGTTAATTTGAGTGTTGTTTTGATAGTTGAAGTTTCGCGAAAATTCTTTGATTTGACCAATAATATTGAAAATTTGCCTTGATGTTTACCGTGTTTTGAGAGTTTAAAGACACATTTAATTGGTCAATTGGTGCTATTTGAGCATCGGAAAGCACGGGATTTGAAAAGTATGAGTAGAAAGGAGCAGAAAGGTACCAATAATGTGTCTGATCTGACACAAGACGCCAAAAGTCTGAGTATACTTTATAAGAGAAAAGGTCATTTCGACACCAAAAGAGATGAGATCCTCACAAACTTCCAGAAATCCGAGGCTCATGATGAACTGTTGGCCAAAGTGAAGGAAATAGTGAACAGCATCGTGCACAAGAACCCGGAACTCCTCTTGAAGAACAAAGGCCAACTGGCTGCGTTGATCGAGGGAACCATCAGTAGAACAGTTGTTACCACCAATAAAGCTACTCCCAACGGGATGGCATCACTTGCCTCTTCCAGCATGCCAGCCATCCAAATCGAGAATGACTACGGGAACTTACTCGAGATCTTCGATGAGCAAGTTAAACAGAATACCATCGGCTCACAAACTCTGAAAGAATCCATCCGGGAAGAGCTCGAGAGACTAAGAACATCATCCTCATCATAGCCTATTATGATGGTTGATCACCAGTTAATTCCACGGACAAGTGCGCCTACGCTCTACAAGTCACACCATCCAACAAGCCTAAAGTGTCCTAAAGTGTCCCAAGAGTCACAAACTGTTGAACCCCGGCCGATGGGCGATGGCCTCTGCTTTGACCGACGTTATCTCACCGTGCTGCTTCATTCCATCACCCGACCAAAAGAGGAAAAATTTCCCAATTTGGCCACTTTCGATATAGAATGGGCATTCCCGAAAACTGTACCACAAAAAAAAACAAGTGAAAAAACAGCACAAACAGCCAATTTCAATCTTATCTCGGTTCTTGGTGGGACAACCAATTGAACTGTTTAAAAGACGGTGCTTTTCCATTCTTTGTTTTGGTTTCATTAGTTGTTCTGCATTGACACATTCGCTTCATTTTCAAATCTTAACACTATGAAATTTACTGCTGTTGCTGCCTTATCAGTGGCACCTTTTGTGTCCGGGTTTGTTATCCCACAATTCTTTAATGAACATCTCCAAGCTGTGTTCTCGGTTGATAAACCACATGGCGATGACTGGAAACCACATGTTCCATATGAGGACTTACCATTGGTTGACTCGGAGACTCTACAAAGTTTGATCACCGTGGAACAATTGAATGCTAGTGCCATTGAACTATTCAAGGCCGCTAATACTTCCGTCGGCAGATTCGACCATCCAACAAGAGTCATTGGTTCTCCAGGTCACTGGAGAACAATCGACTTGATCGCTGCTACTCTAGGTAACATGACCGATTACTATAATTTTACAACTCAAGAATTTGGTGCTTTAGATGGTAGAGTCTTCAACTCTTCATTGACTGTTAATAACGTTTCATTCGAAGCTAAACCATTCCAATTGACCCCACCTGCTCATGTCTATTGGGCTAAACTATTCGTTGCTGATAACTTGGGCTGTAACATTGAAGATTATGCTGGTTTATTCCCAGGAAGTAACACTGTTGCTTTAGTTAAAAGAGGTGTTTGTCCATTTGGTAACAAATCCGCTACTGCTGGTAAAGCCGGTGCTAGAGGTGTTTTAATCTATGATGAAAACTCTGATGAAATCATTACTGGTACTTTAGGTACTCCAGATCCAATGAGTGTTGGTACTTTAGGTATTAACCGTACTGCTGCTCAAAATTTGTTGGACTTATACCATGCTACCAATGAAACCATTGCCATTAATTTTTCAATTGATTCTTTCATCGGTTACATCAGAACCAAGAATGTGATTGCTGAAACTATCCACGGTGATCATGACAATGTTATCTCCTTAGGTGCTCATAGTGACTCTGTTGAAGCTGGTCCTGGTATCAACGATGACGGTACCGGTACTATCAGTTTATTAACTGTCGCTAAAGAATTATCAAAATTCCAAGTTAACAATGCTGTTCGTTTCGCTTGGTGGGCTGCTGAAGAAGAAGGATTATTAGGTTCAAACTTCTACGCTAACAGTTTGACTCCTGAAGAAAATGCCAAAATTAGATTATTCATGGATTATGATATGATGGCTTCTCCAAACTATGAATATCAAGTCTACAACGGTTCTAATGCCGTCAATCCAAAAGGTTCTGAAGAAATTAAACAACTATATATTGATTTCTACGAATCAAAAGGTCTAGATTGGACTTTAATCCCATTTGATGGTCGTTCAGATTACGTTGGTTTCATTGATCATGGTATTCCAGCTGGTGGTGTTGCTGCCGGTGCTGAAGGTGCCAACTCACAAAACGGTGAAGTTTTGGATAAATGTTATCATGAACTATGTGATGATTTAACAAACATTGCATGGGATGCCTTCTTGGTTAACACTCAACTGATTGCTCATAGTGTTGCCACTTATGGTAAGAGTTTGGAAGGTTTCCCATTAAGAGAAATCCCTGAACCAACAATCAAAGCTGCTTCTGCTTCTTATCCATACAGAGGTAGTCAATTGATTGTTTAAGTTCATGTTCACATGACTTTCTACATTTACGAACTAATTTGATTTTCCCATTTTTCTGTGAGATTGTTTTATATAAAATATATTAATTAGATGCTTTTTATGATCGATGATCTTCTATGTATCATTCCATTTTCTTTTCTCTTTTATAGAACAGACTTGTTCCATTATTTTATAACTTTTTTTATATCAATTTCTCTTCTTCCTCTTATTATTCATCCCACCGAAATTGAATTGTCCAAATGGATTTCCTCCAAACCCTCCAAAGCCAGCTTGTCCACCACCTTGTCTGAAATTGAACCCACCTTGAGCATGTCCTTGATGACCCTGTGGTGCACCACCTCTTCCTGATTCAGGATCGTTTGGATCATCACCCAGATCGTAATTGTTACGCAATTTATCATCAGAGAGAACTTCATAGGCGTGATTGATCGATGTCATCTTATCTTGAACTTCATCTGGTGATAAGTCACCTTTATACTTATCTGGATGGAACAGTTTCAGTTTCTCACGGTATGCTTTTTTGATCGTTGGGAGATCTGCTGATTTAGGAACGTCAAGGATCTTGTAATAGTCGTTCTTTGGTGGTTGGTTAGGTCTCCGTTGTTGTTGTTGATGGTGATGTTGTTGCTGTTGTTGCTGATGGAAGTATTGTTGTTGTTGTTGACGTTGTTGTTGCTGTTTGTGTGCTTGGATTCGTTCTTGACGGTGTTGGAAGAGTTGAGTTCGTTGCATGTTTGGTTTGGTGGAGGAAAGAAGTTGTTGTGCTTTGGTGAAATCGTTCTTGGACAGTGCTTGGTCTATTTCATGAAGTGTTATTGGAAAGAACTTTGAATTTGAGTTGTCGAGTTTGATTAGTTGATTGGCGAATTTTTTGAAGTCCTTTGGTGATTTCTTGAAAAAGGAGTCAAATAGTTGTGTTTTAAGGATTGTGGAATCTAATGAGTTGTATTTCAAGTTGTATAGTTTGTTGAATTCTTGTGAATTATGCTTAATGAAATCCAAATTTGTCTTAAAATCTTCATTAACTCTTCTGATCTTGTAAAATTTCTCAGCTGTTATCAACTGGTTCACCAGATCTTTGACATCAATCTCTGCAATGTCCACGACTTCATCTGACTTATCACTTTGGTCCCATAAAGTGTAGATCTTATGGAAAGTTGATAGTTGTGAATACACTGGACTGTATTTATTCAAGATTTTGGAACTTGCTTTGCATTGGACATTGTCCATATCATAATGGATACATCTCTTATTCATACTTAAAGCACCATTGAACTCCATCAGTGCGAATAAATAGATCTCGGACAACTTATTCAGATTATCAGAGTTGACAATTGGTGATAGTTTCAATAAATTTGAATAGTCATCAATCAAACTCACAAAACTAGCTAGTTGTTCAGTCGTGTTGGAGGATTTCTGGATATGTGAAGTGGTATGTTCGATCCTTTGAGATCTTAATGCAGGATCGAATGGTGATGTGTTTATAGCCTTTGTAAGACTCTCTGTGGTATTCTCATCAATCCAACTCTTAACTTCTTTGAGAGATTCATCAATCAGCAAGATTTCAGGATCATCTTGTTTGTATAATGCTCGTAGTTGACTGAACACTTCGTGATTTCCATGTTTTATCACCAGATCTAGCAAACTCTTCTTTGCACCGAAATTGTGTGGATTCAATTGTAAAGATTTCAAGAAATCAGTGATTGATTGTGTTTCTTTTCCCAATGAGAGTTCAATGATGGCACGCTTGTGATACATTTTTGCCAAGATGGATGACTCAGTCTTTTCAAGTTCTTTTAACAGTGGTGAATTAGCGAATATTAGTGAATCATATTGACTCAGAACTTGGTTCGATGGGCCAGTTTTGGAGAAAAGAGCATCTATTTCGTCCAAACTCTGGTGGAATTCCTTCGAGGAAAGCGCAGTGGACATTCCCAAAAGTGACAGCAGCACATATCCCGCTATTACCGGCCTCATTGTCTAACAAAAAGAGTGTTTTCAATAGAATTTTTATAAAGAGATGGTGACGTTGCTGTTGATGTGTCAATAATTTCTCGAGATTCGAGAAACATTTTATCGAAAAAACAGACGGTAAATTGAACACATAATGGTTGATACAAAAAGTAAAGAAAAGAGATGTTTCATAACTGATTGAATCAGTTGTTCAAATGGTGATATTCATTGAAAAAGACATTATGCATTACTCCACGAAATACACTGCAAATGGTCTGACTGTACGGTCTAGAACAGTTCCAATAATACTCATGAAATTTCGCGTGGATTTAGTGGAGCTAAGACGGTTTTATAAAAAGGCCATCAATTCACTTTATTTCTTTATCGTTAAGATCTTCAAATAACCTAATAATTTAACAAATAATGGGTTACAGCACTCCAATTGGCGGTGTCACAAGACATCTGAATGCCACGACCACAATCCACTCTACGAATTTCTCTTTATTACGTGGTTACTTGAAATTAGGTAGCAGAATGGCCATTGTTCAGTGTCCTACGGCCACTACAAAGAACAAAGTCTTGATATGGTCTAGTATCCCTTTGGTTGATGATACTTTTGACACAGTGATGGACTCCGTTGCGAAGAAACACGGGTTCTCTAAAGGTTCTGAATTGGAGATTGTGGCTGCTGTGTTGCCAAACAGGGTCCATGATATCGCTATTATTGGTTTGAAGAAGAAGTACCCTAATGTCAAGCTTATTGGCCCTTACGGTTCAGATCCTAATATCAAGTTGGATTACGAGATCAAGAAGAGTCAGGCAAACACTGTGGTGAAAGGTGAGGAGATTGACCCTGCGCTGACCAACTTTGAGTTCTTGATGCTGGACGGTCATAAGAATAAAGAGGTTGTGACCTTTGATAAAAACACAAAGACCATCTACGAAGCTGACTTGTTCATGAACATCCCAGAAGATGGTGTTAACACTGACCAGTATCCAAATGAAAACCAGAACAAAGGCCTTGGTGGTTGGATCGGTTACACTTTGAACAACAAGTCCAGAGTCGGGAGATACATGATGTCCAATAGATTATTCATGCTAAACGAACGCAGTAAAAGAGAATATCAACTGCTTAACAAATGGGATTTCAACAGTATTGTTATGAGTCACGGGAACGTTGTCCCGACCGATGCGAAGCGAGAATTGAATGCGGTTTTCAGTAAGTATTTGTCTTAGTTAATTAATACCCTACAATGGAACGCGAGTACCGTTTCAGTGAGACCGCGCATCGGAATTGGGGTCCCGATTGATAAGCAAACAATGTACAGTAATAAAATAGCCGTCTTATTTAAATAAGTGAGAATCCCAGTAATGAATTGTTAAGTAGAGTAGCTTTGTATACTTATATTTAGTGGTATAAGATGACCGTTAACACTCCGAGCTCCGTTTTCCAAACCTCTTTGAAACCACTTCCTATCGCAATCAGCGGTAAAGGCATTTACATCACCGTTAAAGACCCAGAGTCTGGTGAAGAACGTACACTATTCGATGCTAATTCAGGTGCTGCCGTGTCATCAGTTGGTCATGGTGATGAAGAAATCCAACAGAAAATGATGGAAGCTGTCAAGAAACACATCTATAATTTCCCTTATCTAGCTTCAAATCAACCTTCTGAGAACCTGGCTAAATTCCTTGTTGATAACTCACCAAAAGGTGCTTTTGAAACTGCCACTTTCACCGGTTCTGGTTCTGAAGCCAATGAGAATGCTTTAAAGATTGTGAGAAAGTACCATATTGAAAACGGTGATTTAAAAAGAGTGAAGTTCGTCTCTAGAAAACAGTCATATCACGGTTTCACTTTAGGTGCCTTATCGATCTGTGATAACATTCGTAAACATGAGTTTAGTGACATCTTGTTGCCAGAATCAGTCACTCCAAAAGTGTCACAAGTCTATCCTTACCGTTTACAAAACAAAGGTGAATCATTGGAACAGTACAAAGACCGTTTATTAGCTGAGATAGAAGAGACGTTTATCAAAGAAGGTCCTGATACCATTGCTGCTTTCATCGCTGAGACTGTGACTGGTTCTACTTTTGGATGTCAAGTTCCAATTCCAGGATACCTTGATGGTGTTCGTGCTCTATGTGACAAATACGGAGTGTTGATGTTTTTAGATGAAGTTATGTGTGGGTTAGGTCGTATGGGTTCATTCCATGCTTGGGAACAGTTTATGGAGAAAGGTACCAGTCCAGATATTCAAACTAATGGTAAGACGTTGGGTGCTGGTTACTCAACAATCGCTTCGATCTTAGTCTCTCCAAAGATGATGAAAGTGTTCAAAGAGAAGAACTCATCTATCGCTGGTGCTCAAACTTATCATTCACATTCTTTCAATTGTCAAGTTGCACTAGACGTTCAAGAGAAAGTCAAAAGGGATAACTTGATTGCCAACATCAGCACAGTAGGTGACTATTTCGGTGAACTTTTAACTCAAAGAGCTTCAGAGACTAAATCTATTGGCCAGGTTAGAGGTCGTGGTGGATTCTGGGCTATTGAGTTCGTCAAGGATCAAGAAACCAAAGAACCATATGATCCATCTGTTGGATTCGGTGCTAAATTCGCTTCTACGTTATTTGCTAATGGGGTATACCAACTACCAGGTGGAGGTACTATTGATGGTAAACTCGGTGAACATGCTTTATTCTCACCAGCTTATTGTATCACTAAGGAAGAAGCTGAAAAGATTGTTGATATTGTGATTAGCACAATTAAACAAGTCGAATCTTCCATATAAACATGGTTAATGAAATGATAGTTTTGCTAGTTGATAGTGCATAACGTGGATTGGAGTTTGTGAGCTCTTAACTTGTTCCGTAAAATGAATCAAATGTTGTGTAGTTGACGCATATACATAACAGTCATTTTTGTGGAGAAGTGTACTAATCAACATTATTAATGTCAAAACCTAAACCGGAGTACTGTTAGATGCACACATCAGCATGGATTGGAAGTTGACAGGCAATTGAGAAGTTGACATGACCTTTGCTTGGTTAGAGTTTGAGGGGACCACGTAATGACTCGGACTTTGATCACTATCTAAGCCGATGTCTTATAAGCTCAATATGGTATAAATAGTCAGACATATGGGTGATGGTTTGATTAAGCCTCCCGTGTTAACCTGAACAATAGGAACAATAAGAACAATGTTACGACTATTAACGAGACAATCACTGAACTCGAGATACACTGCATCTCAATTCGTCAGATCATTAGCTACTTCCGCCATCCCAGAGACACAAAAGGCTATAGTCTTCTACGAAGATGGAGGTCCATTGGAATACAAAGACATCCCTGTTCCTAAACCAGGTCCAAATGAAATCCTCGTCAATATCAAGTACTCTGGTGTTTGTAACTCAGACTATCATATCTGGCGTAACGATTGGGGTCTACCACGGATCCTTAAACCATTGGTCCTAGGTCATGAAGGTGCCGGTGTTGTGGTAGCTAAAGGTTCAAACGTTACAAACTTTGAGATTGGAGACCAAGCAGGAATCAAATGGGTCTATTCCACATGTCAAGCGTGTGAATATTGTGAAGAATCCCATGAATCAAATTGCCCTTCCCAATTGAACTCTGGGTATTCTGCTCAAGGTACTTATCAACAATACGCTGTTGCGGATGCAGTTCAGAGTGCTCATATCCCTAAAGGTGTTGATCTAGCTAAAGTTGCACCTATATTATGTGCTGGTATCACAGTGTACAAAGCATTGAAAGAAGCTCATCTCAAAGCCGGGAATTGGGTCACTGTTGTCGGTGCGGGTGGTGGTTTGGGTGCTTTGGCTGTCCAATACGCTAAAGTGTTGGGTTATAAAGTCATTGCTATTGATGGGTCAAATAAGAGGGATTTCATCAAGTCGAAAGGAGCCAATGAATTCATCGCGTTTGACGAGGTTGAATCAATCCCTGATGCAGTCAATGAACTGACCAAAGGTGGGTCTCATGCCGTGTTGAACGTGTCTACTTCTGTACAAGCTTACAACGAGGCTCCAAAATACACTAGACCAAGAGGAACAGTTCTCTTGGTTGGTCTTCCAGCCGATGGTGCAAAGATTGAGAGTGATATTGTCAGTCACACTCTACGCTGTATCAACTTGAAAGGGTCCTGTGTTGGTAACAGAGCCGATACAAGAGAAGCATTGGAATTCTTTGCTGAAGGTTTGATTGATTCTGAGGTGAAAGTTGTCGGTTTGAGTGAGGTTCCAAAAGTGTTCAAACTGATGGAGGAACGTAAAATCTTGGGAAGATACGTTGTTGACACATCCAAGTGATTGTTTATGAGAATTTATGATGATTTTATGATACGAATTATGACTATGTAGGATTGTTGCCATGGTTACCACATTATATTTGACACAATCAGGATTTTATTTGTGACACAAAACCATAAAAGACTTATCTTTCAACAGGAGAATAAGTGTTGCACAGATGAGATGACTGGATGACTGGACACTGAAGAAGATGGGGAAAAACGGCTCTGTTAGTCCTTTGGACAAGGTAGATCAACACTTTCAATGTGTCAAACATGAATTATCTAACGACTCATCCATTGTCAACTTGAAGAGAACACTAGTTAGAGCACCACAGATACTCAAACAGAAAGTTAACATTGGTCTCCAGATGCCTCGTGATGAAGAATTCGAGGATCTCTATTCAAAATTCATAATGATCTCAGATAACTTACAAGCTCTCGACTCAGAGGTGGAGAAGTATCACAGTCATATTGTATCGTTCATTGATCAATCCATGCTGCTAGCTGAGAAGTTTGGTAATGTTTTCAATCCAAATTTAGAGCCTAATGGGTCACTTAGTCAGTGTGTTGAGAAATGTTCTATTAAGCTCACTCAGAGTATGAAGTTCAAGAACAAGATCGCTGAGATCCAGTTTGAATCTTCTCCAAGTTTGGCGTTGTTGATGGACAACGTTAAAGCTCCTATTTCCAAGTTGTTAGGCTTAGTGAAGAACATCAAGTTGAGTTTGAAGGAAAGAGATTATCTAGTGTTGGATATCAATAAGTACATGAACTCATTAGAAAACTTGAACGTGAGAGTGAAAGGTAATTTTACTTTGAAACAACAGCAGAATCTCATCAGATATGAAAAGTCTTTGGAATTGGCAAAACTGAAGTATGCTCAGATCAACGATAGCTTTAAGAAAGAGCTACCTATGTTCAATAATACCGTGCTTGAAATCATCCGCTCAATCACAATTATACTCTACTATATCCAGTTAACAATCACTTATGACTTGTCTAGATTGAGAGAAGTGAATGATCCTATCTTTCAAATCGATGGGACCAACCAGAGTACTTTTGAATATCTCACAACAGTGATCACCAAGTGTGAGAATGATCAACTTGAAGCCAAGTCACAGCTAGAGAACTTGACTATAACCAAGACAAAAGATGAAATGGAGTATAGAAGAATGATATCATCATGATCAATAAACTACATTTCAGAGTATCTATAACACAATGATTATTATTACACAAGACTAAGCGAACACATCTTCTTGTTCTGCTTCCAGCGTAGTACTTCCATATTCCAACTCTTTGAACGATATGAAATGATTTGGACGATGTAATTCGTGATAAAAGTCCAAAGGAATATCAATCTTAAGATCATACTCTAGATCCTTAGAGAATCTTGTACCCATGAAAGTATAGTTCCAAATATCAGTATTTGGTACCAAGAAATTACCCAAGATATTACTAGACAAGATCATTTGTCCAGCATCACCAAACTCTCTATGGAATCCCTCAGGTTCCAAATCCATATTCTTATTCTTTTTACCCCAAGAATAACCTTCTTCAGTCAAACTGAAAACATTCAATGAGACAGATCCAGTTGTCAAAGAAACAGCAAAATCAGCCATGTTTGGATCATATTGGTCAAACAACTTGGCTTGGGTAGTAACATCAATCGCCGTCATATGGTTGAATTCTTGAGATTGTGTATGTATCCAACCAAGAAGTTCAAGACCTTCTAGCCAATCACTGTCGACCAACTTACTCAATGATACTGAATTGAATGAACAAGTTTGAGGTGGGATGACGATGGTTTTCACTTCTTTGACTTTAGAATTATCAACTGGACTTGAACCAAAGACGTATCCTCCAATTTGAGATCTCGTGTCTGAGATCTGAATGAACTTTTTCAACACGTTGTTTGGCATGATATAAGTGATTTTCTCCTCTTTGAAATCCTCAGATGCAACATAAATGTTCTTGGTACGCATGTGTAATAATGATGCTGAAATGGCAAGTTTTCTCCATTCGGTTTTGGAAGTGAAAGATTGGTTTTCGTAATTACTCGAAGCATGGGTGATGATTTCTTCACCTTGAGCATTGATAGTTTTAACCTTCACACCACTCAATGCACCAGACCCTTCATCTTCATTGGCCTTTTCAATCTCTGCAATTTCTTGTCTTTGAGCAGATGGTGCTTTGATGTCTTGACCAAGGATCAAGTCTCTGATTTCAGCTTGAGTCAATGAAGCAACGTTGATGTTGTGTTTCTTTCCATAGTCTAACAGAATTAAATCACGTAATTGAGTTTCAATTTCGACCCATTGATCATCAGTGAATGATGGCCACAGATGATGTTCTTGAGTGATGACAGAGTTGTCTGGATTCAAGATCAACTTGGTACGTTCAGGATTGATATCCAGGGCACGTAATAACAAAATCAAACGTGAAAAAGCAGTGTATGAAGAAATGGATTTCAACCAGTCATCATACATGTTGAACAACACCATTTGAGGCTCAGTTGCTTTCAAAACTAGATCTTGTAACTTATCGATCTTGATAGCTGCCCTGAAAGGCAAACGCAGTTCAGCAGGACGTAATGAGATGTTTGGGAAATCTAACATATGAACTTCCAAAGGATCCAGCATTGCTCTTCTAGTGATGATCAATTGTTTTGGTTGTTCTTCTCTTGGCAAGGAACGAATCAAAGCAGCCACTTCTTCAGCGGTTTTCCATTTTGCTAGTTGACCTAAACGTTTCTGACCTGACCAAACTGAAGTATGAATGACTTTCAAGAATAGTTGACCAGTCTTTGGATTCAAAATGAAAATACAACCATTGATTGGCTTGGTACTCAAATTACCTTCAACCGTTCTATGAACAGTGACACGATAGACATTGGTGTCATCAATGAACAATTGAGTATCATTACTGAACAGCTCAGCATAGTTACTCGAGTTCAAAAATGCTTGTTGTGGTTGAGATTGATATAATTGCAAACCTTTTCTTATACGTTCACGTAGAACGTAAAGTGATGGATTAGCCTTCATGATAGTTTTCATAGCCGTTTGTAACAAAGGTTTGAAACCAGGGAACCAAGTACCATATGCATCATACATGTTGTAAGCCAAGTCAATACCAACAAGAACACCAGTAGGAGATGGGTATAGATCATCATTGGTGTAATCCAGAAACTTAGCACGAACATAACGAGAGATATCATGAGAATCGTAATCACCATAACGTAACTGAACATCGATCCAGTATTTATCAGTGGTGGTGACAGTCATATCATCATTTGTATCATGTAGTAATGAAGGAGCAGATGAACCCCATTTATAAGTACCATTAACAGTGACGTCAGCAGTGGATGAGTTCATCTTGTATGATTTACGTGGATGGATTGATTCCTTTTGAACACTTTCAATCTGTAAAACATCCATTTCACCATCCAAAACTTGACATAAATCAAACACGATACTTTCATGGATCTTTTGCCACAAATGAGCACGGAAGATTTGGATCAATGAGATCTTCAATGTTGGAATCTTACCATGTAAGAAAATACCAGTCAAATCCAACTGAACCAAGAAACCAACGTACACGTTAGCACGATTTATAGTTGGAGACCACCAAAGTGTAAAACGACGATTTGGAATTTGACTTAAACCGGATCTTTGAGCATTCGTCAATTTTTTAAATTTCAATGAATCTTCAAAACCAGAACCTTTCTCCCAGAAAAGACCTTCCCATGAATCAAACCCAGTCGCTTTAAACAAAGTATGTTCAAGAATGGTATCAATACCACCTAATGCTTGTATGACATCTGTACGATAAGCATTCAAGTTCCATAACTTACCATCATGATGAGTTGAAGTCCACCAGAAAGTGTTGAAACGAATCAATGAGAACTGTTTGAATTCACGACGGATACGATGACCTTTATCATAAGCCAATGTATGACGATCCTTTTGGAACAAAGTACTGATTCTTGGAATACCTCTATCCCAAGATCCTTCCAGCTCTTCGAATGCCAAACGACGATTCTGTTGTAGAGCTTCTTGACGCTTGATAGCATAATCTGCCCATACTCTTTGAGAGTCCAAGAATTCATTCTCCCATGATGTGATGTATCTGAAAATAGTAGGGATCATCTTTTCTTCAGCCATAACCATACCCGAACGGAAATGTGTAATCCCAGTATCTGTTTGTTTGGACCAACTTAAATCGGAAGCAGGAATCAAGATATGAGAAGCACTCAACATACCTAGACCACCGAGTTCTTTAGGAGTATAGAAAACAGCAGGTGGGAAACGAGTAGGCATTTTGGAGTTCAAACCAGCCTTGACACGATTTTGGATTTTTGTCTCACATTTCACTAAAATATCCAACAATGACTCAGTTGAAACAGCGGCTTCTCTATAGTATGTGAATAATGACAACAGTGCAGTATTCCATTTACTAGCAATCTTACTGAACGTAGTTGAACCAGATGACATCAAGATTTGACGGATACGATTATGGAATTTCTCCACATCTTCCTCAGTCACTTGCAAGAAAGCTTTAGCAGTACGTTGTTTAGTCTTCACATCAACAAGATCCCAAACACCTTCAGTAGAGGAAGTAACCTCATCCATTCTTGATTTAGGTAAGATTCTAACTTCAAAACCACACATTGTGAATAGCAAATTTGGATTATCCTTGCTGTAAACAGATGAAAGAGTGTCTTCCCATTGGATCGAAGCAAGTGCTCTTGGTACACGACCTTGTATTTCCCAAAAGACAGCTCTACCAAGATTAACATCTTGACGCATCAATCTCATACGACTATCCTTTGGCCAACAACGACGATTATTATAACCAATGATGTTCTCAAAGTTTGGATCTGGATTCTCTGATAAGAAAGCTTGAGTTAGATCTTGTGCTTCTTCCTCTTCAAATCTGAAAAAGATATGAATCTTGTCAATGTAACGTGAATATAATCTGATTGGACTTGAAGTTTCTTGATCTAGTGATTTATACTGTAGGAATTCATTTGGTGAATTGGATGGACCGGCAAGTTCACTTGCTCTTTCCAGACCAAGAATCAACAAATCGAGAACCAATCCATAATACTGAAAGACAAATGATGAGAATTGTAAACCACGAATCAAACCATACTTGTTAACATGACTCATATCTTTGAATGAAAGACTGACATTATTTTTAGCAGTAATATAATCAGCAATGTTTGAGTCCATGATTAGTCTCAATAAACGATTCAATAATGTGAAATCAATCTTTTCAGCAATCTTGTTCAAAGATGTTTGCAACATCACATTCGATTGACCTTTAGATGTATCCCATACTTCATGTAAATTATTAACACCTTGACACCATTTATAGACTAGTAACGGTGGAATTTCAGAATCACTAGGTTTGACCCAATTAGGAAACAAACCTCTCTTATCACCTTCATACCACAAGTATTGATCCAAATAAGCATCAGTGATTTTCTCTAGAGGATCAACCGAATAAACAGGAGTCAATTGATGATATTGATCCAACATTTCCAATTCAACGTCTTTAAACACCCTTTGTGTCAATAGGAACTTCTTGACTCTACTTAGACATTCATGAGGGTTGTCATAAGCTTGTTCGATCAGTGCCAGTTCCTCTCTTTGTGAAGCATTTAGACGACCTTTAGCATTGTATGATTCTTTCAAGTTTTCTAATGCCAACACTAACAACTTGGTATCATGTTTGTAACTGAGTGGTGGGAATGGAATAGGAGCAAAGTTTCGACTTTCAAACCAATGAACCATAGTCTTGAAGATTGTAGTAGCTTCTTTTGGTGAGATTGAAGGACCATCTTTTTCAATGTTTTGTTGACGTTCTTGTTCATTTTTCATCCATAATCTAGTCAATCTACCCAAATTCTTTCTAGCAACAGTTTTTTCAACTGAAGCACCACGTTTGATACGTTCACGATTATAATGAGCAGAGGACGTCCAACCATCAGCTTTGGCTTTAACATAACGTTCAATGATATTAACGATTGGTTCAGGAAGTCCTGGAACTTTCCAAGGAATGTTAGCCTTCCAACATCTCCAAGCTTCAGTCAAATGTTGAAGGATGGTTTTTGCCTTGTTCTGTTTGATTCCTTCAGGAATCATATCCAAGATATCATTCATAACAGAAGCTCTTAGCTCCAAGTCATAATAGGCATCAGTTCTTTGTTTAGTGACAGTTTTGGCAATCTCATTAGAACGACCTTCAAATTGACGTGATAATAAGTTTCCAAGCCATCTTTCTAACAATGGGATGATACCTCTCAAGAAGAATATCCAGACTCTCCAAGCAGGTTGCCAGAACCCACAACCAGGTCCTTTCCCGATGATGTTGTTGAATTTGTAGTAAACAACGTGTTTCAAATCTTTGCAAGCTCTGATCTGATGCATGACTTTATACTTATAACGATAAATACCGGTAAGTTGACCAAGATGGTTCAAGATGTAATAAATACCATCAGCCAATTGGAAAGCATCCACATTTCCTAAACGGAATTGGACTTGTGCATCAACAAGAAGTTTGACAATCTTCAAGATTTCTCTCATTAAATGGAAGGCATTACCGAATCTAGACTTTTTACGTTCTTTTGTTGTCAATGTCTTTGTTGGTTTCAGATTAAAGTTGTAGTCAAGATGTAGATAAGTGAGTCCCTTTCTATGAATCAACAAGTTCAACATGTTGAAACCTTGACGAGAGACCTGTAGACCAGCTTCAACCCAATCAATGGTAGTGGTCTGGAAGAATTTAGTATTTTTCAAACTCTTCAACAATTGAATCTTCTTATGATTTGCTGGTTGTTGTTTATGTAATTCATTCAACACATTACTTTTCAAAAGTTTTTGATATGAAACTCTAGTCTTGACAGGAAGTTCTCTTGATGGTCTCTGCAAGTACCAATCTTTGATCAACGCCACATCTTGAGCTCTGACCATTCTTCCTGAACGACGATTGAATGGATGTGGTGCCCACCATAGTTCTAATGAATTGAGGGTATTCTCTGGATCCTGTTCTTCTGTCTCTAGGAATGGTTTCACTATAGTTGGGAGTTGAAAATCGTCTAAATCTTCACCATCTTCATTAAATAGTTCAGATTCAGTATCAGTCTTAACATTTCGTAGTGTTCTTGAAGTAATAGGATTGAATTCTGGGTCGAAATAGAATGGTGGTAGATCTGGATCATCAGGTTTGACATAACAATTGATTGGGTCAGCATACCATGATAATTCAACTGATCTTGGAAGGGAATTGTAAAGATGAGGGAAAGCGACTTTATATTCTGTCCTTATAGGGATTCTGAAAATGATTCTATCAATTGAATTAAACTCATTGAAATCTTCCTCAGCGATATCTTTGTATAAAGGCTCGAATTTTGGACCACCAGGAAGTGCATTGTTCAATGCCTTAGCAGTGAAAAATGATTTTTTATCAAATAGATGGAAATAGTTCTTGTTGACCACCTCTGATAACAATGGGGTATTCAGTCTGTATAGATTTGACATGACTTCTAATGGTAAATTCCATTTTCTATATGATTCACCATTGACAAAATCAAGTTCGTCAACTAGTGGTCTTGGATCATAGAACCATTCCAACACTTGTTCATCATCAACTTCATCCAATTCCAACTGTATCGAATCCAGTGGTTCATTATCCTGTAGATTTTCAGCCCAATTCAATGGTGGTTCTTCATCATCAAATGGTGGAAATCTCATTCTTTTGAAATGACGACGATCTCTCTTTTCACGTCTCATCATGATCCACATAGTTGCCCATTGTGCTCTATAAACAGGTTCAATGACTCTGGGCAACTCATTCACAAACGTTATAGCACCTGTGATATGATACAAGACTTTGACTTCTTTTGTCTGTTCCCAAGGCTGTGGCATGTTTTCTAGTAATTTTAAAACAGCATGAGGCATGTATTTTAACGAACCAAGGTATGCTCTTTTATCCTGTGAAAACTTTCTTGATGCCATATCTGCATGATCATGAATGATTTTTCGGAGATGTTCAGGTGGCATATCAACTTTTTGTGAATGAACGTAACCTCCAACTTTTGAACGAATGGCAGTGTATCTAGTCTTTTGAGATTGAAGCCATTTCTGTTTTTTGATATTGAGCTCTCTTTTATCGAATCTCGACCCTATGGAGGGTGGTGGAGGTGGAGGGATAGAAGATGGAGGTGGAGGCGGTACCTGATGTGTTGATGGATGACCTGTAGAAGGTGGAGGAGGAGGAGGAGGTGGTGGTGGTACTCTGAATCCATTTGATGGGATGCCAGGAGGAGGAGGTGGAGGTGGTGGTGGAAGTCCCATACCGTTCCTCTTATTAGAAGGAGGAGGCGGAGGTGGAGGAGGGTTCCATCCTGGTGGAGGAGGTATATTACTCATGCTATGGTTTTATTGACTCTCCGTATCTTGTAGCAGTTCAATATGATGTATGATAAATATTGATATGATGTGATGAATAACCCCAAGATGAAAGGGTATTAGATATAAAATAAAGTACGGGAATCAACGAGACAAGAGAAAGAAAAAACACCCCGAATGATCAATAAACGGTTAAGCTTGAGTTCCCAAAGTTGATCCGACTTTTCTCGAATAGTCTCGATTGATGTTGATCAATTTACCAATCTTCAATAAAGGTTTGTTTTGTTATTGTGCGCTAACAAAATTTTGGCACTGAAAAAAAAAAAAAAAAAAACACACATTCGCGAAAATACATCCGGACACCATCTTATATAAGATCTCATTATATGGCGGTCGTACATTAATTTATCGATTAAAAAAAGGCTTGATTTGTGCAATCTAGCGGTTGAAACATTGATCAATGGATAGCTAGATCTCAATATTTGTTCGCAATAAGCTCCCTTTTCGTGCATCTATATTGAGATTTTTCTGGGTGAAAGTCACAACTATCATGATGATGATGATCATTTCATATTCAATCTTATTCTAGCCTCTCTTGCTATTGCCCTTGCTTCTTCAATCTCTTGACTCGTTCCATGATTTAGATCCGTAGAGTATTGATAAGCCATTTGCCAATTATTTTGTTCAGATTCATATTTAGCTAACCATAATCTTGCTTTACAAGTCTCATCATTTTTAATTCCTTGGTTAAGTTCTTCAGTATAACATAATTTCATAAATTCATAAACTTTATCATACTCTAATAGATGTTCATGAAGGATTGCAAGCTTATAATATGTTGATATGTCAGATATATCATTTAATTGTAATGCCTTTTGATAACTCTTGATAGCATCTTTTATCTTTCCTAATTTCTCATAACAATGACCCAATGCAATCCAAATTCTTTTATCCAATGGTTTTAAAGAACATGCCTTTTGATAATAATATAAGGAGTATAAATGCATTTCAAGAACTTCATATGCTTGTCCCAAACCATACCAAGCTTTGAAATCCTTATTATTTGTATCAACTGCTCTTCTATAAGATTCAATAGCAGCATGGGAATTTTTCAATTCAACAAATTCATGACCCATTAGCGTCCAAGCAGACAAACAGTTTCTATTTAATGTCAAAGCTCTTCTATAATACATGATTGCCTTTTCATGCTCGAATTTCAAAGAGTAATAATTTGCTATTATGCAACAAGTTTCTGGTCTAAAACGATCAATGGAACATGCCAATTGAGCCAAATATGCCAATTTAGCTTTCTTCTCCATTACATATAGAATGTTTGAATATGTGTCCATGTCATCTAATCGCAATGGATCACTGACTAGTATTTCATCAAAGAGTTTCTCAGAATCTTGATATTCAAGAGCATGATATGATATTAGGGCCTTTTGTGTCTTTAAGAATGCAAAATCTGGGAATATATTTAATAAGAAATCTAGCTCTTTGTAAAGGTTATCTGTTTGTTGGAAAAACTCTTGATTAATGACGACTTTAAAGATTCTGAACATCATTAATTCGGGTATTGAACTGTTATTAGTTTCAAAATATCTTGCTAATGAATCGATGATTTGAAATGCCGAATCCAAAGTTTGAATTGAAGCGATTAATTCACTCCAACAACTCCAATTGAAAGGATATAATTTCAATGACTTGATGAGATATAATTGTGCCACTTGTGTAGAATTCTGTTTGAGTAAGATTATACCATAAAGATAACATAAGAATGGATTTTCTAATTGATGTATGGAGAACAAAGTCTCTAATTCTTTCAAGATTGTAGCAGAGTATATGTTAACTTGTTTTTGATTATCATTAGATCCCAACACTCCTTGACTCTCCTCTTCTTTCTTCTTCTCGCCATTGAGAAACAACGAGTATAATCTGATAAACACAGAGAGTGGAGAATCACAATTGGAGTTTGTAAGAACGTTTGAACACCGCTGAAACTCTTTTACTTGGAAATATGTGTTTGCCAACAAGATCTTATCGTGTTCACGTGATTTTATCTTTTCAAAAGCGTATTTAGACACCATTGTATCATCATCATCATCATTATCATCTTGATCATCACAAATCATGCCATTTAACGCTTCAGCAGCCCATTTTGCACCATTGTTCAAGTTCAAAGTGGATAAAAGTTTCACAGATTGGCGCAATTCCGATCTCAAACTTCGTTTATCGGATTTCGACAGCTCTGGGCTCATTTCTTGATCAACAACACCGATTTTTTTTGGTTTGTTTTGAATTGCTGTTTTTATCGTGTTTTGATTTATTGATTTGTTGATGTTGATGAAAATTTATTTACTTTGTTCATTGAAACACTCATAAATAATTAGTTAATTTACGAATAATGTCAAATACTTTGCCACAAAAACCGGTGTTTCCAACCAATACCAATAACGGTGCTTCACAGTTGGAAGACCAATCTTACATTCCACAATCAGTTGGAGGTTCTGATGGAGTTGAACCAATAACAATTCAAACGAGTGATACAAGTTATTTGGAAATCCTTAGTGAAGAACTAGATAAATTGGACATACATTTCGATGCTACACACAAGACGATAAGTTTACTGATAGAGTTATATGCACTTGATCCTACTGGCGAAGAAGAAAGATTCAGAGAGATTATCGGTGAACTTTATGAGATTGGTGATGATGATACAAGTGAAATACCATTAATATTATCAAATATATTTCAACTTGAAACTAAATTTGAAACATTATATATGAAGAAAGTGAAATATTTACAATCGATAACAGAACAAAGCTATAAACAATATTCAAAGAGTTTCCAATTGATATATGAGGAAAACATTAAGAATGAAGTTTATAAAAATTTAGGTAAAACTATGGTTTCTATGAAACCAATTGATCTTGATAATGAGATGATTCTTGATTTAAACTATTCAAAAGAAGAATTATTGAATATATTAAATTTAGAAAAAAGGAAAAGAGCCAAATTATCATTTGAGAATGAACAATTATACAATCCAGAGATTAAATCATTAGATAGAAAATATGAAAAATGGGGTATAACTGATATGGAACTTAAAAGTTTCTTAAACAAAGATATGGAAGATATGAATAAGAAGATTCAATTAGTGAAAAAGACTGAAGATATTAAAATATGAAATTATTACACTCTACTAATACATGTATTATCACACTATCAAAAGAAATATCATATGAATCTATAATGTGGTGTACCAGATAGTGGAAGAATGTAATAACTCAATAAATACAAGTGATATTCACTTTAAAATAATATTTCTGTAGTACTCAATGGTTATGTATGCCGAGTTTGCAAAGTTCTTGTTGAGAACTCGTTGGGTCTTCTGTACATCTCCAATGTGTACAATACAAGTTATTGTATTGTTACGTAATACTTTAGTCATCATTCATGCCATTTGAGAGTAATTATCTTCTAGATTCCTACAATTCTTTCACCTGCTACCTGTTTTCAATCACTGATTCACAAATGGGAAGGGCCATCTGACTCAGAGACAACATTATCCGCCTTGATGGACAAGTACAAAGATCGATTACAAGGCCAGTCTGATTATCAAAAAAGTCTTGAGATAGATTAGATAGATTAGAGAGCTTGAACAATTACCTGAACGAGTATCTAGATAGTTTTAGGCAACACATGAATGGATTCATTGAGGGTGTGCGCTTGTACGGCGGCGAGCAGCAGGAAGCAGAGCTTACTTGTTTTGGCACATAGATTAGAACAATCGTTTCCTAATACAGATAAAGGTGACGTCGTTCTGATAAACGATAATTAGTAGTGGTGTGTTATAGGCTGTAGCATTGTATGATGATCGGCTCCCCTGTCAGATGATTATCAGATGGAGTAGGCCTTCCGAGATTCGAGATTAAATGGGATGGACGCAAGCTGGACGCAAGCTGAGACAGGCATATTATCTGTAGGATTAGACCTTCCGCGTCGTATGCCAAGCTGCCAAATGACGATTTGTTACAGCTAAGCGCGAACCACACCGGTGAATTAATTGATGTGAATCGCACTGGGCATGTGGCTAGCCTATCAGCTTATCACACCCTGTGATTCTTATCTCTGGCCTGCTGCTGGTCTCAAATAAATAAAGACAAAGCTAGATGCTCAGACTGGTGACCATCATGTTCAAGTAAACAGTCTTTAAGCACTGCTCTGCATAATTGGATACTCACTATTATAATTAATTACACCGTTGTATCCGTTTCTTGGCCGTTGTTGTTATTAATAAGATAGTTAGTGATTAGCTCAACAATCAAACAACGCTAATCCGATTATTTGTGATAATTAATTTTTGCTCATCGCTCATTTACAATTGGTCATGGTGAAGGATCAACTACTTTATGTTCCAAAGAAGGTGAGAATCTTTCTATGGGGTGAACCACCATCCGATCCGAAGGAAGCTGCTCTGCTGTTCAAGATCGACTGTTTCGTCTTGTCATTCTGTTGTTTGAACTACTGGGTCAATTACCTGGATCGTACCAATTTATCAAATGCGTATGTGTCTGGTATGGCTGAAGATTTAAACATGGTCGGTAATGAGTTCAATGTCATTAATACCGTTTTTGCTGTCGGTTACGTCATTGGTATGATTCCTAATAACTTGATCCTGTTAAAGGTCAGACCAAGATACTGGTTATCTTTCTGTTGTTTTTCATGGGGTCTACTCACATTGGGTCTTTATAAAGTCTCAAATTACAGACAAATCTGTGCTATCCGTTTCTTCCAGGCCTTATTCGAATCTTCAACCTTCAGTGGTACTCATTTGATTCTGGGGTCCTGGTATAATGCTGAAGACACTGTCAATCCATTCACCGGTAAGGTTCAAAGTTCTGAGCTCACTAAAAGAAGTGCTATATTCACCTCGGCTGGTTTGCTGGGTTCAATTTTCAGTTCTTTCATGCAAGCTGCCATTCATTCTAACATGGATGGTCGCAATGGTCTTGCTGGTTGGAGATGGTTGTTCATCATTGATTTCTTGATCACTGTTCCGATCGCATTTTTCGCTTTGATCTTCCCAGATACTCCAGAGACTTGTACGGCATGGTATTTCAGTAAAGAAGAGATTGAACTTGCCAGAAGTCGTGTCAAGAACCCAAAGATTAAAAACTCATTCGGTCTAGATGTCTTTAAGAGAGTTGTTGGAAGATGGCATTGGTGGTTATTCAGTTTACTATGGATCTTTGGAGGTCTAAATGAATCTTTCTGTACCAACTCATTGTTTGCTATATGGCTAAGAGTCCAGAAGTACACGATCTCACAAAGAAATCATTACCCAATGGGTATGTATGCCATGGGTATCCTATCAACTTTTGGTACAGCTCTATATGTTGATCACACCGGTGGTAGGTACCACTGGCGTGTTGCTATTTTCACATCTATTACTTCGTTGATTGTTGCCATCATGATCCTGTCGAATCCAATGAAGCCTGCTGTCCAATTCACCGCTCAATACATTAGTGGGTGTGCTTATGCTGGTCAAGCTTTATTTTTCGCATGGGCTAATTTGATCACCAAAGACGATCTTCAAGAACGTGCTATTGTCTTAGCTTCTATGAATATGTTCAATGGTGCTGTGAACGCATGGTGGTCACTATTGTTCTATCCAGCTACCACTGCACCAACTTTTGAGAAAGGTTGTTATGCCATAATCGCTACTGCTTCTCTTACTTTTATTCTGGGATGTACGATTCGTTTCTTGCAACTTCGTGATCAGAAAAGAGCTGCGCTGAAACTTGACGTTGAATCCAATAGCACCAGCCCTGATATCCAATCCCTTGAAGGTATTGAGAAGACCGAGATAGTTCTTGAAGCTGGTAAGTCTTAGTTAGTAAAATAAATGTTTGATTTGATAATGGGAATATGTCTATAGTACTAATGCCTACGTTAATCAGATCTTCACCAAAATAAAGTAAATTATAGGTCTACCAGATAGAACTTTCTATTTTTACCGAACTACTACCGGGTACACCACGGTGTACCAGATAGAAACTCTGTACCAGATAATGGAAAAATATAATAACTCAATCAATAGAAGTGATACTCACTAAAAATTGATTACATATATCTCTGTAGTACTCAATAGTTATGTATCTGATCTTCATTGGTAAAACGTATGAATATAAGCAGCCGTGAACGAAGAACAAGAATACAAAGATTATCACCCATCAACCGACTGGTCAAAGGAGCATTGATTTCATTTTATATTGCAGGTTCTCTCATTCATGAGCTAATCATTGTTTTCATTTTCTAGCGTATCTGAACGTTTGTTCGCCGTTGCATTCATTTAAAGATAGAAACACCATACGATAATTGTACCTAATACTCATTGTCTGTTCTTCTATCGCCTGGTTTCAACTGTATAGTACAGTATAGTATATAGACTCCCAAGTCCGTTAGTTCAAGATCTACAATCAGCTTTCAAGCTAGAAGTTACAGATCCAGAAGCGATATTAATTAGCATATTGTGATCCAAACTCATCATACATCTGTCATATTTGTCGAAGAAACCAGAATCTTGTCTTCAGCAGTAAGTGTACGTCTATATGTTCCAAGGAGATTTAGTAGCTGGGTTTAACTTCGATGTGTCAGTGTTTTCATCATTCGTGGCAGTCCCCTTGGTTTCATCCTTCATAGCAGTCCCCTTGTTTTCATCATTCGTTGGAGTCACTTTGGGGTACAATTCCAGGGGTACAGTGGAACGGCCTGGTTTCAAGTGACCCATCAATCCTTGAAGTAGTCCTAGGAGTTTCTTCGTCTCGCTCTTAAATAGCATCTCTTTGTTGGGTTTCGAGGAAGCATCATAAGAGCGTTCAAAATCGATAATCTTGACACCAATCGTACCGTCCAGCTCTGTTGTGCAAAGTACGTTACCCAAATGTACATCATTATGAACGATGCCTTTTGAATGGATTGCTTCGAAAGCTGGTAATATCTTCTCAGTGATACAGATCCTCAATTCAGCCTGAGTGAGACTGTACCAGTCTCTTATATCAACGGTGCTCATCAAGATATAAGGACCTCGAACAACAGCCCTCAACGAGAATCCCAAACCTCTTGCAGTATCACAGATGAGTCCACACGCTATAATCATCGGAACCCACAGCTGAGTACTAGGGTCCATGTTCAAATAGGTCAAAACCTTTGCTTCCTTAAGAGTCGTTCTCAAAGCACGTTCCTCTTCAGGTATTCTATCAGATTCATCTTCAAACTCAATCTGAAAGTAAGTACTGTCACGACTTTTCATAATGAATGTTCCCTCTTTTTCGAGAAGAGGATGTAGTGAATCTAGATCAAATTCTTTCACGATTCTTTTATCCATGACGTGCAACTGAGAGAGCTCACGAATCTCTGAATCTAAGATGTATCGAGATAGATTGAATACATCTTTCTCATGGGAAAACCATATTTTAACTGAAGCAGACACGGACTCAAAGGGTGGTGCATGATAATCACTTTGTTTGCTTGCACAATAGTAGTGGAAAGCATCTTGGACATTATCTTCAGCTATAGTCACTCCGATGTCACTTCTCGTAGTTCCTGACTTCTTCGATGAACCCTCAGTCAACCCGGAAGTCTTATTGGAGTCTGTACTCATTCTACCAATATGACTACCATTCTGATCCTCATGCTTATCGTGATATTCTGCAATCTTCTCCTTGTACCACTCTCCTAACGTTTGAATGTCTTTCACATCATCAGGACTCATGTCAAGAAAGCCCAGCACGAACTCATTGAACTTTCTGTATTCGAACATGTCGGGAATGAAGTAGCTAAAACATGGAACACAATAAAGGTGAGCTTCTTTGGGTGATTCACCGGGATCACGTAGATGGACATAGTCCTGGTACTCTTCTGAGTTCAGAGTTCTAAAGTCAACAGCCTCTTCTTTTGAGCTGACTTGCATATCAAGAAATAACATTGAGATTCCGTCGGTAATTATAACCTTTTTGGTGTTAGACATCACAGCAGTTGTCATTGCTTCGGTAACCACTTGATAAAAGTTCTTTGTTGGTATCTTTAAACCAGGTTCCTCTGGCTTGCCTGTACTCTTCACCTTGGACGGATTAGAAGCAGCCTTACCTTTATCAACTGTATCTCCATAAACCGATAAGAATGGCTCACTTTGAAAGATTTGGTAATCGAGAGCTTTCACCTTTACTATGGTAGTTGCTTTGAGGAACCTTTCAGCAGCAAGCTTGAGTCTCTGACGTTTCGTGAAGTTAGTGTGGGTGGATGCCAGAGCTTTCTCGTCAACTTCTATATGCCCAAATACCCCAAACATGAAATCTGGAATGATATTGGTGTTTGGTAAAAATCTTCTTTTTTGCATACTTATGCGAGTAGCTTTGAAATAAGTTGGACTCTTCCAACCTTGCTTCAAAGCATAATCACTGGCCCGCAATAGTCTATCGGCATCACTTAATTGTTGTGCATTGATTGCCTCCAAGCTTAAGCTAACTGGGGAAAAAATAGCATCTTTTTGAAAGGACTGCAAATTAGACTCAGCATCATACTCCATTTCATCGTTCTTCTTTCGCAAACCAAAACAACAAGTCATATCCTCAACAATTCTAGACTTCCTAGAACCATCAGGTACCATAGCAGAGTCCGACATGCTTGCTTTTTCCAACGTTTTTTTAGAGTACCTCTCATTAGCTTGATCATCAGAAAGAACATATCCCTCGGAACGTTCTGCTTTCTTATCAGTGTCCTTGTAAAACAGTCGTGGGAACACTAGAAACTGTGGTTGAAAATTAACTTGACCTTTACCATATTCGGTCTTCTTGAACTGGTTGCAGGATGAATTTGATTTGAGGACTCTTTGAACCGGCTCTCTAAGACGTTTGAAGGGAAGAGGTCTGCGAGTCGTGAAAATGAACTGACCTTCATCAGAGGCTTTGTGGAAGTCTTTCTGAAGTATATTGGGATCTCTGCTCAAGAGCTCGGGGTAACCTGCAATGTCTCTTTCGAAGAAGGATTCTGACTGAGCTCTTGCCATCGGCTTAGATATGTCCTGTGGATCGAAATCTATGATGGAGCGTTGTGGATTGTCATTTGATCGATCTGTGAGTTGGATATCGGATGAATCAAGTTGAAGAGCTGTTGGAAGAACAGAACGAGGAGGTGGACCAAGTTTGGCTTTTTTCCGAGCGGGTGGTTGTATATCTGAGTCAGATGGGCCTCCCATTTGTGAATCAGTGATTGAGAACAGGTAGCAGCTGGAAGAATGGTAGGAATTTAGAAGATAATTACTCTCAAATGGCATGAATGATGACTAAGATATTACGTAACCAAACAATAACTTGTATTGTACCCATTGGAGATGTACACAAGATCCAGAAGTTCATGTGCTAGTTATACTCCTTTACAAGGGCTGGTTATGGCGCATATCCGCATCCTGAAGCAAAGATATCATTGTACAACGAGTTATCAATAAAAAAAAAGATACAAACTTGGCACATGTGTCCATTGAGTACTACATCTAATTCAGAGTGAATATCACTTGATTGATTGATTGAGTTATTTATTCTACCAGGTACACCACACATTAATTTCTAACATCAACAATCTCCTTCTTTGGTGAAGGAGTTCCATTTAATAGATAATGAAATACTTGAGGATATGTATCACCTTCTTTCAATCTATAATTTGAAATTCTTGCTAATTGATAACCAGCAGTTAATGATAAAAAAAAATTTACTGATGCTAAAAGGTAATTTTTTGGTTTGATAACAAATGACCATCTTGTCCATATAGTACCTGTTGCTAATAATGATAAATTTTGTGTACCAGAAACTTTTTCAACAGGTCTTGAAATATCATTTATACCAGCAATAACTAAACCCCACTATATTTTGAAATTAGTATTTATATATATTGTTAACTTTATTGTTGACATACTTTAAGAACAGGTGCCTGTAGTTATATTGTTAGTAAATGACATATTAAATTATTAGATTATATTTGTGTGAAATAATGTGGAGTGCACATAACATCACATCACAGCATATTATGACTATGACTATGATTATGATTATATCTCTGATTATGATTATGATTATAATTATGATTGATTGTTCAACATTGAAAGAGCAACAAGTATGATATCAATATATATCACTAATCATAATAAAACCAGATATGACACACAAATATATGTATAAATATATTATATATCACATACCCAAAAATGAACAGTTCTTGGTCCAGTCTCAGATTGAAGAAAAGCTCTAAAAGCAGCAGACATTATTAGAAGAGATATAAGAATATGTAACAATCACTGAATAACACCAATTTATTCAAAATAAACAATCAATTAAATTTAAAGATTATTCAATTTTTGTATTATATAAATTTAGTATAAAGAAACATCAACTGATTCATTATTCACTTTTAAAGAAATTGTGTACAATTTTTAGTGGGGCATCACACATGTATTATGTAAGTATTATGTAATTTTTCAACATTACATAATCCAAAAGCATGACTTCCTAATTCAGTAATTAGAATGATTCCCTGTGTGTATGTGTAATAACACTCCTATTTTTATTACGTAAGTGGAATATTTAATTTATCGCGTTTTCTAAAATCTTTAATAAATCAACAAAGATTCATAAACATTCATAAACATTGTTTTAGATATCGTTAATAAGCTTATAAATGTCTTCAAAAGTCACGTTCTCGGACATTGTTAATACGACGTCTTTCATCGTTGACAAATATTTACTTATTATTGGATCATATATTGAGAAGATTCCAGGTGGAGCGATTATAGTTCGATATATTCGTTCTTCTCATAAAGATGATCCAATTAGAACTATAATGGAAATCATCCTAGTTTTATTTGCAATTAATTATTTCACAAGTAAGAAATATGAAGTTAAAAAGAAAGGTTTTGTTAAATTAAGTGATCGTGATATTGATGATTTAATTGAAGAATGGGAACCAGAGACATTAGCAGCTCCTATTAAAAAAGAAGAATTATGGAAATTAACAAACATTAATATTATAAAAGGTGCCATTGGTGAACATGTTAATATAAATGATTCAAATTTAATTAATCTTGCTTCAATGAATTTTTTAAATTTTGGTGTTAATGAAAGAGTCAAAAGAGAATCAAGTTTAATAATTGAACAAAATGGTGTTGGTGCTTGTGGTCCACCTAATTTTTATGGTAATCAAGATATTCATATTAAATTAGAAGAAGATTTAAAATCATTTTTTGGGGTTGAAGGTGCTGTTCTTTATGGTCAAGATTTTACAACTGCAGGTTCTGTATTACCAAGTTTCTTAAAAAGAGGTGATTTTATAATTGCAGATTCTTGTATTAATGTATCAATTCAAAAGGCATTATTACTTTCAAGAGCAACAATTTTTTGGTATAATCATAATGATTTAGATCATTTAGAAGAAGTTTTAATTGAAATTAAGGAGAAATATTTCAAGAATGATAAACCAATTTCAAGAAAATTTATTGTTACTGAAGGTTTATTTGCAAATTCAGGTGATTATCCAGATTTACAAAGATTAATTGAATTAAAGAAAAGGTTTAAATTTAGATTATTTTTAGATGAATCATTATCATTTGGTGTATTAGGTAAAACTGGACGTGGTTTAGCAGAATTTTATAATGTTAATCGTTCAGATGTTGATATTACAATAAGTTCAATGGCTAATGCTTTTTGTTCATCTGGTGCTTTTTGTATTGGTGATAGAGTGATGTCATATCATCAAAGAATTGGATCATTAGCATATTGTTTTAGTGCTTCATTACCAGCTTATGTTGCAAGAGCAACATCAACTGGTATAAAAATAATTGAAGAAAGTATTGATTTAAAAACAGGCAGATCAGGTATAATTTCAAATTTACAAGGTAAAATTGAATTACTTTATGATTTATTCAATAAAGATCGTTCATTTAACAAGTTTTTCCAAATTGTTTCATCAAGAGAATCTTCAATTATTCATTTAGAATTAAGATCAGATTTAAGAAACAAGTTTAATTTACCTACAAGATATACAGGATCTGGTTCAATTGTTGAAAAATTGAATAGAAAATGTATTAGTGACAAATTCATCAAACCTTTAAATGATGAAGAGAAATTACTTCAATTAATAATTAATAAGTGTATTGAATCAGGTGTTTTAATAACAAGATCAACATTTTCAATATCACAAGAAACCTTACCAGTTTTACCACATTTAAAAATTGGATTAAATGTTGATTTAAGTGATCAAGAATTGAAGAAAAGTTATAAAATTGTCAAGAGTGTTGTTGAATCACTTATTAAAGGTTTAAGTCTTGAAGAATTTCAAAACTTGCAACTTTAACACATATATCATATATCATTTAATCATATCATCATATACCATATATCATATACCATATATCATATATCATATAATTACCATTGTAAACATACTTATACCTATATATCTCTTATACCTATATATCTAATATACTAATATATTATACTAATATAATGTGTAAATCTAGATTTAATTTGAAGGTACACTAATTTATAAAATGGCTGTGCAACTTTATAAAAAATGAACAGTTAAAAAACATCACAACAAATAAACATTAGTATTAGTTACATTAGTATTAGTTACATTAGTATTAGTATTAGTTAAACATATATTAGCTTATACTATATTAACTTATAATATATTAGTGTATCTTTGATTGATTTAATTCATTTAACTGATTTATCACTATCAAAACACCTGAATTAACACTAAGGTATAATCACTCAATATAAGATGGGTATTTTTAGAAAATCATCAACAGCATCTCAACGTTCTGATGGTTCAGGAGGTGGTAAACAAACCAAAGAACACATCACCAAAGCTGATATGGATCATTATAAGATACGTACGGGATCTGTTCATGATCCTATTTTAGCAGCAGTTAATGAAGCACAACCATTTGAACAAAATATGGGAGCTGATACTTCAAGACAAAGTTATTCCAACAATGGACAACAAGGAATGTTTGATGTTTTTGGGAAACCGATTAATAGACCAGATGTTTCTAATCCAACAAGATCAAGAGACGAGAGACCATTAGATACAATTCGAGGTTTTGAATATTCAATTAGTGGTGATCCTTCATTCAAAGATCGACTTGAAACTGAAACTTTGGGTTTCAAAGTACGTGATGATTTCCCTAATTTCAATAATGGTAATCCATATGGACAACCATCTTCTTCAACAACACAAGGACAACCAATTCATAGTTTTAATGGTGATCAACAAGCTTTTGAACAAGGTGTTTATGAAGCACCAATTAGAACCGAGGAGAAGAAGAAAAAAAGAGGTTTCTTTGGAAAGAAGAAGTGAACATTTGTGTATCATTTGTGTATCATTTATGTATATTATATTGATTGTGTATTTCTGTATATATTGTTTGTATTGTTTATATATTGTACGTTGTTGATGTTTTTCCATATAAACATAAACATAAACATAAACATAAACATATAAACAAACATTAATATAAATGACTCAATCAAATGAATTGAATGTAAATTCACATGATTTCATTGATTCATTAAACAAATCATTCAATATAAACAATATAAATCAAATTTATAATGATTTATTGAAAAGTTTCCAATATGCAACGGTTAATAAATCAACTATATCAATGATACCAATGAATTTCAAATTACCAAAAACATATAAATTTAGTAATGATGACATGATCTTAAGTATTGATGTTGGTGGTTCAACTATTAGAATTGCATTATTACAAACAATAAAGAATGATATAAAGATTTTAAAACAAAAACAATGGATTCTTAATGAATCTAATAAATTGATTAACATTGAATTCTTTAAAACATTAGCTATTAAAAGTTATGAATTAATTCAAAATTATGATATTCATGATATAATCAATGTTGGTATAACTTGGTCATTCCCATTAGATTCACAGAATAAGATATTAAATTTAGGTAAAGGTTTCATTGTTGATGATCAAGATATATTAAACATTCCATTAAATGAATTGGTTTTAGAAGGTTTTAATTCAATTGGATTAACACACATTAATATCAAAGCTATTATTAATGATTCAATTGCAGTTTATCTTACTGGAATGTTAAAACAACAATATAAATCTCATATATCATTGATTCTTGGAACTGGTGTTAATTGTTGTATATTGAATAACAATCATCAATTAATCAATACAGAAATTGGATTCTTTGGACATTTGAATAATGTTACTAGTTATGATTTAATGATTAGTTCATATTATAAAAGTTATAATGATAATGATAAAGCATATATGAAACAAGATTCTAATGAAATGTTATTTCAACCATTTGAATTTATAACTTCATCAAGATATATTTGTGAATTAATTCGTTTAATATTGATTGATTTAATTGATCAAAATTTAATATCATCATCTTTAAAACAATTTATTAATACAAAATATGGTATTCATGGTGAATTTATAACTTGTTTTACTGAATTTAATGATATATCAAATCAATTACAATTGAAATTCAATTTAATCATTTCCCAATATGATATTGAAATTATTGATAAAATTATTGATATAGTTTTGAAGAGAAGTTCAATTTATGTATCACAAGGTATATTAGCATTGAATCAATATATCAATTGTGATATAAATGATGATGATATAAATGTTAATTTTATTGGTTCTTTCTTAGTTCATTGTTCTAAATATCAAAAGATGATTAACAAATATTCAAATGGAAGAATCCAGTTGAAACAGATTGATGATTCAAGTGTCATTGGTGCTGGAATAGCAGCATCTATATTACAATAATACATTATTACATTATTTAATCTAATGTATCATTATCTAATCTAATGTATCATTATCTAATATACGCGAATATTCAAATGATATAATAACTGTTATAAACTAATATAAACTAATATACAAATATAATATGACTGTGGAATTCAGTTTTGATTTGACTGTTGATAGAGAACATCTTCATGATGCTGTGAAAGGTGAGTACATGTATATGAATCAAGAGTATGATGTCTAACATAATATAATATAGGTTTAATGTGTACTATATTCTTCTATAGAACATTTGGATTAATTATCCCCAAGACTTATGAATTTCTTGATATTTCTTATCCTTTCATAGAACACGTTGAACTGGAAAGTATCATTGAATCAAAGATAGATACAATAATAACTAAAATTGATCAAGATACGTTATCAACTAATTCAACTCCATTAGGTTCTCCACCAAATTTAAAATTCATTAATCCATCAACAAACAATCCTTATCAACACTTAACAATAGATGAAGAACCTGAACCATCAACAAGTTCGGTAAACATGGATCAATCTATGATAAATAATTCGATAAATAGTTCAATAAGATCTCCATCAATACGTGAAACTACTACACCAAACAACAACAATAACATTAAAATTATAAATATCATGATAAAATTCTATGAATTAAAGAAATTAAAGAAACCAACTTGGTTTGGTAAGATTGAAGAAGAAATTGAATTTGAAACATGGAATTTAAACATTAAAATATTGAATAAATCACCATATTTTGATAATGATAAACAAGATAAATTTATAAATTTATTAAAATTGAAATTTAATCAATTGATTTGGGAAATAAGTGATGTTGCTAATAACAATAAGCATCATATTCCAATAATCACTTCAATCAATCTTTTACCATTCAATTATACAATCTCAATCAAGAAATCTTCAAATAATGAAAGTTGGAAAGAATTTATAAGTAAAATCTTATAAATTAGCTTTGAGATTTGAATCAACATATCCGCTTTCACCACTCACAAGAATACATGATTCATTCTCTAATATCGTCTGTATACCCAATTGTCTAGCTTTCTCAATAACTTTTGAATCAAAAGATCCAGGCTGAAACCAAACACCTTTAATTGAATCTTGTAATTCATTAGATTCAATAATTTCAAGAGTTTCTAAAGTTATTTTAGGTGGTGTTATAAAACTAATACTAAAACCGTCTAATTCAGGATACATCGCTTCACCATTTTTAAAACCATCAATAATCGTTCTTGAAACTTTTATGTTTAATATCTTTAAAGATGTTGGATTTATTGGAATAACTGGTAATTTATTTGATAAATACCATGTCAAGACTTTATATCCATATTTAGTCTCATTTGATGAAGCTCCAACAACAAGATAGATTCTTTGTGGACTGAAAAATTGTCTAATAGACATCTCTATATTTAATCTACTAAATTGTTGTTAATGGGTTTACCCCATATTATTGATATAAGTTTATACCTGGTGGTGATTACCCGGATACCAAGTCATAGATTATGTATTGTTACATAATATCTTAGTCATCATTCATGCTCTATCTCTCCATTGTTTTGAGGTTAATTACATGAGAGAAGTTATCATCTAGATTCCTACCATTCTTCCAGCTGCTACCTGTTCCCAATCACTGATTCACAAATGGGAGGCCCATCTGACTCAGATATACAACCACCCGCTCGGAAAAAAGCCAAACTTGGTCCACCTCCTCGTTCTGTTCTTCCAACAGCTCCTCAACTTGATTCATCCGATATCCAACTCACAGATCGATCAAATGACAATCCACAACGCTCCATCATAGATTTCGATCCACAGGACATATCTAAGCCGATGGCAAGAGCTCAGTCAGACTCCTTCTTCGAAAGAGACATTGCAGGTTACCCCGAGCTCTTGAACGATAATCCCAAAATACTTCTGAAAGACTTCCACAAAGCCTCTGATGAAGGTCAGTTCATTTTCACGACTCGCAGACCTCTTCCCTTCGCACCTTTCGATGCGCCGGCTGATAGAGTCTTCAAACCAAACTCATCCAGCAACCAGCTCAAGAAGACCGAAGATGGTAAAGACTATGTTAATTTTCCACCACAGTTTCTTGTGTTCCCACGACTCTTTTACAAGGACACTGATAAGAAAGCTGAACGTTCCGATGGATATGTTCTTTCTGATGATCAAGCTAATGAGAGGTACTCTAAAAAAACGTTGGAAAAAGCACACGGCTCTGCCTCTCTTATGGTACATAGTCCTTGGCAGAAGGACATTGTCAGCAGAATGGTTCGTTGCAGTGGTTTGCTAAAGAACAACGATAAACTCAATTATCAAAACGAGGCTGAATTGCAGCTTTTTCAAAGAGATGCTATTTTTCTTCCAGTTAGCTTAAGCTTGGAGGCAATCAATTCCCAAGACTTGAGTGATATTGAGCGACTGGTTAGAGAGGATGATGGTCAATCGAAGAGAAATGATAAGGCTATTACCCAATATAAAGTTGATCGAATAAGTGTGCATGAAGAGAAACGTTTGCCAAACTCCAATATTATTCCAGATTTCACGTTTGGGGTATTTGGGCATCTAGAAGTTAACGAAGAAGCTCTGGCATCATTCAACACCAACATCACCCAAGCTAATAGAGCCGTTTTTGCTGCTGAACGGTTCATCAAAGCAACTACTATAGTAGAGGTGAAAACTCCCAATTCCAGAATTTTTCAAAGTGAGCCATTCTTATCGGTTTATGGAGATACAGTGAAAAGTACAGACAAGCTACAGGGATCTGCCTCGAAGGGACCAACAAAGAACTTCTATCAACTGGTTACAAAAGCAGTAACAACCGCTGCAAGTGGCGGCACAAAAAAGGTTATACTAACTGATGGCATAAAGATGCTGTTTCTTGACATGCAAGTCAGCTCAAAAGAAGATGCTGTTGAGTTTAGAACTTTGGACTCAGAAGAGTACAATGACTATGTCAATCTAAGTGGTCCTGATTCTGCACCAGACCAAACAAACCTATATTTGGTACCATGTTACAGCTACTTCATCCCCGACATGTTCGAGTATAGAAAGTTCAATGAGTTCGTCCTAAGCTTTCTTGACATGACACCTGATGATGTCAAAGAAAGTCAAACGTTAGGAGAGTGGTTCAAATCGAAACTTGAACAATACAAAGGCGAAAAAGAAGATGAGGGTGGTAGTCATACTGGTGAGGGGGGTACAGACTCCAATAAGACTTCCGGGTTGACTGAGGGTTCATCGAAGAAGTCAACAAGTATGAGAAGTGACATGGGAGTTATACCTGAAGATGGTGTCCAAGATGCTTTCCACTACTGTTATGTTAGCAAACAAAGTGATGATCATGCATCTTCCTTTGAATCCGTGTCTGCTTCAGTTGATCTATGGTTTTCCCATGAGAAAGATGTATCCAATTTGTCTCACTACATCTTAGATTCAGTCAATCACACGCTCTCTCAATTGCACTACATGGATAGAAGAATCTTGGAAAAATTTGATCTAGATCCACTAGATCCTCTTCTCGAAAAAGAGAGAGCATTAACTATGAAAACTCGTGACAGTTTTTACTTTCAGCTTGAAGATGGTTATGAATTTGATGGAATATCTGGAGAGGAACATGCTTTAAGAACGACTCTTACGGAAGCAAAGGTTTTGACCTATTTGAACATGGACCCTAGTACGCAGCTGTGGGTTCCAATGATTCTAGCGTGTGGACTCATCTGTGATACTGCAAGAGGTTTGGGATTCTCGTTGAGGGCTGTTGTTCGAGGTCCTTATATCTTGATGAGCACCGTTGATATAAGAGACTGGTACAGTCTCACTCAGGCTGAATTGAGGATCTGTATCACTGAGAAGATATTACCAGCTTTCGAAGCAATCCATTCAAAAGGCATCGTTCATAATGATGTACATTTGGGTAACGTACTTTGCACAACAGAGTTGGACGGTACGATTGGTGTCAAAATCATCGATTTTGAACGCTCTTATGATGCTTCCTCGAAACCTAACAAAGAGATGCTATTCGAGAGCGAGACGAAGAAAGTCCTGGGACTACTTCGAGGATTGATGGGTCACTTGAAACCAGGTCGTTCCACTGTACCCCTGGAATTGTACCCCAAATTGATTACAACGAATGATGAAAACAAGGGGACTGCTATCAAAGATGAAAACAAGGGGACTGCTATCAAAGATGAAAACAAGGGGACTGCTATGAAGGATGAAACCAAGGGGACTGCCACGAATGATGAAAACATTGACACATCGAAGTTAAACCCAGCTAAATCTCCTTGGAACAGATAGACGTACACTTACTGCTGAAGACAAGATTCTGGTTTCTTCGACAAATATGACAGGTGTATGTTGAGTTTGGATCACAATATGCTAATTAATATCGCTTCTGGATTTGTAACTTCTAGCTCAAAAGCTGATTGTAGATCATGATCTAACGGACTTGGGAGTCTGTATACTATACTATACAGTTGAAACTAGGAGATAGAAAAACAGACAATGAGTAATAGGTACAATTATCGTATGGTGTTTCTATCTTCAAATGAATGCAACGGCGAACAAACGTTCAGATACGCTAGAAAATGAAAACAATGATTAGCTCATGAATGAGAGAACCTGCAATATAAAATGAAATCAATGCTCCTTTGAGCAGTCGGTTTGGTAGGTGATAATCGTTGTATTTTTGTTCTTCGTTCACGACTGCTTATATTCATACGTTTTACCAATGAAGATCAGATACATAACTATTGAGTACTACAGAGATATATGTAATCAATTTTTAGTGAGTATCACTTCTATTGATTGAGTTATTATATTTTCCCACTATCAGGTACACCACACATCTATATATATATATAGGTGTTACATGTTCAAGCTTTTGATTTCTTTTGTGGTGGTTCATTATCATCATCATCATTCCCACTAATTGAAGCATCACTATCAAATTCTTCAGCAGGATCTGAATCATCATCACTTCCATCAAAATCTTCATCTGGACTTTCTTCATCTCCTGAGCCCATCACAACATCTTCATCACTTGAATCATCATCTTCTCCAGCCAAAACAGCAGTGATTCTAGCTTGTTGTTCAGCTTCTTCATTCTTAACTCGAACATTTTTCTCTTTTAAAAACGTTTCAATACCATTTTGTTCTTCTCTATTAATATTTGCAAATTTATGTGACGCACCTCCAATTCTTAAATTAACTTCCATATCAAAAGTTCTATTAGATGTTGTTAACTCACCAGCTCTTGCAATAACAACATTTGAAATATCAGAATATGGAATGAAAACAGTTGGTTTTGTAGTGAATAATAAAGATCTTTCCAATGGATATAAATAACCTTCATTAACTTTTAATGAACAATTAACAGCTGCTTGACCATCAGTTGATATAAAGCTTCCAGGTGAAATGATTCGTTTATCAGATAATCCTTTAAAAACATGACTTAAAACTAAATGAGTTTGTTGATCATAATTTTTTTTCAAACGATTTTTATAAGTTGATTCAAATTCTTCTTCATTCAAATTAATTTCAAGTTCTAATTCTTCATCTTTTGAAATTTGTAATACTAGATATGGATATGGAGTTTGACCTTGACGTAATGGTGGATTGATTTGAATAATCATTAAATGATGACTATTATCTGGTTTTGGCAATGAAAAAATTCTTTCAATTTGTTGATATTGAATTTTATGATCATAAGTTTTACCTCTTAATCTTAATGAAGTTGAATACATATCAATATCAAAACGACCACGTGGGGTAAGGAATAAAATATCTGCAAATGATGCAATTGCTTCACCAGAAACTTGACCAATATCAGCTTTTTCTTTTAATTGTTCAAAAAATACTGAACTTGCACTTTGTTCTTCAACTTCTTCAATTTGTTCACCTTCTTCATTGGTGGTAATTTTAACTTGATCAGTTTCAACAGTTCCAGGAATATAAAATCTTAATTCAACTAATTCATCACCAGCTGTTTCAATTTTATTTTCAATAACATTTAAATCAACAGTAACTTCATTTTTACCACTTAAATTTGTGTTATTAATTTGTGAATATGGAATTTCAAAACTTGGTTTACCATTAATTTGAAATATTAATTCATTTCTTGCAAAATCACTTGTACCCCAATTCCAACCTCTTAATGAATGTTCTTTATGATCTAATTGAATGTCAAAAGTACGTTGAAATTCATTTTTTAGTTGATTAAAATCTTGTTGATCAAATCCATCCAATCTTACAACACCTTTATTCTTCGTTTGTAATCTCAATTCCCAACCTCTTGAACCACGAGACCATTGAGCAGATGATAATTCTTCAGATGGTAATAAAAATGGTAAAGTTTTTGAATTAGATCCTCCAGAAACACTAGCTTTCCAACCAAGACCAGATCCAGCAACACGGAAACGACCAGCAGCTCTACTTTGATTCAAATATATTCTCTCAAAATCTAAATTGGACATCCTGCGTTAATCACCAATTAAACACTGGTTTTCAATGTAATAAACACTGAATTTCCAATTAAACGCGTTTATTCAAATTGGGAGAATCGTTTTCGCGAAAATTAATAAAAAAAGATTATGTAATAGATCATTATGTAATACAACTCAATAGTAGTGTGTATTACATGAAAGGACGGGTAACTGGTATATACTTAATAGCCTTATACACATTCAAAACTCTTTCTGGAAACCTTTTAAGAACTCAACTAGACCAACAGCACCTGGATCTGGAATACTGGATGATTCACCGACATATGATGCTCTACCGAATTTAGCTTCGATACTACCAGTGGATAAAGCACCTTTTTCAGCAGCTTCAACAGCTTTCAATAAATCTTGATTTTTGGTGAACTCTTTAACAAATGGTTCTAATGCATCAATGACTGTTGAATCACCAATTCTTGCTCTAGTGTATTTATACAAAGTATCAAGAGCATATTCTAAAGATTTAGCAAAAGCTTTAGAATCAATTGGTTTATCCTTCTCACAATTAGTGATCACACCTTGAGATAAACCACTGATAAAAATTGAATATAATCCACCACTAGTACCACCCATATAAGTTTCAACTAAATCAGAGATCTTGTGTAATGCTTCAGAAAGACTTTGTTTTGGAATTTTTTCAAAACTTTTCAAAATTCCTTCACCACCTGATACTAAAGTAGTACCACAATCACCATCACCAACTAATGTATCCAATCTTGTGATTTCTGGTTCTGCTTTAACTAAATATTCAACACCATTGGCAAATATCTTTTTGAAATAATCAGCATCGAATTGACCAACACTTGGAATAACATCATTATCTTCTTTAATCAATGATTCATCATATGATGGGGAATCTGATGAATACACTTTAGTAGGCCATGCTGGAGCATCAGTTTCAGCATCCAATAGTTCAACAATTGATTTGAATCCTAAATCTAATGATTTATTAGCTTTTGTAACGTTCAATAAAGTAATTGAGAAGCCTTCACCATTTAAAGCAGTCATTAAAGTTCCTTGATAAGTTCTAATTGGAATGATTTTATATTCAGATTTCAATAAATCAGTGGTGATTTTGGTAATTGCTGATAAGATTAAATTTGAAACACCACCTAAATTATTTACTAATAAAACAACTTGATCATTTGAATCAAATTTAACAAAAGCACGATCTTTATCATTTGGATCTAAAAGTTTTGGTAAAATATGATCTTTAATTAAATCCTTAACGGATGGAATTGGACTTAAAACTTTAACACCTGGTTCATTATGAATACCCATACCTAATTCCATTTCATTATCTTTTAAAGCAGATTCATATGGTCTTCCAGGAACTTTAGCATGATCTAATGAAGATCCAATAGTAACCAAATTTTCATTTATAACTTGAGCCAATTGAGCAGCTTGTTTTAAAGTATGTTTATAATATTCAACAAAAGCACCAACAGTCTTATGAACGAATAAAGTACCAGCAATGGCTCTTCTACCAACCAATCCACCTTTTGAACGACCAACGGCAACATCATCACCAATAACGACAACTTCAGTATCAATTCCTAAAGCACGGGCTCTTTCACCAGCTAAACCAAAATGTAAAACATCACCAGTATAATTCTTAACGATTAATAAAACACCTTTAGAATCTTTACCTAAAACTTTAACACCATTCAAGATTTGTTTTGTAGAAGGAGAGGCAAAGATCTCACCAGAAACAGCAGCAGTCAATGCACCTTTCCCAATGAAACCGGCATGAGTTGGTTCATGACCAGCACCACCACCAGAGATTAAAGAGATTTTAGATGGGTCTTGTTTTCTGAAAACGATTTTTTCTTCTTTGATTAATGTTAAACTTGGATTTGAAAGCACAAGTCCTTCAAGACCAGCAACAACTGGTTGTTCAACTTCAAAACTCTTTGTCATTGTTATTGTTTAATTGAGTGATTAAGTGTTCAATTGAGAGAAATGTTCAGTTGAGAGAATGATATTCACAAACTGTTGATTTCAAAATATGGGGAAGGACCCGGATTTATATATAAACGTGATGTGATCGGACACATTAATTTAGTATTGCGGTTAAATCGTAAATTAGCGGAAATAATCAATCAATTATTTATACCGATGATAAATTGTCCGTTATTTAAAATAATTTATTGAATGATCAGTGTCGTGGGTGTGTGTGTGTAGTGTTATCTCGGTTCGGTTTGAAACATCATGATGGACCGGTATGCTTTCACTCACCAAGAGATGATCAGATCATACGACCAGTAACTAATTTTGTCATACTAAAGATTTGTCTTTATAGCGAGCGCTCGGCCCTCCGCAATTTCCAATTTCGAAAATAGCCTATTTTAGCTATTTGACGTATAAATACACAAAAATCCAACGCTTTTAAGCAATTAAATATGACAACAACATGATTCTATACATAAAACAATCAAAACAAACTATGAACTATCGAAAGGCAGCAACTATTTCTGAGTTGGCTGCTGTTCATGCGAGGTCAATGATCCTCTTGTGAAACTTCTCACCAAAGATTCTGCCTGTGAAAGCTCGGGTAAAGCATGTGCTGTACGAACTTTATCCAATGAGTTACGGGAGTTGACCTGGGAAACAGTACCATCATTAGAAACATCCTTCTCGTTATCACTAAATGAATCAACTGAGGTTTGAACGTTATCAAAATCTCCTCTAGCAACACATTCTCTTATGATATCAATATCTTTTGGTCTGTAGACAATATGTAACGTACTTAAAACAAATCTTGGAAGCATACAAGCACCAACACCGGAAACGAAACAAACCCAAAATGACAATGATCCATACATCTGTGAAGCAGCTTTATAAAACTCAGAAGCATAAGTCGATGTAGAGTAAAGACCTAACCAGAAGAACACAAGCAAAATGGACAAGGCATCAACTAATAACGTTAACCAATCCCATCTCTTCATTCTCAACAATGTATAGATATCACAAGAAGTCACAGAAATATGTGTCACAATGACACCAATCCAAAATCTATGATCAATGTTTAATCCATTATATGTTGCAATTTTACCAGTGTAAAAAACCAAATATGGGAAAAAAAATGAAACCACTGATTGATATAAACCATCAAGCATATACCACATAAACTTATACTGTGACCATTCTTGTCTTAAAATACCAGTCTTATATAACTGTGGTACTTCCAAACTCACTTTATCTGACACATCTTGATCAAAAATACCCAAGAAAATAACTGGTAACGATGTAAAAGCCAAGTTATAAAACATGATAATGGTATATTGTAACAAATATGATCCATCAAAATTACTATATATACCATACCAAAACAATGACAATGTGAAAGTGACATTCTTATAAAAAAAAACTGGAATCACTTCTGCTAATCTTTTATAATCCCATCTACCATGAACAAGAATCAATCTGGTTAAGAATCTAAATTGTCCAATAGCATAATCTGATGACATAGCAGCTTGTCTACCTTCCTCACCAACGATACCAACACCAACATTAGCAGTTTGGATCATCGCAACATCATTAGCACCATCACCAATGGCCAAAGTCATCACATCTAATGAATCTCTAACCAATTTAACAACAAGAGCTTTTTGAGCTGGTGACACTCTGCAACATAAGACTGATTTACACTGTTTGCATAATAACAACAATTGTCTTTGTAAATCAGCATCTTGAAATATTATCATAAGGGCAGCACCATCAATAATAACAGCAGTATCTGAAGTTGGAATTGAATGATCTCTCTTTGCTTGTTTCAATTCTTCAATTGAACCAGTCATATTGAATTTCTTTAAATATTCCAATAATTTCGATTGAATGTCTTCTTTTGGATCTTTCCCATCTTCAGGACGAATCACCAATAACTCCATTTCATTACCAAGTAAATTACAAGAGAATCCAATGTTTATAGCAGTTTCAATCTTATCACCTGTAAGCACCCATAATTTAATACCGGCTTTACCCAATGTTTCAATGGATTCAGGAACACCTAATTGTAAACGATCTTCAATAGCAGTACCACCATATAAGATGAAATCCTTTTCAATCAAATCAGAAGCAATTTCAATGTTTTCTTCACGATTTTCTAATGAGGATGCAGCTGTATTATATTTTTTTTCCCAAATGATGAATTCAGATTCTGTAAGTTCCCTACCGGCAACACATAAAGTTCTTAGTCCTTCACTTGCATATTCTTCAAGGTGTTCTGCAGTTTGTTGTAATAAAGTCTTATCATTCTTTGATGGGTCTAATCTTCCATAAATGACAGAATCGGCACCTTTGGTAATGAGTAGAATCTTCCCATCGATTTTAACAATAACACTCATTCTCTTTCTTGTTGAATTAAATTCTAAAATCTTCATCACTTGGAATTCTTTATCTTCACCATGAATTCTAACTGTACCACCATGTCTGTTTCTTTTCAAGAAAGTGAAACCAACATCACTTGCGGCTTCAACTAATGCTGCTTCATCTGGTGATTCAGCTTTGAAATCTAGTCTAGTTGGGTCTTCAACGTTTTCTTCAGTCAATACTGTATGACAGACTGATAAACATAACATGAAGTTGTAAGTAGCTTCACGTTGTTTAGGATTTGAATCATCGATAAGATCATTAACGTATTCACTTGAGATGAATGTGACATTTTCTGGATCGAATTGATCATTCTTTGGAAGTTTGTGTAAGACATCAATCATCTCTTCTCTATCTTTTGAGATTATAGCTTCCCATTTGGTCGTTTCTTCAACTGTATCGATCCCTTTTCTCTTATCCATACCGGCTTGTGCTTCAGTATATGCCAAACCATAAGATTTCCCATTAACAGTAGCTTTTTTAAACTCCATGACGTTTTGAGTCAATGTACCAGTCTTATCACTGAAAATATATTCAATTTGTCCTAAATCATCAGAAATGTTCCATGATTTTGGAGTACATGGATAATCCAATTTTTCATAGTATAGTTCAACGTCAGAATATATGAAGTATGCTTGACATGTTTTGATGATTTCCACAGTGATGTATAATGAGATAGGAACCAATGCTTGATAAATGTTCATAGCGACAAAGAAGTTGATGACACCATTAATTGCTGGAGTTGCACCGTAAGCATCATATTCAAATGCATCAAAGGATGTGTCTTCTCTATCATAAAACAAACCATTCACAAGACCTGACACGAAACATAATATGAACAGTATCAAGAAGTTGATGATGACTGATAGATTTAACTCTTTAGAGATTCTTGATCTCTTTGATGGTGTGATACCAGAATTTAGCATGATTTTCGTTTCGTGACCAGTGAAAATGACATAACCAATAACCCATTTGGTGTTTCTAACGGTTGATCCTCTCAACACCATGTTTTCAATGTTGATTGGTTCTTCTTTTTCCTCCTGAGTATCATCATCGATCCAGTTAAAAGAACCTTTATAGTTGTACATATCAAGATTTGGAGCTTCACTTTTAATCTTGAATTCTGCACCAATCATATCTCTTCCACGTCTAATGGATGAAGTTTCTTTTAAACCTTGTCTTGATTTTAAGTTGGTTTCACCATCAAGATTCTTCGTTTCAACAAAACATCTATTATCTGGATCTGAAGTTGATAAGATGATGAAATCAGCTGGTGCTTCTTCATTATTATGAACTCTAACGATATCACCAACCTTCACGTTCTTCCATGAACTCTTATTGAATTTGATGGCTTGTGCTTTCTCCTTTTGGACTGTATCTAATCTTTCCAAGATATTTGTATGATTCGTTTGAACATTGTCAAGACTTAATCTTTGATCAGAACGGAATGTCTCCAAGGAGGTTCTTCCTGCTTCAGGATTGGTTATACCTGCCAGAACTTGTTTCTTTCCAACTAATGAACCAAAGAATCTAACCATCTTGACAAAGATAGTCGCATTGAAATTGTTGAATTTTGAACGAAGGGAAATGTTTTCAGTATCAACGTTATAATTCTCAATCCCTCCTAAGATTGATACAGGGTTGTTGTTTAGTTCCAAATCACTGATTGTTCTTCTGGAATCTTCAAAAGCATCTTTGATAGCGGTGATGATGACAATAACAATCAATGGTACAGCAGCTAGACCTGGATTCTCAACACCAAAGATTTGGAATGCACCCAGGATAATTAGGAAGAGGAAATAGACGTTTGCGATGTTCTGGAATTGAAAGAATAAGTTCTTCGGTATGAATGAGAATGGTGTGTACTTTGTAGTTCTGATCTGGTTGTTATCGTAAGTCTTCAACGGTCTATTTGTTTTAGGGTCAATAGCATCGGATGGAAGTTGCTGATTGAAGTAGACGGTCCGTGGTTCCAAGACTCGCGGTTTGACAAACCAGGAGGTCACTTTCTTCTCCAGCGCCGACGACATCTTGCTGAGGAGTGGCCACGGGTTTAGAAAAAGACGGCGAGGCTGACTGACTAAATGTTCACTCTTTGACGATGAGTGTTTATTTATCTTTCAGTTGTTGTTTAAAATTTTGATGGATAGCCGTGGTAATTTATCACTTGGTGTATTATTGCCCGGATTATTGACAGTTTGTTGCTATGGTGATCAAGTATTTCGTAGTAACTAGTGGTTTAGTATCCTTGAACCAAGTGATGATTAGTTGGCTGAAGATTAACACTGGATTATTTACAACCTAACTGGTCGTTGAGAGATCGAGACACTGCCTGGCCATGTGCTGCTCCGTCAAAGAAGAGTCTCAATATCCGTCTATCTACCGTTAATGTGCTTAGCTACGTCCGGTACAAAGCCAAATCGAAGGCCGAGTGCCGAGTGCCGAAATCCGGAGATTCTGCTCGGCGGTAAAGAGATCAACCGGATATAATTTCTTAATAACGATGCCATTTCTTCTATTACAGTTCTATATTTTTGCTGTGCCCGAGACCACTTTCTCTACTAACCCGTTCACCAGAGGCACCACATCCCACGCGAGTTTCTCCATCTCTTGTTGTGGGAACTTCCTTAGCACCCACTTGGCAACGTCTCTAGGATCTCTCGATTCAGGTCTTGAGATACCAACTCCAATTCTGTAAAAATCTGAACCACAGTGTTCCACTATGCTCTTCAGTCCGTTATGACCTCTCACACTCACTTTACCATATCTCAGTTGGACCTGACCGACTTCTCTTGAGAGTTCATCATGAAGCACTAAGAACTTCACATCAAACTGCCCACTCATCATACTACCAAACATTTTCCACGCAAGTGCCACAGGAACACCACTCTCATTCATATAGGACTCTGTCTTCAAGAACACGAGGTTCTGGCGTTCGGGATCAAGTGCATATTGGATCTTCTTCAATTTTGGATGCTTCACAAACGGCGAATGACTCAGCAGGTTGTTTAAAATATGACCAGCATTGTGTCTTGTATGTGAGAACTTGTCTTCTGGATTTCCGATCGATGTGACCACGAGAAAAACCGGCTTTGATGCAACGGCTTCTTTGACCTGGCTCATCAGCACTCTTGTTACAGCAACCATCTCTATTTTTGTATGAACCGGGCTCTTCAACTAAAATATGCGCTAAATTTAATGAAAATCTTTAAGTGACAGAGTTTTTTTAATTAGGGTACTTCACCGCGAAAATTATCGAGTGATCAACACACCGCGATTTATTTAGCCCGGAAATAGTGAACAAAGGCACACATTGTAAAAGGTGTCTTAGTTTGTGTTTCTGCTCCAAGGCAGCTTGGTTTCCCTAGTCATAATTGGTGTTCCCTTCCTTAATTGCATCGCTGCTTGTTGAACTTCTTTTGAACTGGTCGCAGCACTAGCAATTATGACCCTTCTCAGACCGCACCTCATCGTACCGAGTATAATAGTCTCATCAACCATCATTATCTTCCTCATATACCATCAGTTCGTCACAAACTCACAATACTCACCAACCAACACATACAATCCACTCAGTTTCAAGAACCATGCGCATCTCGTGCCACCATCAGCAGTTTCCAGTGATTCTTCATTGTTGAAACCTATAAATAGCCTGGTGGAGGATAACCTACTCCAGGAACGCATAAACCATGATCTGAACAACCATTGCCCCATCTTCACGTTCTTTAACGACCAGAAAGTAAGAAAACTACCACTGGAGGAACAGAAATTCCACAAGACAATGCTCAAGAAATGGGTGTTATTATACAACTCACTAGGTTTCAATGTCAATATTGTTCATTATAACGATGCTATAGAGAACCCAAGAATGAGGAACTTCCTAGATAAAGGGCTATTGCTAACGAAAGACAACCAGATCAAAGAAAACTATTTAAAATTACTAGCATGGGAACAAGGTGGAAGAAAGAGCAAATACCAAGGGAGTCTTTACTCAGAGTACACCATATTCCCCATTCTGAGACAATCACAAACGATCTTGTCTGATCTTCGATTCAACTGTGATACGTTCGAGAACTTCACCATGTTTGAAGACTATGATTTCAATTTGGTGATGTCTGGTCACTCCTCCATAACGACAATCCTGGAGAGTCTTGAACATGGATCCAAAAGTTTCCAAATTTATGAAACCTCCAAATACAACGATCTATTCGCAGATTACTCCATCAAAACCTTCAGAAAGTTATTCCATTCTAACAACATGAAGAAAGTGGTTGCTTCAATCCCTTCAATCCTAGACAAACACCTCAAAAATAATAGAATTCTTAATAGATTCGCTTCAATCTACATTGTCGACCCAATTTCCATATCTGACCATTACTTCACCAGAACTTTGATACAGATGTTGAAATCAATCATCAAATGTGACAATCCTATCTATTCACCTCCTACAATATCATACATCGAAAGATTTACAAAGGATATAACACCAAAACTACCCGACTGGATCACCACCGATTCTGATCTAGAACACCAAACTAAAGTCCAATCAACAATTGAAGAACTTCTAATACTACAGAACTCACGGTCAGGCAAATGCAATAATGATCTAGAGGTTATTGTTTCGAATAAGCCAAATCTAGGAAATGGCGTTCTGAACTTGATATCTGTTCCACATCCTGCCTCTGTTGTTTCGGCATTACACGTCAATGATAAACATGTGATAACAAATGATGATCTACTCGCAACTAAAGACAAAGCTGATTTCGTCACTGAGAATTTCCTCATACAGGACTCCATGGATTATCAAGAGTTGTTGAAGAATGTTAAGAATAAAGAGAAATTGATGTTCTTCTTCAATGCTGAGACTTTGACTTCAGAAAGGTTACAAAAACAGCTCTCGATCTTATTGGGGATTGACATCCAGCTAAATACTGACAACTTTGGACTTGAATTTACAGACAGATCGAACTCGTTAAATGAAATCTTAAATGAGGATTTTTTATTGTCACAAGGTGAGTTCACCAGAAAGTTGGATCATGTCAAATCTTTAGTCGCAAGCTATGGTAATCCAATCCCATACGTGATCAATCAAAGACAGTCAATAGACAAGTTGAAAGAACTAAGAGATGATCTGATCAATCTCAAAGAAACTACTGATTTTGAAGCCGAGAGAATCTTACAGAGTCAACATTATGAATCAAGACATGATCCAATCATCGAGATCAGTGAGAATTGGAATCAGAAGGATGCAAATCTATGGCATTTGATCAAAAACTTGAGATATATTGATGAAACTGAATACGACTATTTAAATTCATTCGAATGAAGAATGATGATTATCAAAAAAAAAAGAAAAAGAGAGCCTGGCATGGATGGCTGAAAAAAAAGGGTATCATCTTGGCTCGGATGAGCTCTTAGGTTAATAAAGAGATAATAAAAGCAGTGTTTTTGTCAAAGTGTAGTGCTGGTTCTGTATCTGAGTATGTTTTGCTACATCACTTATTACCATTCTTCAAATGGGACAAGGCATTATCGATCAATTCAGCAGATTTCGACAACTCGTTCTTCTTGTAGTTCAAATAGGCTTCTTTGGCCATGATCCATTGTTCTTGGGCACCTAGTCTTTTGGAGACTTTCTCACTATCCATGATATATGAAGCTTCTTGCCAAATCAAAAAGTCCTGTTTATAAAATAGTTAGTATTATGGAGTGACGATTAGTATCTTGTTTAGTATCGGATGTACTTTGTTCAAATCATCAAATTCTTTGGTGAACTCGTGCATTTTCATCGAATAACCATTAAAGATATCCTCAACTGTTTCTAGAAGTCTCTTCCAATCAAGATCAGACTCTTTCAAGTTCAGCTCTTTCAATCTTGGATCATTACTCCCACAATTCTCACAAAGTTTCCCAATAATGACTACCAGTTCCTGATACCGACCTTTCACAACACTGTCAAACTCCTGATCAAGTGAGATTCTTGCTGTGACATCACCTGCAATTCTCTCAGTTACTGGACTTGTTCCTGGACTTGAATGATTCGCGTCTTTATCAGCGCTCACGGCGGTAAACACCGATTGGTTCGCTGTGTCAGGTGGACCACTCATTTTGGACTGTTCTGGATTGTTATTACACGAACCGCCTGGTTTCGCCGATTCACTCATTTTCAATTGCATTTATTTGGTGGTTCAATCATTGATTTTGTTTTATAATGGGAATCGTTGTTTTATATGAAAAATTTAATCGATGAGCTCTAACAATCAACACTTCAAATCAACAACTAATAATCATAAGAATATGTCTCAAATCACAGACAACCCAGTCAAGAAAGAAAGACTTGATGCTAAACTTATAAGGCACAATCCTCCAAAGAAATTCAAGTTCTCAGATCTGGAAACAACAGTCCATATCAAAGCATCTACACCATACGTCTCTGCTGTGAAGAGAGTGAACAAACTACTGAAGGCTCTTCCACACAAACAACCTAAAGAACAATATATAACGATACTAGGCATGGGTGCCGCTATAGAAAGAGCGGTTGCTGTCGCTTTGCACTTCCAAGAGGAAGAAGGCAGCAAAGTTGACGTTTTGACCAAGAGTGTTGAAGTTTTAGATGAGTTTGATGATGGTGATGAGGACAATGAAACTGTTTACAAGAAAAGAAGCGTTACTGCTGTTGAGATACATGTCTACAAGACAGCTGATCTCTTGGAAGATGATAATTAGAATAAATAATGATGATTAATGATGGAATTATGCCCATTGCACAGGTTTAAGCTTGTTGGTCTTTTGTAATTGATAGCTTCTTAGTGCATTGTTTCTGTAGGTACTCCAGTTCATCTATTTCATTCTTCATCTTGGATCTATTGAGCTCTTGGAACAGTTCCAAAGCCTTCTCTGTGACCTGTAGACATCTCTCATATTCCTTCTTGAAATATAGCCTCTCTGATAAATTCTCTATTTTGGCTCTATCACTCTTCATGTTTGGATTTATCCTCGTTATGTCGATCTCTTCAAGCCACGTCAGCGTATTTATAGCAGGCCCACTCAGTTTGAACTCTTCTTTTTGTATCAGATATTCCTCTTCAGATTGACCTTTACGTATCTTAGTCTTTCCAGAGCCTTTTTTCACTAGTACTTCACTATTATTGGCCGTAGTTTTGTCATTACCCTCAAGGGATATTTGACTGATCTTTTGTGAAATCGCCGTCTCTATCGTCTCAGACATAACAGTTCGCAGTTTATTGACACTTCTCAACATAAATTGCGCCAAAACTATCAAATTTATGACCAAAGTTCATGATGAGATTTTATGGCTAAAAAAAAGTTTTCGGTAAGAGCACGCTCATCTCTCTACAACTTCACTTTTAGATACTTTTATTAGTACTTCATATCTTTGAGGGTCTGTATATGTGTTGAGTACCTTTAGGGAACTGGATCTTGTATCCCGGATCAAAATAGCATTCCTGGCAGTCTTCTTCTGGAACCCCGTTTTCATGGATCAGCACACCAAAATCTAAACTGTCTACTAATGACACCATTGGGGCATGCCATGTTCCTATCCATCGTGTTAGTAACTTGACTGTGTGAGAGAGTTATGATGTAACTTACCTTCTCTGTATGTGACGGCTTGGTTCCCTTTACATATGAAAGCCTCAATGGTCTCTGGATCAGGCAGAGAGCTTGGGGTATCTATATCAGTTAGTATCATCCATCAAGATCAGTTGAACTATACATACTTGGATCAGATAATGCACATATCACAATGTAAGCTGCCTCATTCAATTTGGAAACACCCATTGGCATGAAAGTCTGAGTACTGAAAGGATGTCTCTCCAAAACTTTCGCTAGATAGACTCTATGAAAGTCCTCATCTGTTATCAAGTGATTTGGTGGTGAACAACGGAAGATGTTCCAATTTGCAGTGGCTGGTTTACCTGAAGGACATTCAGAAAATCTATTGTTGATTGCTGAAACTTTGTGCACTTTAATAGCAGTACCGTAATTTGCACTAGATTGTTCTTTAGTGCCTATCTGATGGTCTGCAGAGATAATGTCTCCAAACTTTGCAAATGAATTCACAGTGAGAGGAACCGTTTTAATCGGTTTGCTGTTTGTCACGTCAAAAGTTTTCAATGCCATCTTGTCTAATCCATTACTTTCGAGTAGTTAATTGAATTCTGGGACGACATGGACTATTTATATGCTAAAAGATGGACATCTCCGTAGATAAAGAAGACTGAATTTCGCGGTCAATTTTCTCGCGAATTTCTGCTGACATAATTTTTCGGACTAATATGATTTCGATAGCAATTTGGTCTTCTTTGCTTTGTTTGATGTCTAGTACAAGAATCACTCGTCGTTATGTCCTGGTTCCAAAAGAAGATCTCATTGAAGCCAAGATCTAGAGGTGCATACCTCATTACGGAAGAAGTTCTCCAAGGACTTCCGGAATTGAAAGATTACAAAGTTGGTGTCTTAAACCTATTCCTACAGCATACATCTGCTGGTCTATCATTGAATGAGAACTGGGATTCCGATGTCAGATCAGATCTAAGTCATGCTCTGGATGATTTGATCCCAGATGATCCAGATGCCACCAAATATGCACACAGTTCAGCTGGTGAAGGTCCTGATGATATGGCCGGTCATATAAAATCTACTCGTGAGTACCTAATAGAAGTCTACTACAGTTCACCATTACTAACTTTTCTCCCATAGTTGTTGGTGCTACTCTGTCAATTCCAATTACAAATGGTCGTTTAGCTACAGGTACATGGCAAGGTATTTATCTTTTGGAGTTCCGTGACTACAAACATCAAAGAAACATAGTTGCCACCATCAATGGCCAGAAATAATGAGCATAATGGACGTTCATTTCGTACAGTTAATATTTATAGTGAGTTTTCATCATGATGTCATATATGTAGCTTTGGGTCAGCCCTAGGGTAGATTCTTATTATGTGTCATTACTGCATACGTTGGATGAAAATGAGAGTGATGGATTATATCTCGAATCCTGTGAGTTCTGCCTCTTCAGCATCATTGAAGAAAGAGTTGAATGCAACAATGGTTCCATGAATGAGAATCCCACCTACCAAGTTTAAGATCATTGAGGTAAGGTTGATGATCCGTGAATGATAAAGCACCACTGTGAGACCTTTGAAAACATGTTAGTAAAATAAGACCAAGCTTGTAGACCAACTAAAAAATACTCACAAATACCAGACACTGTTAGGAAAGCAGATAGGAATTTACCAAAGTCAACAATTATCCTTTATGCCATTCGGTTAGTATGAAGATCCCTCAAAGCATCGGCTAATTTGAACAATACTCACGTAGACGATTGACTCATGAAGTCATCATGTGACCACTGGTTACAGACAACTATAGGGAGATATGCAACGGAGAACAGACCGGCTATTACAAAAAGTTAGTAAAACATAGATTCTTGAATATCATCAGTGCAGCAACTACTACTCACCCGATATTAATGGGACCCAGTTCTTGAACAAGGCACCCCCGAGAATCACAAGTAGAAACCCCGCAGCCAGGACAAGCGAGAGCGCAATGATCTTGGAAAGTGGATTTTTGAACAGTTTAGCCATCTCAACACTTGAATAACTGAATTATAAGAACAATACTTTCATAGAGAAGATGGCCAAAATCATGAGTTATCGCACTTTTCGGTGCTGTGTAAATTAGTGACACGATGATAATTGGCAGATAAATTGATTCCGCGAATTTTTGCCAAAAAGTCGAAAGAAAAACAAAGTGAAGTGGCGATTGAACACTGACTTTGACAAGGTTTTTGATAGGACAAGTGCTCTTAGAACGAGAATTATCGTGAACTGATTATACAGCTGGAAATATGGTATGTTTAGGATATGGTTTGGAGCTTTATGGGAGAGTTTTGACTAACAATTGATCACAGTTCAGAAATAACTACGATGGTGATACCGTTACCTATTCCCCAACAGGTAGAATATTTCAAGTATGTATCTATGGAATTGCTTTGTTCAATTGACGGAACCTAACATTGTTGATATAGGTCGAATACGCTTTAGAAGCTATCAAACAAGGAAGTGCGGTTGTGGGACTTGCAACGAAAGATTACGCTGTCTTAGTGGCCTTGAAAGTATGTATCACACTGATCTGATCTCTTGAGATTGAAATACAACTAACACGCCAAACTCAGAGAAATGCCGAAGATTTAGGATCCTACCAAAAGAAAATCATCAAAGTTGATGATCACATGGGTATCGCATTGGCTGGTCTAGCACCAGATGCCAGAGTTCTATCGAATTTCTTAAGAGAACAGGCATTGAATCAAAAATTAGTCTTCAATAGACCATTATCTGTGTCCAAAGCATCAAATCTATTAGCTGACAAAGCCCAAAAGAATACACAAAGTTACGGAGGTAGACCATATGGAGTTGGTCTTCTGGTCACCGGGTATGATGAAACTGGTGCTCATTTATTTGAATTCCAACCATCAGGAACAGTCTTGGAATATGTTGGTGCAGCAATTGGTGCCCGTTCACAAGCTGGAAGAACCTACCTAGAGAGAACTTTTGAAGAATATGCCAACTCAACCAAAGAGGAACTTATTGTACATGGTTTAACTGCTTTAAGAGACACTTTGGCTCAAGATAAAGAATTGAACAGCAAAAACACATCGATCTCAGTTGTTGGAAAAGATACAGATTTCACACTATACGATGATGATAGTGTACAACAGTGGCTGGATCGTTTGGATTCTGTTTCGAACGCTAGAACAACAGTCAACCGTGACGATGAAGATGGAGATGAAGATGTTGAAGAAGCACCAGCACGAGCACCAGCACCACAGGATCAACCAGAAGGTACCAACGCTGAAGGTGAAGATAGAATGGATACCGATTGAGTCTCTTGACTTGTTAGCATCAGTTAATAGAGTATCATGTGATCTGAATAGCACTGTAGGCTTATTGTTTCGGATTTAAAATTAATTTGCTCAAAATCTGAGCCAATATACAGACAAAGCTTAAAACTTGCTCATGAAAGAAATACACCTGGTCCTAGAAATCATTATTTGATTGACTGGGCTGCGTAGTTGGTACTTACTGTATGGCTTCGATCGATGAGAAAGTGATTATATCGGTAATGCTTGCGCCATCCTTGTTTTCTAGACTTGAGTAGTATAACTTCATGTTTTTTTTGATGTTCAATTAGATTGATTGTAAGCTGCTCTAATTTGTGCTTCTAAACTCGATTAATAATTGACGTGAACTGTACTAATTAGGATGCAACCAGAAGCAGGTTTATACACAAGTCCTTAGTTAAGGGCTTTGACCACTTGAATATAAATTCAGTACGATCTGCCAATTCTCTGGTACGTCCTTCAATACTATCGAGTAACTTATAGCTTACAAGATGTCTTCATTTGATACAGACTTCGTTTCCAAAATGAGTATGGGCGGATCTTCATCCTCCACAGAGAACGCTTGCAAAATATCAGTTCGTATCACATATGTACAGTTTCAAATAGACTTGTCACTAACAGTTCATTAAAGATGTTGTGGAACTGGTATACCATTGATTCTTGTTTCATTGCGAGATCATGGCATGTTAGATCAACAGGCCAATTCGCCGGTTCATGTATTGGTTGTTTTTTGTTGGTCCTCTCAGCTCAATGGTTACATAGAGTGGCTCGTGAATATGATGCTGCTATTGCAAGAAGGAGATATTTGAGATTAAAGCAGTTGGAGACATCCAGTACAAGTGGAAGTAACTCATCGGTTGAGAAGCTCGACGGTCCAGTTATTACAACAGCTGATAATGATGATAGAGCTGCAACCATGTACATGTCCAATGATTCCTTCGTGTCAAACTTGCTTCAACCAATTGTCTATACTTTGAGTCATACTTGGATCCTTGATTTCACCAATGGTAGTAAGATCGGAGCAGCATATCCTAATTTGATTGAGCACTTTATCAGGGCTCTGATCTTCACAATCCAATGGGGCCAGTCATATATCATCATGCTGCTATTCATGTACTACAATGGGTACATCATTATCTCATGTATCCTTGGTGCTCTGTTCGGCCGTCTTATTTTCAACTACGAACCTATCACGTGTGTGACCCGGTCTCAAAGCGAGGACAATGACAAGAAGTGCTGTTTATAGTCTTTGTTACAACCGAGATTACTATATCTCTTATACTCTTTAACTTTACAAGTTCGTGTACCGTGTTTTCGTGTCATAATGCCGCGAATATTTCCCGATTCATCGAGCTGTCAATCCCGTTTTGTAATGAAAAAATCTTTGGTTACTCTGGAAACATCTAACAAAATCTGTGATTTATAAACAAACAACAAGAAAGCTGAAATCACAATAAGCACAAAAAAAACAAATCTCTGCATTTTTCCAAAACCACAAAGCCAACAAAAACACGCTACTGCATCGATCCCTCGCTGCTTTGTCCCCGCTACCTTTTCCCCTGCCAACTATAATTCCTTCGCTAGCCCCCACCATCTGTCTTTCTGTTTGTATTCCATTTGTTTACGTCCACTGTCTGTCAACCACAAAAGGAACATCTCGTCAAAACATTAAAGTACAACCACGAAAACCACTCAACTGCTTCACACGTGTGACCATACCGGTATCCAAAAGATCAAACACACACATAGGATCTGCTCCATCCCCTTACTATTGCATCAACATTCAAACGAACAACGTTCAACTCCATCACATTGCATTGAAATCACAAGAACAAGCTCTGCTACCATAACAACCTGTCTCACTTTTAACTATTTGTCTTATCCTTGAATCTAAACCTACAATATGGATCAACAAAGACTAGTTAACCGCTTCAACGTTACCAATGAGAACATGGATGCTCTAAAACATAAGGCCCCAGCAGTTGTACAACAACAACCGCAACCATCCTCGACCAGAGTCGCTCTTGGCTCGATATCCACCAACACCAATACTGCTAGAGCCCCACTTTCTAAACCTGCTCAGAGATTTGCTGTCTATTCCGAAGCTACTGTCAATGATGAGAATGCTGTCCCAGGTAGATCCATCAAACATGACTTGAGACCTGGAGTCGAAAGAAAACCTTTGGTTGATATTGCTGATCAGTTTGATCATAAAGCCGTTGATAATGAAGATGATACTAGTACATATGAAAACATGGAAAGTGATCTGATGGATGAAGACAATGAAGATTCAATTCCGCAGGGTTTGATGCCAATCCTAAATCATGGAATTCGTCTTGAACTACATCATATATCAGAAAAATATTACTCAGAAACCTTGGATGAGGAAGATGAAGATACTTATGATGTTTCAATGGTCTCAGAATACTCACCTGAGATCTTCAATTACATTCACAGTCTAGAGGTCAAACTAAGGCCAAATCCTCGTTATATGGAATCCCAAACAGAATTGAAATGGAGCATGAGGGGTATACTAGTTGACTGGTTGATCCAGGTACATTCTAGATTCAATCTCCTGCCAGAAACATTGTTCCTTACTGTTAACTACATTGATCGTTTCTTGAGTAAAAGAAAAGTGTCATTGAGTAGATTTCAATTAGTGGGTGCTGTTGCTTTATTTATTGCTGCCAAGTACGAGGAGATTAACTGTCCTAGTGTTCAAGAGATTGCCTATATGGTTGACCATGCTTATTCGGTTGATGACATCTTGAGAGCGGAAAGATTCATGATAGATGTTCTTGAGTTTGAAATGGGATGGCCTGGTCCAATGTCGTTTCTACGTCGTACCAGTAAAGCTGATGATTATGATTTTGAAACCAGAACCCTGGCAAAATACTTCCTGGAGATAACAGTTATGGACTATAGATTCATTGCCTCTCCTCCTAGTTGGTTGGCTGCTGGTGCACATTATCTGAGTAGATTACTTCTGAATAAAGGAGATTGGACAGAAGCACATGTCTATTACTCAGGTTATACTGCTGAACAATTGACACCATTGGCACAGGTATTGCTTGAAGCATGCCGTAATCCAGAAGAGCATCACAAGTCCATCTATGAAAAGTATCAAGAGCGTCGTTTCCGTCGCTCTGCTTTGTTCGTTCAAGAATGGTTTAGACTTGCAGATGAAAACTGATTATCTGCTTTTGTCAATGGGTTTTAATTTTGTTATATTGGATATGTATTATGAAGGAGGAACGGTTGTTTTAAGAAACACTATGTTTGTATATTATAAGATGGGTTATTGGAATGTATTTCATGTGATCAGTTGCCTTTGTAGAAGTTAAATCTACAGTACTCCTACTCAACAATGAAACAATATTGACAATCCAGCTACAGCGTACACGTAGCTTATGATACTGTCGTGATCAGTACATTGTATAGTATCACTGTCTCATGATACATATCATGGTGACCGGAAACGGACCATACCTCAAAAAGTTGGTTAGGCCGTTAATACCCAAGACTCTTTGTAATTAGCGCAAAGGTTGATCCTCTAAGTGCATTAGTACCATGATGTACAACGGTTCACACATTAAAGATGAAGACCTTCAATAAATGGTGATCATGTCCAGAGTTTAGCGTCTATTGTATTGAATCAGCTGCTACGATCAGTCTATGTGGTAAATTGTACTGTGTCTATTGAAACTCTTCTTGAAATCAAATTAGATCTCTAGAAAGAGGTTATCAATAATAAACAGAAAGACGTTCCGAGTTTAGTTCCTCAACTGCTTGCAATCATGACTTGATTATAGAAGCAAAGCTTGAGAAAATCAAGGACGAATGAGGTAACGCAAGTAATGCTGCTGAGAATTTAAACGGCTTAATAAAAAGAATAAGATCACGAACACTTGTCATAGCTTTGAAACATGGTTTGATGGTAAATCAAGGCAACATGCGAAGCATCTAACCTAAGTGAGGATGAAGAAGTCCATGAAGACTATTTGAATGGCTTTAGTGCTAATTCTGGTGATGTTTACGTTAAATTACAAATTTGTACTGTGGTGTTCAGGTGTACTTAAAATCAGTACTGTCTGTTTCCTGAGCGGAAGAATTTGATCGATCGCTTCGTCGAATACGTAGAAAGTGAACATAGCCTCCACTCTCGGTGACTACGTTGGTTCGGTCTCAAGAGCCAGCTAATCTTTGATTTGCGACTACGTAACAGGCACATACCCGTGGTTGATAACAGAATTCACTGCTAGTAAGAGTAATGATATCTGCATCAAATCCCGGGTAACACTTTTCAGTAAATTTAACGTAGAAAATTTTGGAACAATACACTTGGTGTACTTATAGTAGAAATCATTTACTACTCAAACAACTCAGATTGATAGATCATTAAAATGTCTCTTCGTTCATCAACTATCTCCACATTGAGAATTGTCTCCAGATCCAGTGCCGTCCGTGGTTCTGCTCTCCGCTTACTTACCAAAACTACCGTTCCAACCTCATCTCGTCTATTCTCCACTGCTTTACCTCTCAGAAACTCAAACATCGCACAAGTCTCTGAAAGTTTGAAAGCTGAACTAGAACATGAAAAGGCCAACAAGGAAGAGTTCCCAGAAGAACTTAATGGTTTCCTGCAAACTTCTGGCTTTGAAATCATTCCAACTGATGGTGAAATCATGGGTAAATTGATCAAACGTACCCCATCAGAAACTGTCCATGTTTTCTTTGATGTTAATCAAGTCGCCAACGTCCGTCCTTCTGAAGTCGACGAAGCTGAAGACGTTGAAGGTTTTGAAGGTGAAGATTTCGAAAACTCATTCATCAACCTAAACGTTATTGTTGAGAAACAAGACAAATCTGCTATCGCTTTTGAACTTATGGTCAATGCTGAAGACAGTGCTGTTTACATCGACAGTGTTGCCGCTTACCCAGACTCTGCTAAAGCATTGACTGATACTGCTGAAGCCGGTCAACAGCGTGAAAGACAATACAACGGTCCATCATTCTCTAACTTGGATGAAGCTCTGCAAGAAAACTTGGAAAACTATTTGACTTCAAGAGGTGTTGACAGTGAACTATACCAATTCGTCTTGAGTTTCGGTATCTACAAAGAAAACGTCGAGTACTTACAATGGTTGGAAAAACTTGACAAGTTCTTCAAATAGATTTATTGATCTGAATGAACCTTGTTCAGTTATGGTTTGATGATTTTTGTATATATTGACCCCTTGTCTTCTGTTCTCCTTCCAATAGTTTCCAATTTTTATACCAATTGTGGTTGATCTTTGTTGTTTAACAATATCATCTTTGGTACAGACTTCCATCCATGTAAATACTTTTGTCCAATATAAGTTCTAGGAAGTACTTTCAATGTAAGATTTTTGTGCCAAAATCCGGGTGAAGTATACAAGTCTGTCATTGACACTCGGGTCAATAAAGCAGTACCGAGATGACACAAAAATCATAACAATCAAATATCGATATATCTACCAAGGAATAACTGCTAAGCAGGGTTCGCCGTTCTCTTGTATTTCACTTTACTCAATATTTCTCGCTGATGGTTCGTCCTTTAAGATGTAGACCTCAACATATAGCAGTTCTCTACACTACATGAGAGTTTACTTTCAGTAAGTAGCAACATCCGGACACCACGACAACAAACCTGACCACTAAACAACTAATGACTTCGTCATTCAGGCAATAATATGATGAGATAAGTGTATTTCCCAGTACTTCATGTTCTCATTGTTATGAACAGTTAGAGTCGTTTAGCATATAAATAAATTATAACACTAGTCATATCATCTAAGTAATTTAGGGTTAGCAACTTATGAGTTGTGACTGTTTTTTGATCAATTTATGTGTCCCAAACCACATATGCCCAAAACCAAACTTTTCGCGAAGTCTCCCAAAATTCGCGGAAACTTTTCATTCGAATCAAAATAATTCGCGGTCGAGTCTTGTGCTGCGCGTACCGAAAATGAAGACATCAACAAAAAATCAACGCTTTGAAAGGTGTGAAGCTGTATAGAATTGAATAGAAATATATCAATAAATCAACAAAATGTCTGACGCTATTGTCTCATACGCTGCTCTAATCCTTTCTGACGCTGGTGTTGAAATCACCTCAGAAAACCTACAAACTTTGGCCAAAGCTGCCGGTGCCTCCGTCGACAAAGTATGTGAAGATTTTTTTTCAAGAACATGAACAAAAAGGACATCTTTATGACTATGTTCCAATGGTCTAGTGATCTTTTCTGAATGTTTAAGAACTCACATGAACGAGATACTAACAATTATCACCAGGTCTGGGCTGATGTCTTCGCTACCGCTTTAGAAGGTAAAGATTTGAAATCTATCCTAGGTGGTTTCGCTACCGCTGGTCCAGCTACCGGTGCTGCTGCCTCTTCTGGTGCTGCTGCTTCCTCAGGTGCTGCTGAAGCCGCTGAAGAAGAAGTTGAAGAAGAAAAAGAAGAATCTGATGACGATATGGGATTCGGTCTATTCGATTAAACAGTTAATATTTAATTAATTCTAAATCAACAGCATAATGTATCAAATTATAGCAAGATGTTCATTAATGTAGTATGACACTATCGAATCCAATAGCCATTTATTGTTTAATAATAAGATCTACAAATTGATTATAAACCCAAATAAAACATGATAATTATAAAAATATGATGAACGGTATCACAATAGTGATACTCACTATAATTAAACTCAATTGAAACCCTAAATGTACAAAACTAAAACTCATTAACAACTGCGGAAGGCACAAACACTATTCATACTATGCTAAATCATTTCTTCTTATCAGCTTCAGCTTCAGCTAGTTCTTTAGCTCTCTTTTCTCTGGTACCTTTGTATTTTTTGTCTGATCTGGCCAATCTTAGAGTTCTGTAAGCGGATTGTTCTGGGATTTCGACGGCTCTTGGTTCAGAGTCAACGGTTGGTTGGACGACTGGGAAAGAAGCAGCGGTGGATAGGACTTGGTCAGCTTCTGGGGCTTTACCACTTCTTGGGAAAACAATCAATTTAGATTGGTATTCTTGTAGTCTTTGAACGTTAAGTTCGTAGATTTCAGTAGATCTATTTTGACGTCTGTGATCAACAGCAATACCAATGGTTCTGGCGTAAGCAGCAGTTAATCCAGCAGCTTTGATTTCTCTTAGAGTGAAACCTCTACCGGCTCTAACTTTTCTGTTATATTTGATGGTTGGAGCTCTGACGACTGGTCTTAAAGCATCTAATGGTCTTGGAGCGACTTTAGCGGCTTTGGCAACTCTAGCAGATCTTCTGGAAGCTTTCTTACCAGCTTGGTCAAAGTGAACTTTGACTCTTTCTTGCCAGTGTTTTCTGAAATGATTTTTCAATAGTGGTAAATTCTTGGAGATAGCTGGAGAGTATTGTTAGTATATGCGAGCAATATCGACACATTAAGACACAAAAGACATACCCATTTTGTACTGTTATTCTTCACTTCAATTCAGTTCAAGTTTGCAATTTTTTAATTTGTGTTTTTTTCACCAAACAAAAAACAAAAACTTGAAAAGCCTAAAAAATAACGAGAGAGTAGTAAGCCGGGATGATTACGTAATGCCTTCGGTGATTGGTACGGCCACTCCACTAATCTTGGTTGTCAGATTTTGGTTGTAAAAAGATTGTATCTGGTGATTAAATGTGTTGATTTTGGTTTGATCTCGTTTGGTGTTGTTATTGATCTTCTGAAGATCTCTTAGTGTCACTCTCTCCTCTTGTGTCTTGTTTGTTGGTGCTTCGATCTGGTTTACAACTGCATTCTTCACTACCTCAAGATCAGTCACACCATTTGACACATTTTTGAATCTAAAGCAACTATACTCCCCTTGAATCATATAATATCCTTAAACCAGCATCATGTCACAAAAGAGATATGTCGTGGTGAAGAAACCCGACTCAGTACAAGTCAGTCAGCAAGAATCTGAAGAATCTACACCACTGCTCAGTAGAACTCCAATCGAGCAGAAACCACATAAATTGAGGAATATGTTGCCTGCGATATGGCTCGGTTCATTCCTGGCTGCCGTTGACAGTACTATTGTTGCCAATATCATGAGTCCTATTGCTGCAGAATTCAATCAGGAGGATCAGAAATCATGGATCGCGACTTCGTTCTTGTTAACTAATGCTGCGTTTCAACCATTATACGGGAAAGTATCAGATATAGTTGGACGGAAGTACGCATTGTTGTTCGGTCAGTTCTTCTTCGCATTGGGATGTTTCTTATGCGCATTTGCTAGAGATGTCCCTGAGTTCGCTATTGCTAGGGCAATCAGTGGTATCGGAGGTGGTGGTATGACTGCGATGTCTAGTATCATCGTCAGTGATGTTGTTTCATTAGAAGAAAGGGGTTTATTCCAAGGGTATGCTAATGTAAACTTCTCAGTTGGACAGATGGTAGGTGCTCCATTGGGTGGTCTTGTTTTGGCTACCATTGGATGGAGATGGGCGTTTGGATTACAGGCCCCATTGTTGATGATTTGTATGTTTTTGACTTATAAGCATATTAATATACCACCAAGTGAGCCATTCACATATAAGAGTTTTGCTAAGATTGATTTTGGTGGTTCTTTCACGTTAATCCTGGTTATCAGTTCATTCTTACTGTTGGTATCTACAAAAATTAACAAGCCGGCAATGACCATGGCTCTTATTTCCTCCTTAATCTGGTTCATCTATATCGAGGCTTACGTCGCACAAACCCGAATCTTACCTCCTGGTCTGTTCAAGGGCACTCTAGGGGTTTTGTCGTTGGTGTCCCTCCTTGTCAATCTATCCATTTACTCAATGTTCTTTGGCATGCCTGTTTATCTGCAGATTATTCAAAATCAAACAACTGAACAATCAGGTCGTTTCTTGATTGCTGAAGTGGTGTTTGTTTCGATTGGTTCTGTATCTGCTGGATATCTAATTAAGCGATTCAGTGGTGATAAGAGTAGTGCTGATGTCAAGAAAGCGGCTGTCTCCATTACTCTCATTTCATTAGTGATTTTACTAGGAGCGTTCTTTCTTTATCATGCTGTTCTGAAGTACGCACCTCCATATGATCCCGAAGTAACCTGGAGATACTCTTTGGTTGGGGCTCTCTCTTTTATTGGGCTTGGATATGGAAGTGTCCTCGTTACAATTGTTGTTGCTACCGTTGCTATTGTTGGACCCAAAGGACAAGCAGCAGCTACAGGAGTCAATTACTTGTTCAGATCGATTGGTGCCGTTTTGGGAACTGGTGTGTCATTGTCAACGTTTGAGATTAACTTACAGAAAAATTTGTGGAATCTGCTATCTCATGAACCTAATGGCAGAAATATACTCATTAAGCTTATCCAAGATGCGAAATACATTAAGAGTGATGAGTTAAGTGATTCTTTGAGACTCAAGATCTTGCATATATACCAATCGGCCATGGTCACCTCTTTCACTCCTGCACTTGGACTCACCACTTTGGCTATCATACTGACACTGGTCCTGGTTGTTAAGCTTCACTGGTTTTGATGCATACCATGTGCTACACTACACTATAGAATACACTTCTGTGCTCATGTCCCAACTGCTGATTTTTCAGATAAATATATATTAGATTTCAATAGACAACTTCTTTCCTAGAGTTTGACAGTAATCAAACAAGATCTCTTTATAACCACACTGCTCGTACGGAGTGAACTCGCTGAAGAACCTGTTTGTTACCTGTAATGATCTGAAATAGAATGAGTTCTTACTGACATTCATGTTGTCTTTTGGGTACTGCGTGAAGACAAAATCAGGCAATTTAACCATAGCCAATCTTTCTTTATAACGATCAATACCATTGGTCTTTGTCTTCTTGATGATCTTTCTGATGATGTTTCTCCACTCTGTTGGGTTCAATGCCTGATTAGCAGCGATGGTCACTTCATAAGGGCTAGTCACGCCGTTAACATGTTCATAATTGGTGTAAGTCAACTCAGTTGACTTTTTGAAAGCAGATGGACAGACCTCGACTTTTCTAGTGTAACTCACTTTCTTTGGATGATCGGCACTATCGTAGTGATGGATTGCGATATGGTAGTCAGGACTCCATCCAGTCAGTTCACCAGCACTAGCATTGCTGACTTCTTCAGTGAAGTATGGTTGGCGACATTTAGCCTCCAACACCGAAAGCACGTGGAAGAGCTTTAAATCATCTAATTTCAAACTAGAAGCTGAAACTGGTTTGGTGATGATGATGTCAACACCTCTTTGTAAGGAAGTAGTGTCTAGTGACTTGAACAATCCATCTTTACCGCGATGATAGACAGGAACATTGACTTTTAGGATGTTCTCGAATCTGAGAGCATCATAGATAGTGAAGTCCATCGTGATTCTTTTAAGTCTAGTCAAGTAACCTTTGAGCTCAATGGCCTGGAAATCATCACTATCAAGTCCAAGAATGTCCTTGATGTTCCTTGATTGGGTACATACCTTGTTTCTGTAGTAGTAGGTGAATCCTAACTCTTTGATGCCAGCGACACATTCATCGATAGACTTTTTGCAAGTTTGTGGTTTCTGCTGGCACTTTCTCTTAAGCTGAGCGAGTTCTATTTTGCACCCAGTGAGAGCTCCTGCTCCCAGTTCGGTGTTGAGAGATCTCTTACAAGCCTTAGACTTCTGTAAGCATCTGTTCTTGAAGTTGAGTATCTCAGTCTGGCGGTCTTGAACGGGATCGGTCATTGTGTCAGATTTCAAAATTATGAAGTTGTAAGAAAGAAGAAGAGAGGAAACGAGTTGGGAATCTGTTTTTATAGAGCGAATTTGGATAACATCGCTGGTTTTGTGAGAAGAATATCGAAGCGTTAGAACAGAAAACACTAGAAGTTTGTGTGATATATGTGCGTCAATAACTTTTAGTGTGCCCGAGGACCGGGACAGATTAGGAACAGAAAACGAATGTGTCAAATTGTAGAGTGGGCAATCCCGGTGGCTGTGACCTGTTGATCTATTGCTCGCCGTGTCTCTCAACCTCATTACAAGGTAATATACATGATACGCCAATCGTACAAACAAACAATTACGCAAAACATGTTACAACTACAACTTGAATTAATTCAACAATGGCTATTTCCAGTGTCATTAAGAGCGTCATTTGTTTGTGGCATCACCTGAACTGTCCACGGAAAAATAGTGAAAATTAATAGAGAAACTAAGGGTTACCCGTCCGTTGCATCACCGGGTTCACTCAGTTGCGCGCCCGTCACCAACAAAATATAAATACACTGGCCATTTCCTGATTCCTGAAATTCTCACGCCATTGAACTTCAACTAACTTTATACACAATTAAACACAATGGCTATTGAAAAAGTTTTTGCTAGATACGTCTACGATTCTCGTGGTAACCCAACCGTCGAAGTCGACTTACACACCGAAAAAGGTCTATTCAGATCAATCGTTCCATCTGGTGCTTCCACCGGTCAACACGAAGCTCTTGAATTGAGAGATGGTGACAAAGCCAAATGGTTAGGTAAAGGTGTCTTGAAAGCCGTTGCCAACGTCAACGAAATCATTGCCCCAGCCTTGATTGCCGCCAACTTGGACGTCAAAGAACAAGAAAAAGTCGATGACTTCCTATTACAATTGGATGGTACTCCAAACAAAGCCAAACTTGGTGCCAATGCCATCCTAGGTGTCTCTTTAGCCGTTGCCAAAGCCGCCGCCGCTGAAAAGAATGTCCCATTATACCAACATTTGTCTGACATCTCTGGTTCCCCATCCCCATACGTCCTACCAGTTCCATTCCAAAACGTCTTGAACGGTGGTTCCCACGCTGGTGGTGCTTTAGCTTTCCAAGAATTCATGATTGTCCCAACTGGTGCTCCAACCTTCTCTGAAGCTTTGAGAATCGGTTCTGAAGTCTACCACACTTTGAAATCTTTGACCAAAAAGAGATACGGTCAATCCGCTGGTAACGTTGGTGATGAAGGTGGTGTTGCTCCAGATATTTCAACTCCAAAAGAAGCTCTTGACTTGATTGTTGATTCCATCAAATCTGCCGGTTACGAAGGTAAAGTCTCCATCGCTTTAGATGTTGCCTCTTCAGAATTCTTCAAAGATGGTAAATACGATTTGGACTTCAAAAACCCAGAATCTGACCCATCCAAATGGTTATCTGGTGAAGAACTAGCTGAATTATACTTCTCTTTGATCAAAGAATACCCAATTGTCTCCATTGAAGATCCATTCGCCGAAGATGACTGGGAAGCTTGGACTCACTTCTTGTCTAAAGTTGACATTCAAATCGTTGCTGATGATTTAACTGTCACCAACCCAATCAGAATTGCCACTGCCATTGAAAAGAAATCTGCCAACTCTCTATTACTAAAAGTTAACCAAATTGGTACTTTATCTGAATCCATCAAAGCTGCTAAAGACTCTTACAAAGCCGGTTGGGGTGTCATGGTTTCCCACAGATCTGGTGAAACCGAAGATACTTTCATTGCTGATTTGGCTGTCGGTCTAAGATCTGGTCAAATTAAAACTGGTGCTCCAGCCAGATCTGAAAGATTGGCCAAATTGAACCAAATTCTAAGAATCGAAGAAGAATTAGGTGACAAAGCTATCTACGCTGGTGCCAACTTCAGAAAATCTGTTGCCATCTAAATTGGCTCAGTTCTCTGATTGTTATTTAATCAACATTATATGATGCTTTTATTCGTACTCTACTTTGTATCATCATAAAGCTCGTCATGTATTTTTTATTTCTCTCCCGATTTAGTGGCATGCCATTGATTCATTGAGTTCACTTCCGAATAAGTAGTTCCCAATACTAGCACCAACAACAACACTTAGCATGACCCAACCATTATATGTCATGAATATTAACATGATCATATAAGAGTATCCCACTAATCCACCGTACAATACAGCTTTCTGTATCTTTGAAATCGTCCCTGATTTGAAATATGTCAATGAATGCTCTTCCGAAGTTCCAACAGGCAGTGCAATTGAAGCACCTATGAAAAGTTAGCTTCAACCTCAGACAATGGAAAACAACAACTTTTTTAAAATACATACTCTTATTATCTGATCTTTTAGCTCTGGCTCTAAGGTATTCATAACCTACAGCCAAAAATGCAATTGCAATCAGACTGAACACGAACGAACTAAATGAGCGAACATGCCACCACTTGAAAATCACACACAGGTTTTTCCAATCCCATGTGAATATCATCTAATGTAGATTAATGTCAGTAAAATCTTCATATAAAAGGGTGTATGTGCTGTCAAATCACACAAAGGACAAAAACTTACGTTCATACTACACATATCGTGGTCCATGTCCGGCATATCCGGCATTGAGTGTGCAGAGTGGTCCATCTTTGAGTGATCCATAGCAAATTAATAGGTCTAGGATCAGTAGAACCAGGAAATCTTGATAACCTTCTATCAGACATAAGATAATGAATTATGTGCTCGTCCAACACCCGGACACCATAAATCATGATCACGTGCCTGATGGGTGTATAATGTAGCATAACTGATATAAGTTCCTCTTTATTGGGTGTATTAACATAGCAGACTATTACTTTAAGTGTGGCTAACAATATCATATGCTTAGATAGTGTAAAAGAGCAGTTAAAAGTTTTCTTTAATTTTTGAAGTTTTCCATTGATACTTTCATTGATTAATAGCTAGATCCTCTTTATTGTAATATCTGGAGATTTAAAATTTCATTCATAACCCCTACAGCCTAAATAAAGCATAAGAATACACACATCGAATAACCACTATCCCGTATTCTATGAACATTATACAAGTATCACTTTTCATACAAATTTATAGTACTAGAGTTGCCAATTGTCGGTATCGGAGCTAGGTGTAAACCCGATCGATTAAAAAAGGCGATAAAATGTACCTAAAGTTCGAGTCTCTCTACTAATAACACCTGAAGTCTATAAGCTACTAGCATTGTAAGTTATACAGCACCAAGAAGATGACTATAACATCAGCAATTAAGCTCAACTTGAAATGCCAAATAATTTGTATTCTGTCTTCAAATACATGTCGCGAAAATTTCCCTTTCAATTTATTAGGCGTATTGACTAGAAGAAACTCTCATACAAAGTCTGATGGTGAAGCTTGTTAACAAACTGTCCAAAAGTCGGTGTTCGTGTTCTTTGCTGGCGGCAAATTGCCTGTCTTACAATTGTAATGATAGCGGTTAGTGATGTGGCTTGATATCGCAGCTGATTTGCCATTATTTTGGGCCTGTAATCAGATTAGATCACCATGATGGATAAGCTGTTGATTTGAACATAGCACTGTGTCGTTGAATTGCGTGGTGTCTCGTTGCAAACGAGCCGGTTTGAGATGCTCGCCTTATGAGGTGGAGGTATGGTGAGGGTGGGTCGTTGCTGTTCGTAAAGATAGGTGCCTGTCATATTGAGGATACTATTGTTGTCAATGGTGGGAAGTGTTATGCACTCGACGGTCCTTGGCCTGTTTCGAACTCACCATTGAACGACCATTTGGGCAATATGATAGGGATAGGTCACATATCCCGAAACTTTTGGCTCAACTGTGGTGCTGGCAACACAATATTTTTAGTGGTGGTGATTAGCTTCTAGTCATGTTTTGTCCTTCGAACGGTTCAATCTTGCATTTATGAAACAATGAACCACGTACATCTCTAGCTGATACATGCAAGGTTGGTGTGTGGAGTCGCTTACTCTTAAGCGATATATGTGCTTTGTGAGGTGATTTTTGACTTGTTGCTTGAGTAAAACGTTTCAAATATGCAAGGTTTTTAAGAAAACGGGAAATATTCCAGCAAGATCTACCGAATTAGCTTTTGGGGTGGAGTTTTGGGAGTGACTCGTTTCAGTTTGTTAGCGAATGCTCCATTGGCATCTGTTTTAGGTAATTGTGGTTGTATGCAGAGGAAAATTTTGATGCATTTCAATAATTACCCTTTTTGGAAGTCAATGGGAAACCTCTAACAAGCTTCACAACTAAATGTGTTCAGTTTAATTTGAAACAGTTTTGAGCTAATGACTGAACTATTATAAAAGCAGAACTGATTCCCAGCTAATCAACACCTTCACTTCTTTAGTTATTATATCAAATCATCTGATAGATTCAACAAACAAACTTCTTTACACTCACTTACCACTATGCAATTCTCCAAAGCTTTTGTTGCCGCTTTCTTGTTGGCTATGACTTCTCAAGCCATTGCTACTGCAACCACTACTGAAGTTGAGGCTGCTGCCGAAACCGCTGTCGCTGCTGACTTGCCTTTCCCAGAAGACGCTATCATCGAAGCTGTCGCTTTGTCTGATGATATCTACCCATTTGTCTTTGAAGATGCTGTTTACTTTGTCAACACTACCATCTTGGAACAAGAACTATCTGCTGATGAAGACTCTCTAGAGAAACGTGATGCTGAAGCTTGGTCATGGAAGAAGTTCCACAAAGGCCAACCAAACTACAAACGTGAAGCTGAAGCTGATGCCGATGCTGAAGCTTGGTCTTGGAAGAAATTCCACAAAGGCCAACCAAACTACAAACGTGAAGCTGAAGCTGATGCCGATGCTGAAGCTTGGTCTTGGAAGAAATTCCACAAAGGTCAACCAAACTACAAACGTGAAGCAGAGGCAGAGGCTGAAGCTGATGCCGATGCTGAAGCTTGGTCTTGGAAAAAATTCCACAAAGGTCAACCAAACTACAAACGTGAAGCTGAAGCTGATGCCGATGCTGAAGCTTGGTCATGGAAAAAGTTCCACAAAGGTCAACCAAACTACAAACGTGAAGCTGAAGCTGATGCAGATGCTGAAGCCTGGTCTTGGAAGAAGTTCCACAAAGGTCAACCAAACTACAAACGTGAAGCTGAAGCTGATGCAGATGCTGAAGCCTGGTCTTGGAAGAAGTTCCACAAAGGTCAACCAAACTACAAACGTGAAGCTGAAGCCGATGCCGATGCTGAAGCTTGGTCATGGAAAAAGTTCCACAAAGGTCAACCAAACTACAAAAGAGAAGCCGAAGCTGATGCTGAAGCTGAGGCCGATGCTTGGTCATGGAAAAAGTTCCACAAAGGCCAACCAAACTACAAACGTGAAGCTGAAGCCGATGCCGATGCTGAAGCCTGGTCTTGGAAGAAATTCCACAAAGGTCAACCAAACTACAAAAGAGAAGCCGAAGCTGATGCTGAAGCTGAGGCCGATGCTTGGTCATGGAAAAAGTTCCACAAAGGTCAACCAAACTATTAGGCTCGAAGCCTGAGCTTTGACCCTTAACTGGAGTCTCTGATGGAGTTTAGCCAACCATTTTTATCTTTCTATACCGTTTTCACTCAAATCCTAGCTCTAGAGTCTTGAGTTGTGTGCTCCATCAGAACGCAATATTGAATACATTAATCTATTATATGCCCTAATCTTCTGTAGAGTGCTTTCAAACAGCTAATAAATTCCCAATACATAAACTCGTTTGTCCAAATAGATGATGAACACAATGACTAGTCAAGCAGCCATATATTCATTTGGCGTTGATCATCTCATCGGTCATTATGAAAGTCTGGCACATGTCCGAGGAAAAAAAAATATCAACATGAAAATGACTTTACTACCTCTCTGATTGAACATCCATAAAACTCACAAAATGGCCTGTAACTGCTCTGGACACACCAATAGTCAAGCCCAAAATGTGGAAGAGATCACTGAAGTCGATCCAAATGATCGTTTGATTTCCAGCAGTGATCCAAACCATCCAGCAAATCTGATCTGTCAGCTATGCAAACTGTTCTACGACAATAACTGGGTAACCGGTACAGGAGGTGGTATAAGTATCAAAGATGAACAAGACAGAATCTACATCGCACCATCTGGTGTTCAAAAAGAGAGAATGGTTCCATCAAATATGTTCGTCATGGACTTGAAGACACAAGAATACTTGAGAACCCCAAAAGTCTTCAAGCCTTCAGCTTGTACACCATTGTTTCTATCAGCTTACACAATGAGAGGTGCTGGTGCCTGTATTCATACACATTCACAAAGTGCGGTCATGGTGTCGCTATTGTATGACAAAGAGTTCAAAATTGCAAACATTGAACAAATCAAAGCTATTCCAAAGATCACTGAACCTGGCTACTTGAGTTTCTTCGACACGCTGACAATCCCAATCATTGAAAACACAGCACATGAAGAAGATTTAGCTGACACTTTACAAGAAGCCATTAGAAACTATCCTGGTGCTACGGCTGTCATTGTGAGAAGACATGGTATTTATGTTTGGGGTGAGACTGTCTGGAAAGCTAAAGTGTACAACGAAGCTATTGACTACTTACTTGAACTAGCCGTCAAAATGAAACAATTTGGCATCAAACCAGATACTGAAGTCGGTGGAGAAAAGACACTGGTGGATCCAAAGATCTATAACTAAGGGTTTCAAATATTAATGTTCATTAGAAGCTAATTGACCTACTATGTATGCATATGTACTGTAATCCCCACCAACCATGTGACCAATATATCACCTAATCGACCTTTTCATCTTGGCCAGAGGATCACCATGTACTTTTGTCCAATCAATGCTATTATCGAGTTCTTCATCCAGGAGCCCCACTGTCGATACTAAGTCCCCTCGTATCACCACAAGTCCCATTTCTTCTATCAGACTGTCGTTCTCCTTCAGTATTATTCTCTCTTTGGCATCTACCAGTATTATATTGGTCAGGTTGTCATATCCTTCCAGCTTTCCTACGAAGAGCTTTCCATCTGTTGTTATAACTGATACTTGTTCTGTCAAATTTGTTAGTATTTTGAGCCGTCAAAAGACAAGCAGAAAGACATACTTTGTAAGAATCCATTGAGACTAGCCATTATGTCCCGATTGACTGTGTGATTTGAATGATTTGAGTGTTCTTTGTCAGTTTTATAGTGTTATTGTTTACTTTTGTAAAGAAAAAACCGAAAAATGTTTATATCGATTATGTAATTTTACTAAACTAAATCTCTGTGAAGAAGTGGTGATTTAAGGACAGATGTCGAGGCAAAGTACACAGAACACCTTCCAGTTCGCCAGTTCGGGAGACCGTGCTGATTCTGCCAGCTCTACTGACTCGAAACGGTACGATATTCATCCAATTGAGCTTGTTGTTCAATCGGTTCTTGGAGAACCACTAGAACAACTCTCTGGCCAATTACAAGGACTTCATGAGTCACAAGTCATTCTTATCGCACGTCTAGCCATTATTGAAGAGAAACTGAAGAAGTATCAGAGTCAAACAAATGTTGATATCAATGTCAAAGAAACTGAAGAGAGATTGACCAACCTCAAAAAGAAGTTGACGGATATACTCCAAAGACTCACAGTCATCGAACAGAGAGTACAACGGAGGAACGCAAAGCTGAAGTCATCAGGATCTACGACTACATGATACAGTTGCATACCATCATAATCATTTTATTCACTAATATCTGATCCCATTCTATATGAACTCATGGAAATCCAATATTAAGCAATTGAAATGGATATCCTGGTAATTTGAACTTGAAGATAGAAGTCAAGACGCTGAAGAAGATCAACACAACACCAGAAAGCACAGCGACGACGATTAAGTGGATCTTTTCATTCTTGATCTTTTGAGCTCTCGTCACCAAAGAAACAACACCAAAGGCTAAAATAGCATAAACGAAGCCCAAAATTTGAACTTCGACACCTAATTGGGTCTGTTGACCCTGCATAAAGTATTCAATCTCACCATTTTGACCAGGTCTGATGTATGGGACATTTCTGATGATGTTAAACATATAACCTGAGATGAACAATAAAATGGTGAAAACGATAGCTCCACCCCATAATGGTCTACTTCCCAAAATCGTACGGACTGGACCACTGTATCTCTTCAATAAAAACACAGTTGCAAATGCAGTCAAGAATGTAGTGATCATTCCCGAGACGTTCAATTCTTCATGGATTTGAATGTCTTTCTTCAACAGGTCTCTTAGAGCACCGGCAATGAAGTTGGCAAATTCATCACCTGCTTGTGGGATGTTCAGTGCATCGAACTCTGTGCTGAATGGATGTGGTTCGTCTGTTGGAGAGTATAAGTATAGTCTAGGAACGTTATTCAGCTGGAACTTCTGGAAGATCTCGGTGTGTCCTTCAGCGAAGTCTGCTCTAGCAAAGAACAAATTGTCTCCATCTGGATGATCTTTGAACCACGATCTGGCCAGCTTTTCAAACTCCGGTTGAATTGTGACACATAACGAGCACCCGACTTGTGTGTTTGTGGCCGTGAGCAGTAACAGAATGTGCGAGTCTCTTGGACCACCGAGGATTCGTTCGAAATTGTTCTTTGTCAATTTGATGATGCTGTTCAGCGGGGATTTCTCCGTTTGTTTCAGGAGTTGCTCGGCATTGAGTGCTGAGACCACGCTCAGCAGCACAGCAATGAGTGAAAGCACCTGGAACCTCATAACAACAAGCTATAATCTACTGAAAGCACTGACTTTTAATCTATCAAATCGAAGTCGAATCGTGTTCAAAAGCCATAAATTTGTATTTCGCGAATTATGAAAAATCACCCGCGAAAAACACCGCGAAAGAGTTTCGCGAATTCTTTAGTCTCTGAAAAACTCCCGGAAAATTGGAAACATCAACACGGAAATGGTAAAATCAACGTGACGAAGTGTCGGAATTGTGCTTGTTGAACGATCTGGAAGTACTGTTTTTGGAATGCCCGGTATGTCTTGCTTGAAAGTGCTGTTTTCAGTGGTATTTGAGGACCAACTTACTAACGAATTTGTACAGTCAAGTCATTAGAATCATACCTCTTTGAGAGAGGTCTGGCCAACGCTCTGCCAATTGACATTCTGAAGAACTCCAGACTAGGAATTGACGTGAACCACTATGTCACGCGAATGATTGGGACCAAGAGAGAGGCACTTCTCGGAGCTGTCGGTGGATTTCCTGAACTTTTGAGATCTTTCATCGAGTCTGATCTCGTGGTGTTCAAGGAATCAAATATCACTCCTATCTTTGTGCTGAATGGTAATGCCATCTCAAACAAGTACGCTCTTGAAAGCTCGAAAGAACAGACCCCTGTTCAGAAGACGAGAGCTGCTAGCTGGAATAAGTACCAGGCCATCTTAGCCCAGTCGCCACGTTCTGTTATTCCAGCAGCCTCAAGTGAATATTTCAGAGATTATCAGACTCCATTGACCACTGATGCCTTCATTCCTGAGCTGATTGATTTCTTTGTCGAGAAGGAATTGGAGTACATTAGAGCTCCATATCTTTCGTGGACTCAATTAGGTTATCTTTATGAGAACGATGTTATTGATGCTATTTATGGACCTACTGAGACAATTTTACTACCTGGCGTTGACAGATTTATCCTAGGCATGGAATTCCTTGCCAAAGAGTTCAGATATGTTGATAGGGCAAAAGTTTTGAATGCTTTTGGAGTCAATGAGACTCAATTGTTGGATATTGCAGTTGCAGTGGGATGTGATTTACAACCAACCACCTTACCTTTATTCCAAGGATATCCACCAGGTGCTATCTTTGATGTTGGATTGGATATTGTTAATTCCGGAGGTTCCATCTTCCATAGTATCTTAAGCATAAACAACCCTTCTGTCACTGAAAAATTCCAGAAAGGTGTTCTCGGCTTACAATTCATGCCTGTGCTGAAATCAAATGGTCGTGTTGAATTACAAAATTTCGATGAACAACATCCTAGAAACAACAAACAACAACCTCCAACGGATGCCCATGATATCATTGGACAAAGACTACCTCACGAGTACTACTTCTACGAGTCAATTGGATTGATTCAACCAAAAATTCTAGAATCCATTTCATTTGGTGCTTATATTGAACCGGAACCACTCGATGGTGTTGTGACCACACAGTACAAGAACACAGTAACCAAAATCATAGATGCATTCAAAAACAAGGAAATTAATCTCTTGACTCAAAACATGGCTAGATTCTATCAAGTTAAAAAAATACAATACGTCAAGTCATACGACAACTCTAATGTTGAATTAGAGAATAGAATGAATCCACCATTATACTTTAGTATAAACTCACTGATAATCAAATCTGAACTGGACCAATTCGATCCACTTGCTTTGCTATCATCACTACAACAGGACGAATCACTAGCCCCATCAGTGATTAAATCTGACGACGATAACGACCCAAAGAGACTAAAATCTGACCATGAAGTCATTGCAACCTCTTTTTTGAGACTTCTTTACCTCTTGGGTTTCATCGATTTCAAAGACTCCACAATCGTTAAAAATAACTGGACATCTGTTCTTTTGAAAATCTCTGAACTTGACAACTCCTTTAAATTCGAACAATACTTTTCATTACTGATATTCCTTAAACTGAACCCATTTCAACTCGACGAAGCCCTCTCTGCAACTTTAGTCGGTTCATCAAAGAGTGCATCCGAAGAAGAAAGATCCATTGTCCATTTGATCTCAAGGCTTGGTCTATTTATTGATCTTGATCAAAAGAAACAATCATACACTGGTCCAATATCGAGATCCTTACTGAATGTGAGATCATCTGTGGACTTGGTGAACGTCAACGCTAGAGAGCTATTTGAATCAATCTTGGTTAATTCATTAGCTAATAATGAAGTTTCAAAGATATCCAAATCAACTAAAGAATGGAGACGTCTAGTGAGTCAACTCCCATTTAGGAAGACGACTTCAAGCACGGCCTTGCCTATCGTGTTGCAATCATTCTTGGATCATTACTACAGTGGAAGTGACTTGAAGATTTCAAGAGATATAGTATTGGATCAATTCACCACTGCTCCAAATCATCCGTTCAACAACCTGCGTACGTCATTAAATCGTGGGTTCGAGTTCGTTAGAGAGGCATTCAAGCTAGCTCAAGTTTTGAATGAACACAAGTTGATTGATTCTACTTCTTATGGTGTGTTTGTCAAAGCTAATGAGCTCGCTGGTCAAGTTTTGGCATTGTGATAGGAAAGAGTAGACTGTGTTTACTTGAAACTGAATTGAATGACCGTTGATGTATTATACATTCTTTGCCACGTAGAACTTTCTGGTTCGGTGTCATATGGTCTCATAATCCGAACAAATTGGTTAGATCGGCTTGTGTCAACGAGGATATCTGTTTCATTAGTTCTGAATCCCCATCTGTGACAGCTTTAGCGAGATTCTTCTTTCGCTGTTGTAGTTGAATAATACCAACTTCCACGGTATCATGTATGAAGAACTTATGGACGTCAACTTCCTTGGTTTGACCGATTCTATAGACACGATCAATGGCTTGTTCTTCAATTTGAGGATTCCACCATGGATCATATATCACGACTTGAGAAGCAGCTGTCAAGTTTAGACCAACAGCACCGGATTTCAAAGAACATAGTAGAATGGTGGTATCTTTATCGTTTCTTAATATTTCCAGAGCCTGATTCTTCTGTTGAATGTTCATTTTACCATCGTAAATCACCCATTTGTAACCCAGAGCAGTGAGCGTGGGTCCTAATAGCAACAAAAGTTGTCTGAATTGTGAAAAGACGATAGTTTTTCTGGTCCTATCTTTCGACAAGATCTCAAGTAATTTCAAGACCTTGGCACTTTCCTTTTGTTTGATCTCATCCATTTTGCTGGTACATGGTTGACACACCTTTTGATTACCGGACACTTTAGCCTCCAAACAGATCTCACATTTAGTTTCATTCATACTTAAAGCAGTCATAAAGTCAGCCAGGTCGTCAATATCTTGACTGGCATCAGTAATTTGAGACCCAGCAGATGTACTTCTTGAAGTATCCCCGGGCTGGATCACTTCCTTTACTCCTTGTGTCTCTGGTAAGATTAGCTTGTAATGGCAACAAAGTTGTCTCAATCTCAACAACGAAACCAATGCAGCCATATAGAATGTTTGTTGACGACCACCTTGAGTAATGGTATCAGAATTATCGTCCCCTTCTAGCTTAGATGTCAATGCTGACACAAACGACGTCCTCTGCTTATAATATAACTGTTCCTCGGCTTGAGAGAACTTGATACCAACATCGTGTATCCTCTTCGCTGGTAACTTGAAGTTTGTATGATGAAGAATTGCCTTGGTTCTTCTTAGCATGGTGACCTCTAATTCTGCTCTCACAATGTCGAACGCCTTCTTAGAGTTCCTGTTCTTCAAGTTTTTAGTGACATTGCTGTCCCAGTATGAATCAACAGAGAGCTGAGAAATGTGAAGAAACTTGAAAATGGACCTCAAGTCATCTATTGAATTCTGTAGAGGTGTACCAGTCAAGCACCATCTCCTCGTACTTGAGATCGTCGTGACAGCCATGGCTTGTTTCGATTTGGCATTTTTGATGACATGAGCTTCATCCAGTATGATTCTGTGCCAAGTACATTTATAGATTGGTGATGTGCTTTCCTTGTTGAATTCAGACCGAATAGTATCATATGACGATATCACCACATCATAATTTTTGAAGGTTTTGTAATCTTTGGTTCTTGCAGTGCCATGAAAAATCAATGTTTTTAAATGTGGAGCGAACCTCTTTATTTCTTGATCCCATTGCATACCCAAACTAACAGGCCCTATCACCAATGTGGCTTTAAGATTTGGAGAGTCATCATGGGTTGGCGCTACTTTCACAGCACTGGCGTTATTCTTGACAATCAAAGCAATGGCCTGAACAGTTTTACCCAAACCCATATCATCACAGAGCAAACCACCCTTATGTTCAAAAGCTTCATCTTCTCTGTTAAGCAAGAACCTTAATCCATGGACCTGATGGTCTAATAAGTTTACTCCCAAACCCTCAACAACTCTATCTCCGTCATTGATAGGCTCCGCAGCTAATCTTTCAATTTCTTGGAACTCATCTATTTTAGTGACGGATTCAAGCAAGTTTTCAGCAGCTTTAGTCTCGTCCTGGTAATCAACAGCTCTCTCATCAAGGAATGCTTCACCAAATCTTGGCGTAACATTATTGTTCAGCGCAGAGTATGGATCTTGAAATGGAGACTCGTGGCGGGCAAACTTTGAAAAGTTTCGGCCAGAGACAATCTTCACATCAGCTTTTGGATCAAGTTTCTTGTTACTATTCATAGGGTTCTCAATCACAACTGGTTTTGCTTCTGCAGATCTGTACAGATCGACTTTCTTTCCCCATCTTGGATCATTAGGGGCCATGGGCTTGTTATCAAAGAATGCATTTCTGTCGAAGGCAGACTGTCCAGTTTTCGATGGTCTGTTAACCGGAGCGAGCGGTTTTTTGCTGTTGGATAGGGAGTTGAATTTCTTTGTGATAAAAATGCTGGATGGTCTCTGTGCTGGTGGTTTCTTTTGTGCAGAGGGGCGAGGAGGTTGTAGCTGTACCTTTGAAAGCTTCTCGCCCAACTTATCGAAGTCATCAGACATCTGTGCCGTATTTCGTTCTGGCGCTAGTTCTGGAGATCGCTTCGTCGTTTAGCGAGTCTGTTCAAGATGATCTCCAATTTGTCAACACTGGTCATTTTTGTTTTTGTTTTTGGTTTTGTAAACAGAGATTTGCTAATGAAAAAGTGAAATGCCGGTTGCTATGGTGATAATAATATACATATAAATTAACCGCCCTGTCAAAGACCAAAAATAGTAAAAATTTAGTGTGCGTTGAGGGTTCACCCGATGACGTAGTTTCGCTAAAACAATCATCACAAATCTCGATCAAATCACGAAATAACGGAATTAAGAGAACTGAGAGAACAAGCTTTGCTGAAGACTGAATGCTGATCTCAGCGGATACGCTTTGTAAACGATTGTACATATTGATTAGTGGGAAAACGGATATGATCGCTAAAGAGCCGTAGAAGCCATACCTACTACACATCAAACTGGTCATAACTCATAAGGATTGACGTGATGCACAGCTTAGCGAGAACTATCCGTGATGAAACGGTGTATTTATCCTGCATGTTTCACAAGTCACGACTCACAACTGAAGGTACCAGTTATCTATACGATGTGTAACATTCACCACCGTAGTGCTCATAAGTACTCTCAGATGATTACAGAGTAGAGTAACGAGCTGATCGGGTTGTAGATTCTCGCCCGATGTGCGGCAGAACCACTAACAAGAACTAGTGTTTTGGTGGCTATTATTGGCCTTTCTTCTTTTGTTACATACGGCTAGATGATCACCGACCGGTGTGCAATTCTTGTCGTATAATTAGCTAACTCAACAACAGCGATCTCACGTTGTTCACAAACAAAGGCCACCCGGGATCTAACAAGATACCCGATCACTATAGGATTGAGTGTATTTGACTCACGATGATATCAACAAAAGCAAGGCCATCATCGGTGATGAGGTGTAATTTGTAACTTGTGATCATTTTAGTGCCTCGGTAAAAAGTTGTATGCAAATTAAGGCGCCAATAAATGATTCCTCGGTACCTCATGTCAATCGTTTGTTGCCAAACCTTCCAGAAACTAATATGCTTCCAAATTTGCGGAGAATTTCCCCAGGTTCAGGCACAGCAATAACATGAGCCGCTCAGCACGGCCTAAAGCACGGACGCTATTCTCGGACAGCATGCATAAAGTGCCTCTTCCACCATGTCATTATGCTTGCTCGAGCAAAGTACTACTGGAAATATATGTGCCAAAACTAAACAATGACGTCTAAAAAGAAAATATTGGTACTCCTCGATCGACAATACAGCTTGTGTTGACACATTCACCGTGCTATTTGCCTTGTACCCAAATTTAGAATTCCATCGTTTGCCATTCCAGAATAGCACATACATCTTAAACGGTATGCTTTCAACTATATAAAGAACCTCATCCTCTCTAATTTGATCATAAACTTCTTTTCACTCATTATCAAACAACACAAACAACAAACAAACAAACTCAATCATCTCTACAATGCAATTTTCAACTATTGTCGTCAACGTTTTATTAGCTGCTTTGGCCAGTGCCAGAGAAATCGAACTTTTCGCCTTAAGCGTTGAAGACCCAAATGTCATTCCATTCAGAGGTTTATACTACAAACATTCTGGTGCTGCTATTGACTACGCTTTTATCGGTTTCAACGCCACTGAATTGGAATGGGATGAAGCTACTGGTTCTCTTTACGAAGATCGTTTAATCAATGGTGGTCACTCTGCAAGATATTTCTTAGGAGTTTCTGAAGGTGCTTTCCCATATTTGGAATTGACTCCAGGTCAAGAAACCACTTGGGCCTTAGGTGAAGGCAACGTCTTGGGATTAGCCGGCGCCGATGGTAAATTCTACGCCGCTAAGAACACTGGTGATCCATACAGATACTCTGAATATGATTACGCTGTTGGTATCACTGCTGATGGTGCTAAATCATTAGAAGGTATTGCTTCTAACGTTACTGAAGTCAAGATCATTGCTCACTTCGTTGATCAAGACGCTTAGAGTACCACTCTTACATGGAGTACTACCATCTAATAGCTCCTCATTCGCCTGATTCCTACTTGGCCACTTGCATTTCTCACTATATTTACGATATCACAATAAATTTACATCATATGAATTAACATTTTTACTATCATAAACACTTTACTTGTAGCAGTCAGCAACGACTAGAAGGCATCCATGGTATAATCATGTTCAATTCCTGGTGTCACACTAGTAATAAATTTCAAGAATATGATAAGATATTGATCAACCCTCACTACATCAGTAGGGGCATCAACATCATGCAAGTCTTCCCATGCTTCGTTATCATCGTCTTTGGTATCAGCCAACCCTAACTTGTGCACTCCCTTCACGAGTTCATCACCTTGCTCTGCTTTCTTGTTCTCAGCAGCGATAATGGCTCTATTAATCAAAACTTTCATCACAGCAGCATGTCGACATGGATGGATAGAGATCGATGTTGTGTCTTCCAGAAAGGGCGCAGTTTCAATAGTGACAGTCTTGTCTCTGTAGTCCGATGAAATATCTTCAAACATCTGTTCTGGCTTCAAAGGCGAGCCATTGTTGTCGTAGCCAATCAAATACATCCTTGGTACTCTGTAGGCAGTTGAGTAGTGGATATAGAGATCATATAATCTCTTGTTAGTATTACCAGCTGCATGTCCATGATCAACAGACTCAGAATCACTGTCATCGTCATCTTCCGCAGTATAATCGATCAAATCATCAATTTCTTCAATCTCCTCCGTGTCGTTATCCTTATCATTGGATGCTTCATCTTTGTTGTACTTAGGCTTTGATGTTCTGGTCCAACCATCCTCATCAATCTCTTCTTCATCATCTTCACCAACACCTAGGTATTGCAATGCCCTTACATAAGATGGGACCTTTCTCGTCACCAAAAATTGCTTATCGTCAGGCAAGAAGTCTCTCTTTTTACTTGGTGGAGCAGGGGACCATTGCCAGGTAGGAAACTTGTAGACCAGATAATCACCGGCTTCAACGAACTCTTCGGGTGTGATTTCCCCTGTGGTGGTGAATGTTGATGTGTGGTATGCTGGGGTCAAATATTCTCTCCAGGAGTTGAAAGTTGATCTTATCTTGTTAGACATGGTGCGATGGCGATAACCCTATGTGTCAGATTTTAGTGCGTGGCGACTTGTGGTGTCTAACTGTGTGCTGTGGATTAGGAAGTTGGATAATGACGTGTTGCAACTTTGCAATTGTTATGATAACCGAGTTTCCAATCAAATAGCTTTCCGGAAGGCAAACTAGTATTATTCTCCTCCGTGTTTTGTTGTGTTCTACTGCACATCTTCACGCAATTCCACAAAATACAAAATCCAAAAACGACATCCGGAACATCGCTTCAAACCAAAAGTTCGCGAAATCTCCGCGAATTCCTAACTGGACCGCCTTTCGGGATTCGGAAATATTTTTGATTGGCATGAAACTGACATCAAAACAACGTCTTTGCTGTTTATTTCGAATTGATCTGATACTTTGCTGGTGCTTATTGTGAACTAGGTACATTGGAGTCAACTGTTTATATACAGACACGATGGTTGTGAAAAACAGGAAACCGAAAGCCGCTAAAGTGAGCCCAGAGATTGACAATAGTACATCCGATATACAGGTGTCTATCAATGATTCGGTTAACGCAATTGAAAACTCTTTGGACGAGATCAGAGTTGCTAGTAATACTCAAAAGGGAACCATATCACTAGAGAAGAGTAATAAGAAGAAATATAGAGAGTCGAGAAAGCTGGTATTCATCTTGGGTACTTTGATCGGAGTCTTCATTGCTGTTTACTTCGGTGCTAAGAAAGAAAACGTTTTGAACTTGTCAGATTTCGATAGTTTGGTGAATTTTGAGTCTGTTCAGGACTTCTTGGACGATTGGAAAGGAGCATTCCCTAACAGTTTGCAACTCGCATTGAGTGACTTTCAGAAGAAGACTCCTGACTACAGTGAAAGTTTTGCAGTCGGACAAGCATTGAAAGATGAGCAAAACTTGACCTCAAAGCATCCTGTCATCATGGTCCCTGGTGTCATTTCAACAGGTATCGAGTCATGGAGTTTGGAAGGAACGCCTGAGTGTCCATCTCGTGCTCATTTCCGTAAAAGATTATGGGGTTCGATGTACATGCTGAGAACAATGTTTTTGGACAAGGCTTGCTGGTTGAAACACATCATGTTAGATCCTGAAACTGGTCTTGATCCAGAAGGAATCAAACTTAGAGCAGCCCAAGGTTTTGAAGCGGCGGATTTCTTTATGGCGGGTTACTGGATTTGGAATAAAATCTTGGAGAACTTAGCTGCTATTGGATATGAACCTAATAAGATGGTTACTGCGGCTTATGATTGGAGATTATCCTATCTAGACCTGGAGAGAAGAGATGGATACTTCTCAAAATTGAAGAATCAGATCGAATTGAACTTTGCCACTACAGGTGAGAAATCCATACTCATGGGTCATTCGATGGGTTCTCAAATTGGATTCTATTTCATGAAGTGGGTTGAAGCTGAAGGCCTACATTTTGGCAATGGTGGTCCAAATTGGGTCAACACATACATCAAGGCATACGTTGATATCTCAGGTTCTATGCTGGGAGCACCAAAAGCTGTTCCTGCCTTATTATCCGGCGAGATGAAAGATACTGTTCAGTTGAATGCTCTTGCCGTCTACGGGTTGGAAAAGTTTTTCTCCAGAAAGGAGAGAGTTGACATGTTGAGAAGTTTTGGAGGTGTTGCTAGTATGCTTCCAAAAGGTGGTGATCTCATCTGGGGTAATTTGACCCATGCCTTTGAAGATGGATTGATGAACCACACTGATTCCGAAACATCACCTGAATCTTCTTTAGGGAATTTCATAAGATTCGATAGACCGATCGGTATCTATTCGGAGAAGAACTTGACTGTTGCTGACAGTATCGACTTTGTGCTGAACACGTCCCCAGAATGGTTCACTAGAAGAACCAAAGAGCACTACTCATTTGGAGTAGCACAAAGTCGTCAGGAATTAGAAGCCAATAACCAGGATTTCTCAAAGTGGGTCAATCCACTAGAGGCACAACTACCAAATGCCCCAGAACTACAGATATTCTGTTTCTATGGTGTTGGTAATCCAACTGAAAGAGCTTATATCTATCAAGAGGAAGAAAAGAAAGACGTCACGAAGCTTAACATCACCATAACTGCTCCAAACAACGAGAAGCCAACTGTTTTCTTCACCGATGGTGATGGTACCATTCCTATCATTACTCACTCCATGTGTCATAAGTGGAAAACCTCAGAAAGTTACAACCCTGGTAATTCACTGGTGAAGATTGTCGAGATTAAGCATGATCCAGACAGATTCGATATCAGAGGTGGTGCTAAAACTGCAGAGCATGTTGATATCTTGGGTAGTGCCGAATTGAACGAGTTGGTCTTGAAGGTCGCAGCAGGGAGAGAAGATCTCATTGAGGAGAAAGTCATTACTAACTTACCAGAGTGGGTTGCGTCGATGAACTTTGGTTTTGATTGAGATAAACGAATACAGTGTACAGCGTCTAATAAGTAAGCATAAAAAAGCAAGTAATTATAGTAAGCTAATACCATACACTCCACACTATTGGCAAGAACACGCCAGACAGACTGTCAAGATCATCTTGATACTGATATATACATTATAACATCTCCGCGGAATGGAGAAACTGAACAGACACGTATGTATATTTCAGTTGATAAGGGGCCTTGATCTTGTAGTGACATCAACCTTCAACAAGAATCAACATTCTCTAACCAGACTTTGTTGACTGTTCCTACATTAAAAGATGATAGAGACAATCATTCCGATAATACGGACACGGTCAGGAAATGGCAGATCAGATCTAAAACAGTACGCGTGTTGCATGAAAGCTTAGGCTTTTTGATTGTTATGAAATGATTAGGACCGCTCGTTGCAACTTGTCAGCGTTGAAGATGCAAAACGCGGTGTAGCTCAAATTATTCGATTTTCGGTTAGTTTCGTTGCACGTCAAGGTGCGCCATTCGATTTCGCCAATTGCGAAATATACGTCAATATTCTGCACTCCAACAGGTGTTCCTTTAGATGAGGATTGAGGGGCTATAATAAATTGCCCTTGTTGTTAGGTCACGGAGTGACTTTTACGTAGCAGAATCGTGGTTGAATGATATCTGGTGTATTTAGTGTGAGATTACGGATACATATCCAATATGTTTCATCAGGGAAGAATTGTATTCCAAAGGCCTTATATCAGTTAAAGTTGACCCGCAGGCCGTAGGTATGATGTCTGTCGCAGCGCAGAAGTGCCTGAACGCAGAGTGTAACTATATCCACGATTCACGAACCAGAGAGCTTTGCCAATTCTGAAAATCCAAAGCACGGTTCAAGACGACCTCAACAGGAACAGTCTTGTGACTTCATGGCTTGTTATAATGGGCCTCGATTCTACAGCTCGAGAATGAGTGGCTTATCACAGTACCAGATCAAAACTCGAATGTACGGGAATCTGAAACACAAACGATTGACTTGCAGTAGTCTTGTAGTTCGCGCGTACACAATCACATCACAAGTAACACACAGCTCAGCGTTCAGTTCTTACCCGAAGACCTACTAAAATCATCGTTTGGCAGTGGCAAATGACGACAAGAACATTCTTTGGGAATGTGCATTGCAGGATGATGGTCTGAGTTGTTGTCAGAGGCCGTTCACCTTTTTATTATGGGATAATAGTGTATGTTGTCTAGGTAACTTATTGCATAAAAACACAAACAAACAGTGCCCAGAAACACGAAATTTGGAACGCAAAACACGATTTTTTGCAGCGACCGACGCGAATTTTACCAAATTTTGCTTCGCGACTAGACCGTTTTGGGGAAAAGGTAAACACTGAAACAACAACAAACATCCCAAAAAATCTTTTGGAGAGTCATTGTGCAGTCTGTTGACTGGCTTTGAAAATAAATAAATACCTTGCGAATTCTTTCCCAGAAGAAAGTCAACAACACAGGCTTCAGCTCTTCCACCACCAAGGTCTTCCCCCATCTGACATTTCTGTTCTGTATCTGCTAGAAAAAGGTCCTAGTTCCATTGCCCGATTCTTCTTATACTCAGTCCATCAGCTCAGAGTTCAGAACACCCACGTACACGTTTTAGTCTTGTTTTGTTTTCAGTATTTAACACACGAGTAGTCCTTTTGATAGAACTGCTCAGCATATATCACATAAAAAGTCCATTCATTATCATCCATCTCATCTCCTTTGTTTACTGATTTCCTTGCACTCGTTCAGATTTGACACGCTTTTTTTTCATAATATCAACAATCATCATGGCCACCATCAACCGTCCTGCTTTAGGTTCTCTGTCAACCAACACCACCATAAGATACAATAATGATCCCCTGAAGAAGTTGACTCTTCCAAGGCTCAAGAGTGTCATACCACAAATATCAATCTCAAAACCACTATCTCCTAAAGAATCCACCACAAATGCCACAAAGTTGAAATACAGACTTCAACTTGCCTACTACAAACTACGCACTGATCAGATCACAGTTCCTATTAATGAAATAATGAAGAACCACAACGAAACCAAAACCAAACCTACTTCCACTAATTCATCCAAAATCACCAAACCAACAAAGAAGGGAAATGTCACTCCTTCTCTAACTCGTCACATCAGCCTGTTAGCTGCCTCAACTCCACTTCATGAATCCGGTAACAGAAACCAACTACCTAAAAAAGTCACCTTTACGAAATCAAACAGCTACTTAGAACCAGGTACTTTTGCCAAACCTAAAAACTCTATCTCTTTGTCAAAACAAATGGAGAACACCATGAACAAAGACTCATCAATACCAGCCTCTAATGCAAATCTGAGAACAGCTGATCGTACAGTCAAAGTCGGTGACTTGATACATGCTAATATCTCTCTTGATGCCGATAACACCACAATTGCTGATACTGATGCTACTATTTCAAACATTGAAATCACTCCTATCAAAGGAAGACGTCTTGATGAAAATGGAGATTTATTATTCTCTAGTCCAACCAAAAAAGTGTTCTCTTCTACTCCTGGGTCTTATGGTGCTGCTAAGTCATTGCTGCAATTATCCTTGATCAGCTCAAATTGATCAAGTTACATTTCTTAATATTTGTCTTTTCTGCTTCATATGAAAGGATTCACATTGATCTGTGATTCCTATGCTCGTTATGTCTTGATTTTCTTCCATTTATCTGTCATGCTTCGTGTTGATTTTGTTATTGGTGTACTATACATTCTGAATATCTGTTGTATCTTAGTCAAACTCGCTGTTGTTCAAGGTTCCTTACGCATATATATATTACAAGTGAACGAACTCTAAAGTTTGTACCGAATTTAGATATAATTAAAACATTCACATAGATATCATTTGTATTACTCACTAGTTAAAATAGCCTCTGCAAGTTCTGGAGCTTGAAACGCTATACCATCAACGATTTTGTCCAGTAAAGAGCACGAATCTATAATATGATCGTTCCACTCATTTATTCCAGGTTTTGTGGTATGAGAAGCTTTGAACTCAATCAACTTGTCAATATCATCAATTGAAGCATTCAATCTTTCCTCTCTGATCATTTCTCCAGTGATATCCTCCACAAAATCAGGTGAGATCTTCAAGATGTTTGAAAAGTTAGTGATGGTTGTGTTCTCATATATCTCAGAAGCAGCTATCAAGTTGCTTTCCACTATAGCACTTGCAAATGATTCGATAAGGTACTCTTTCGAAAGTAGGATCTCACGAGCAATATCGTTAACTTGGGTATTGAGGAAGAACTCCAACGCTGTTTGATATTCATCGTGGTAAATCAGCTGTTTGTTCAAAATCTTGTTGAATATCAAATATAATGGAGTATCTTTTGCATTCTGTAAGATGCGTTCTGATTTAACAATTTTGTTGAAGAGATGAACTTTCAAATGTGTGGAAGATGCCAGAATCGAGTACTTGACAATTGCCACATCAAACTCCTCATTATCCAACGCTAGTAATTTTGATGCAGCCTCTTGCCACTTTCCTAATTGGACCATCACTCTTATACCAGTTTTCAGCGCATCTGTAGTAATATCGTTGTATTCAGGGTATTTGCTCACTCCTGGTAATATTGGTGTGATTCTGGTGATATAAGCTTCCGCATCTTCTATCTGATCAATCTTTAAAGAGTCTTTTGCGATGTTTGTATTCAGTTGAATTCTAAACTTGTCAAAGTCCAAGGGCGTTGAGAATTCTTGAACAAGAGAGTCTGTGTGTATCGTTTTGAGTAATTCCACAGCTTTCTTGAAGTTTGATTTTGATTCGTAGATCTTGGAAAGGTTCAGAGTGGTCTTCATAAATGGTAGCATTACCACCGCTGTTGGAGGAGATAGACTATTGAGGACATTTTCGTAGAGATCAAGCTTCTCATCCAAAGTGGTATTATCAGATGATTCAACAAAATCGATGTAATTGGCCAAAATGTGTTTCACGGGCAGAGCATGTTGTTTTTTGAGTCCATTAATGTAGTGAAGGGCAGTTTCTTTCTCGTTATCAGGATCTATGAGCAGCTGTAAAACATCTTCTTCTTTTGTCTGTGAGTCGCTGTTTGCTATTGAAGAGATCTTGAGGAACGCGAGCGAAGCCATTGTGTTTGAATTTGAGTGCTGATTAAGCAAAACAGGAAGTTTATTAACGACTTTGTGAGTTTGATTCAGTTAGTTAAAATCGTGGTTTTGTTCGTATTTTTCAATTTGCTCAATTAAGGTATCGGTTAAATGAAAAAATCTAACGAGACCGTTTATTTAGCCGTCTCGTTTATTTTCATTTCGTTTAGTCGTCGTTTATAAATTTTTAAAAATCTCAGACACAAACAAAGAATCTTTCGGGATGTATAAAAACATAGATCCAGCCTGTAAAGCCACTCGTTTCACTCACTTGACACGCTCATTCACTACCGGTTACTGCTCACGATGAAATTACTCTGGTTATCCTTCCCAGTTTTGTTCTTTGCCGTTTTGAACAAGCTCTTCTACACCTGGTTACCAAGCAGATATGTCTTTGATCCGATCGTTTTGAACAAACTTTCCAACGAAGTTTTAGAGAGACACCCTGAACAAAACACTACTTTGATCTTGGAAGACTTGGCCCTTGTTTTGAAAGCTGAGTATCCTGATTTCATCAACGATCTCAACCAAGATGACTGGCTTTTCAACGTTGCCGGTGGTGCTATGGGTACCATGTTCATCTTACATGCCTCTATCTCGGAGTATTTGATCTTTTTCGGTTCCGCCGTTGGAATTGAGGGCCATTCCGGTGTCCATTTTGCTGATGATTACTTCACCATCTTGACTGGTGAACAAAAAGCGGCTTTCCCTGGTGCTTTATACCCAGAGATCTACCTACCTGGTCAAACCCATCTAATGAAGAAAGGTTATGGTAAACAATACAGTATGCAATCTGGATCTTTCGCTTTAGAACTAGCCCAAGGTTGGATTCCTGCCATGCTTCCATTTGGATTCATGGACACCTTGACTTCTACTTTAGATTTCTACACCTTCTACAGAACTGCTTACTTCACTGGTAAAGACATGATCAAGAACTTATTACGCGGTAAATTTTAAATGTCCTCGGTCTGAAGCTTGAAAATTTAACAATGCTTTTGAAAGCAGAACACAATATACAATAGACATCCTTATAATATCTTTTACACAATGTAATAACCATGACAGATCTGAGTAGCGGTTAAATCAACAACGAACCGGTAGAATCAAGGTCTTCAAACCGCTTACATAATCGAAAAACCTCAATTCTGTTAATTGAACTAACTAAATACATCAAATACACAAACAGATTCTTATTCAATTACAGACTAATTGCTTTGAGTATAATGAGCAGTGGTCTCCAACACTCTCTTACCCCCACAATACGACAAGGCGTTGTTGCTGCTGCTGCTGACCAGAAATCGAATGATGCAGAGTCATTGATCCAAGAACTTCAATCATTGGAATTGTTACCATTGGTATTAGATATAGTGGAGGATGTCAACTCTGGAAGATTGTTACCGAAAGATGTCGATAATGCCGCTGGTACTATACGTGTCAGGATCAACAAAGCGAGAGAGATCTTAAGAAACATACACGGGTTGTCTGAGACCCCAGAAGAAAGAGCTGCTAGAGTTGAAAAGTTGACAAGAAATATAACGAGCAAACAGAGATCACTTTGGAATTTCAGAGAACTCGTCGCAAAAAGACTCGAGCTGCCAGATCCTTGTGATATTGTTGAGGTGGTCACCGATGTACCGGTAGAAAGTACTGATAACACAACAAAAGAAGAACAAATAATAACAGAAGGTGTTGTACAACCAACAGATCAATCAGAACAACAATCTGAAATACAAGACACAGATATGATTCAGGAAGATGTTGAAACTTTAAGCACAGAAGGACTACATAATGATCTCACAGAAACTAATAGTGAACTCCCACTTGATATTCCTATTCTCCAGAACTCTGACAGTACAACAAACTCCGAAATCACGGGGATAAATAAGACTACTGAAACCTTGGAGCTGGAACTCGTCAAGGACACCGAAGGAGACGTGAATATGCTATAACCAACTAATCAATCAACTTATTGAAAGTGTAGTTAGTGCTCTTGAAGTGTATGTACCAACTTAACTTGCGGGTAACCCCCACTTTTTCTCGAAACTGGCACTTTTTTTCGTTGTCGAAAATTTGCAAAAAACAGAGAAACCGTTGAATTGAACATCTTGTTATAATAAAGCAAACGATCTAGTTGGTTTCATTTATAAGCACAAAAGATGTCACAGCCAACTCCATTGCCTTTGGGTGACATTTCCCAAATCCAAGCATTATCCCCGCTTACCCCAGAAAAAGTCAGCTCTTCCTCCTTCTGGTCATCAAACCCAATCTTTTCATTCTTAAACACCAGTTATACCAACATTAACGAACATCGTCGTTCTTTGAACTTGACCAATCCTGGTACAATCGAAAACCTGAACAAAGAAGTCTCTAGAGATGTCTTCTTGAACCAATATTCCTTTTCTGGTTTAAGAGCTGATTTGAACAAAGCTTTCAGTTTAAACCCAGCTTTCCAAACATCACACACATTCTCAATTGGTTCTCAATCAATCCCACCATATGCTTTCAGTGCTCTATATGCTACCGATTCATTCTTTGTTCAAGGTAACGTTGACAACAACTTCTCTTTGAGTGGTAGATTGAACTACGGTTGGGATAAATTCAATGTTTCTAAAGCTACTTTACAAATTGCTCAAGGCCAACCAACAATGTTACAATTAGAACAAGATTACCAAGCTTCAGATTTCTCCATCAACTTGAAAGCCTTAAACCCATCTTTCCTAGACGATGGTAAATTCACAGGTGTTGCCGTTGGTTCCATTTTACAATCTGTCACTCCAAGATTGGCCATTGGTTTAGAAACTGTTTACTCTGCTCAACCAACTTTACCAGGTGAAGCTGCCGTTTCATATGTCACCCGTTTCAACGGAGGTAACTGGATCGCTTCTGCTCAACTACAAGCCCAAGGTACATTGACCGCTTCCTTCTGGAGAAAAGTTGCTGATAACGTTGAAGCCGGTTTAGAAACTACCATTGCTAACCAAATCACTCCAATTGCTGATCCATTAACCGGACAACCATCATACCAAATGCAAACCGAAGCTACCACCACCCTTGGTGCTAAATACGAATTCCGTCAATCCGTGTTCAGAGGTCAAGTTGATTCTGCTGGTAAAGTTGCTGCATTCTTAGAAAGAAGAATCTTACCAACCGTTTCTGTTTTATTCGCTGGTGAAATTGATCAAACTAAATCATCTTCTAAAATCGGTGTTGGTTTAACTTTCGAAACTGCTGGTAGTGAACAATTGGCTTTGATGCAACAAGGTTTGGTTGATGCTGAAGGTAACCCAGTCCCAGGTGCCCCACAAATCTAAACAACTCCTTTTTAATGACTTAAAACTGATCTCGAAAGGGATTAATGCTTGTGAATATATAACTATTTTATAACTAGTTTCGTTGATTTCTTTGATAAATTATCATGTATTACGTTTGTATAATGAGATTACAATTGTTCATTATTCATAAGCTAAGAATGGATTCATTTCCAAAAAGATTGAAGAAATCCTTTGAATCCTGGATCTTGTTCCTCCGTGACCAAATCCTCCTCTTTTAAGATGTTGTAGACGTCATAAGAACTATACCTCAAAGAACTCTCGGTCTTTTTCGGTCTTCGCGTCTTTAAATTGAAAACTGGATCACTTGAGATTCTTTTATCTGATTTTTTCATATTGTTCGTAGGATTCAGGTTCAATGAGATGTATCGTTGTGTTGTTGGTGTAGATGAGGTTATTGGTATATCTTCAGGATCCATCCAACTTGTTTCTGATTGGTATAATGAAGTTGATCTGGATGATCTTGTTCTTGTTTTAGGTACAGACAAAATTGACGATGAATTGAAATATGATGGGGAATCGTGAAGTGGTAAAAATGTAGAGCCATCATGGCTTTCATTTACCGGTGTGGTTGTTGAATCCAAAAATGATGGGTATACCGTATAATATTGGGTAGTGTCAGGCTCTTGGAAAAATTCATCAAGTTCCAACTCTAATGATGATGCATTTGATTCGGATCTTTTTCTTTTGTTTGGTGATGCTATGTGAAGCTCTTTGTGTTCTTCCTCCACCTGTGTGCTGGTGTCGGATTCAAGTGCAAAACAGGCAACAGCTGTTGTGATGGATGATAATGAAGCATTTGATTGATTGTCAAATTGTTGAATTTTAGTGTCTATGGGGCTTGGTTTGATCTCAGATTGAGCTTTTGGTTTAGGTTCATTGTTGATGAAGAGATTTCTAAAATGACATATCGTTCTAAGAGCAGCCTCAAGTTCTTTAATTTTCTCCACATCATCTGTCTCTAGCACTATTCTCCAATATCTTTCGGGGTTCGACAATGGTATTATAAATTGATCAAATGATATCTTTAAAACTTTCAGACGTGGCATGATAGGATACACGACTGATCCACATTGCAAGTAGCTAACTCTTTTTTGATGTAATTGGTAGATTTCAAACTTTCCATGCCCCAACAATCGTCCTTGTGTGTTATCTGTATCATCCATCGTCTCTGATAGTTCTTCAAATGACAGTATTTTAGCTTTATGAAATTGAAACAGCGTGATTTTAGCACCAGGGTCTTCCTCAAGCTCAAAGTCGTTCTCCACAATTGACATCTTTGGGGATTTCGTAAGGTCCAGTGACCCAGTGGAAGGTGGCGAGAAGAGATCGGGGCTCTTCACTGATTGTGAATTGCTTGATTTTCTCGCAAGTGCCCTTTTTCTAGGAGTTAGTGATTGAGATCCTGAATCACTACTGACGGGCCTCAGTAGCTTTCTTGAGTTGAGGATATCTACCACATCATCAGAAGTTGTGGACGATGTGAATGATGCTGGTGATTTCAAGTTGCTTGTGAGACTTGACTGGAGAAGCATTGTAGGTTGTGATGCCGTCGTCGTTTTTGCCATTGCTGAACTGGCTGAACCGGACGGAGATGGGAAACTTTGTGCGGGACTAGTAGATTGGATCATCGACGAGGTGACACTGGGTATGATCTCGAGATTTGTTCTAGTCTACTAATGATTTGTGTCTTTATTTGATGGCTTTGCAGTGAGATGGCGTCCCAGAAGTGATTGGTACCAATTTATCGCTCGTCGTCGAATGGCTTTGACGTTGTTTGCTTTGTTATTGTTATTGTTTTGGTTTTGTTGATGTTTTGATAATTGACCAAGGGAGATTCGCGAAAGTTGCATGTGCCTTAGGCCTAAATGATTATGTAATACCGAGATGGTCCACCGAGGGTAAGATCAGGTGATTAAAGACTGACTAATAAGTATATATATAGCAAACTAGGCTTCCAAGAGTGGCAAATACCTTTTCAAATGATTTGTGAATCATATATCCACTGATAACAATATCCAAGTCTCAATTCATAACCATTAATTTTACATTCCGGTTTGTGGAGTGCGTCTTTAACCAAATAAGTAAAGTGTGATTGATCCCATCGAACCGTTTAAAAACCAGCACAAGAAATCGTATAATTGTACTCCTCTTTCCACAGTCGTTTAAATAGCCCAATTGTCACTAACAAATGTTTCACAACGTCACAAAGAACTTGGCCAGAACTTCATTGAAGATGTCCTTCACTCAGACAAGATCAGTCACAACTGCCAAATCTATTATATACTCAGAACATGGAGACCCTAAAGAAGTCATCACGGTCCATACTTACGATATCCCTGATCCGGAAAACGACCAGATCGTCATAAAGACTTTAGGATTCCCAATCAACCCCTCTGACATCAATCAATTGGAAGGTGTGTACCCTTCCAAACCTGAAAAGACCACTCAATACGGAACCACAGAACCAAGTGCCATTGCTGGTAACGAAGGGCTCTTCGAAGTCATCAAGACTGGTCCAAAAGTTTCAAATCTATCAATTGGTGACCATGTCATTCCATTACATTCAAATTCCGGTACTTGGACTTCTCACAATGTTTCTGCTGAGTCGCAATTGATCAAAATACCAAAAGATATTTCATTGGTCAAAGGTGCTACCATCAGTGTCAATCCGGCAACTGCTTACCAGTTAGTCAACAACTACGGCTTGGAAAAAGGTGATTGGTTGATTCAAAACGCAGGTACCTCTGCTGTATCCCAACTTGTTGCTCAAATTGCTAAAGCTAAAGGAATCAACGTCATCAGTGTTGTTAGAGATAGACCAAACTTACAAGAAGTAACTGACAAATTGACAAAACTAGGTGCTACCAAAGTTATTACAGAAGAACAAAATGGTGATCGTGACGTGGGAAAAGAAATTGCCAAACTATCTGAAGGTAAGATCAAACTAGCTTTGAACTCTGTTGGGGGTAAGTCAAGTTCGAGCATTGCTAGAAAACTAGCTCCAAACTCCACAATGATCACTTATGGTGGTATGTCAAAACAGCCAGTTACACTACCAACTTCCCTCTTCATCTTCAAAGGAATCAAATCAATCGGTTATTGGGTCACTGAAAACACCAAGAATGATCCTGAAACGAAGATAGCAACCATTCAAGATATCGTCAAACTATATCAAGATGGTAAACTAGAAGAGCTAACTGTTCAAGAATCAGTCTGGAAGTTCGACGAGTTTTCTGACGAACAAGTTAAGAAGTTGGTTCAAGATGCTATTGACAACAGTTCCAAAGGCAAACAACTCATCAAAATTGAATAAATCATATACACTCTGCTCTTTATCACCGTGTAGTTAGCCATTTCCTAGAATTTATATGTTTTTCGCTAATTATTTTCGCCATTTTCCTGCCAAATCTTTAAAGTGCCAATTTTTAAGAAAGCTGACCGCATGAAAAATGCGACAAAATTTATTTATTAACGAGATCTATCAAAATATTGCTTGTTCAAAGAAACAAGTACTAGAACTTTCATCAAGGTCACGGCGGCTCAACAAAACTGAAGCAGACAGCGCCATAAATCTATAGAATGGCAGGACAAATCTTCAGTTTGAAGGTTTTCTTCATTCTTTTGAGAGAAACGTTCGAAAGCGCCATCATTATTTCTATTTTACTATCATTCTTGAAACAGAACTTCCATAAGAGACGCAGTTCCACGGGGTCTTCCAACTCAGAACACACACAGGCTAGTCATGGTGATGAACCACATCTCATAATAGATCCGTCGCTATACAGATCGTTGCAATTACAAGTTTGGGCTGGTGCTTTGCTCGGATTATTTATTTGCTTGTTGATTGGTAGTGTCTTTGTCGGCTTGTTCTACTACTTTGGTGAAAACTACTGGTCAAAGTATGAGAGAAACTGGGAAGCCATCTTCAGTGTGATATCATCATTGATAATATCGATCATGGGTCTTTCTCTTCTGAGAATCAACTCTATGCAAAAGAAGTGGCAAGTCAAACTAAGTATGAACATGTCAAAACAGCTGAAACATCAACAACATCAAACTGTTGAAGACAATGAAGAAGCTATTGTTCAAAATGAACTGGGTCTGAGTGGCCCTAAACCCCCTTCAAAGACTTGGAGAGAATGGTTCAGCCATTTGACTGAAAAATATGCATTAATGATCTTACCAATGGTTACGTTATTGAGAGAAGGGCTTGAGGCGATATTCGTTATCAGTGGTGTCTCAGCATCTGAACCACTAATGGCATTACCTTTATCAGCAATAGCGGCTATGACTTTGGGGATCTTGATTGGTGTGTCACTTTACAAAGGTGGTAACAAGATGAGATTACAGTTCTTTTTGATTGGATCAACTTGTTTTCTATATATGGTCTCGGCAGGTTTAATGTCCAGAGGTGTTTGGTTTTTTGAATTGGAACAATACGTTCAAAACTGTCATGGTCAAGATATGACTGAAGTTGGTAATGGAGCAGGCTCGTACGATATCGCTAATACGATCTGGCATGTCAACTGTTGCAGTGGTGTCAATGACGGTGGTTGGATGTTGTTGAATGCATTAGTTGGATGGAACAACACTGCTACTTATGGATCTGTTATCAGTTATATATTGTACTGGGTCTTCATCGTGTTCCTGCTGAAAACTAAACTATACGAAGAAAGACATGGATATTCTCCATTTCTTCCAATCAAATGGCAACTAAAGAGAATCAGAAAGAGATACGATCTTATCAAGTTCAATATTGAGAACAACATCAACTACAAATCAACCTCCCAACTCTATGAATACAGTGATGGTATAGAGATGGAGAATGATAACGATAATCATGATATCATCGCTGATGAAGAAAGTGATGCTACCACAAGTTTATTACAATCCCGTGGATCTGTGAGAAGTTGAAGAAAGCCGTTTGAAAAGTAATTGAAGCATACCTTTGGTCTTTGATTATTCATCGCACATATATAGAATAAAAGAAGCCGCATTACATTCTGATTGTTCGTATAGGATGTAAGCATTAAAGGACATTATATAAAGCACACCAACGATAGAAAAAAACAGTGTGTCACGAACTTCAATTATATGACTAGGATAAAACAAAACAGAACCGTAACCTTGAACCAGATATCATAAAAAAGTGGGGCCAACGCTGGCCCAAGTGCCTGTCATAAAGGCAGGCTTGTAAAATATAAAAGCAAACGAACTTCTAGGTAATTATGCAAAAAAAAAGCCAGAAACCAATCAACTAATGATCTTCCATGAGTCGACAGTGAATGCAACAGTTGCAGTGATACAAGCAATGAACTTATCATCTTTAGTGAAAGCTCTAGCATAGACAATGTATTTACCTGGTGGGACTTCATTTGGTAATTCAACGGTCTTTTGTAGTTTATATTCACCAGGTTGCAAAGGACATTCAAGATCGACTTCACCAACTTGCTCACATAAGTCGTAAGTCTGGGAAATTAGTTTGATATAACCGTATCTGACATCAACTTCAACATAAGCACCTTCTTCAACGATTTCACTCAAATGACCAATCGCACTGACGGTCAAATTGGCGCCACGTTGAGGTGGGTTAGGACTCAAGTCAACCAAGTCAAGAGTCAGTAATTGTGGTTCGAAAGCATCACAGATGGCAATAGGAGAGTCACCTGGAACTGGTTTCTCACCAGGACCCTTGCTATCAATAGGGGATTGAATCTTTTGTGAGGCTGCAATGGAGGCTGAAAACGCACCAGCCACTAGAAGTGAGCTGACGAAGATGGATTTGATAGAAACCATGATGCAGCGTAGTTTATGGTATCGGTGAGGGAAGATTAAGATGGTTTAAAAGCTATTGTAAAGAGAGTTGTTGCCTTCATGAGAGGTCATTTTTGTGTGGTTTCTTTCTTTTTCCTTGCTACAATCTGATTGTGGTGTGTACCAGACACGTGATATAAAATCACAGATTGGGTAATTACCCCGATTGAGAGGTAAGTCCTTGACTAGTGTTCAGTTCACGCCGTTTTAATTCCGATCTTCTCAATCAACCGACGTTCTTTTCAGCAGTTTGATGAACAGATTAGTTCAATTGGGCCGTCATTTATCAAGAAGAATGTCCTCATCCACTGCTACAGCTACTCCACTTGATCTATCAGGCTTCTATGCCGACAAGAATGCCCCAATTGTGTCGTTAACTGCTAAGAGCTACTTTGACCAATTGACTGAAAAAGAGAAACAGTACGCTCATAATTTCTCTAAAGCTGGTCATGCTGGTACCAGAATCGTCTTGAGACAAGTCTCTCATGAGTCTGAACCAATATATGACTTGATCCTAAAGATTCATGGAAATTTGAATGCTGATTACTCCAAATTATCCGTTGATGAAGATACAAGAAAGGGTTATCTGGAATATGCTTCCCAATTCCTCAGTAATCTGGGTAATTACAAGTCTTTTGGTGATAAGAAGTTCATTCCAAGAATTCCTGCTGAGAAGTTTGAACAGATCGTCAAAGACGCTAATGTTTCTTTAAAAGATTTCGAGCTAGTTAAAGACGGTTTATACTCCATTAATGAGAAATCTGCATTGTTGGGTTTCCCATCAGAAGGTCATGTCTCTGGTTATTACTATGGAGATGTCTCAAAAGAAAACATCGACAAGTTAAAAGAGATCTTATCTGCTCACAAAGTCTACTTTGAAAACATTCGTGTCAAAAAACTAAGTGAAACGGAATATATCATCGCAGTCGCTTCTGCTGAATCTGTGAACAAAACCACATATCCATCAAAGATTGAATCTGATGGATTCTCCATCGAACTAGTCTTTGGTGATCACAGTGCTGAATTTAGTGTCATCAATCGTTACTTGGAAGATGCTAAGAAGTTCGCTGCTAATGAAACTCAAGGAAAGATGATTGATGCCTATGTCGAATCATTCCAGACCGGGTCAATTGAGGCTCATAAAGAATCACAGAAACAATGGGTCAAAGACATATCCCCAGTGATTGAGACAAACATCGGTTTCATCGAAACTTACAGAGAACCAGGTGGTGTTGTTGGTGAATGGGAAGCTTTAGTCTCCATCCAAAACAAAGAACGTACGAAAAAGTTCCAAGAATTAGTTGAGAAAGCTCAAGATTTCATTAAGTTATTACCATGGACCAAAGAATACGAAAAAGATGTTTTTCAAGCTCCTGATTTCACCTCTTTGGAAGTCTTGACTTTCGCAGGTTCTGGTATCCCAGCCGGTATCAACATCCCAAACTATGACGATATCAGATTGAACGTTGGATTCAAAAACGTCTCATTGGGTAACATCCTGAATGCTAAAGCTGGTAATGAGCCAATCACATTCATCGCCGATGAAGATTCTGAAGTGTTCAACAAATACCGTAATGATTCTTTTGAAGTCCAAGTCGGTATCCATGAACTGCTAGGTCATGGTTCAGGTAAACTACTATGTCAACTCCATGATGGTTCGTTCAACTATGATCACGCCAATCCTCCAGCTGGTATCGATGGTAAGCCAGTCACGACTTTTTATAAAAAAGGTGAAACCTGGGGTTCCAAATTTGGTTCATTGGCTGGTGCATATGAAGAATGTAGAGCTGAAGTGATAGCAATGTACTTGATCACCAATCTTGAACTATTGAAAATCTTCGGTTTTGAGAACGAAGTTGACCAAAAAGGTATCATATACTCGGGATTCTTACAAATGTCTAGAGCCGGTCTATTAGCTTTGGATTTCTGGGATCCATCATCCAAGAAATGGGGTCAACCTCATATGCAAGCTAGATTCTCTATATTGAAGACATTCTTGATCTCTGGATTGGTTGAATTGAAATACTCCAAGCCAGACTATAGTGATCTGGTGGTCAGTTTGGATGAATCGAAGATCTACAGCATTGGCCATGAAGCTGTTGAGGATTATCTAAAACACTTACATATCTACAAGGCATCTGGTGACTTCGAAAAAGGCTCTGCTTACTTCATCGACAGATCTACTGTTACCCCAGAATTAGCAAAGTTCAGAGATGCCATCTTGAGAGCGAGACTTCCAAGAAAACAGTTCATCCAAGCCAACACTGGTGTTTCCGATGGTAACGTTGTTCTACAAGAGTATGAAGAATCTGAGATCGGAATGATCCAAAGTTTCTTCGATAGAAATTTTTGAGTTTCTACATAGCATTCCACTAAGACAAGATTCTATTTATTCAATAATCCAAATTTTCTGTCGGTTTTAACTTCACTTCTAGCCCCTTTCTTCTCTTAGTAGTAGCAACGGATGACACCGACTCCTGGTCGTCACTTGAAGCCAGCTCATTACTAGCAGAGTTCTGAGTGCTCATTTTCTTAAACAAAGACTCGTAATACTGAAGTTTCAACTCTAGTTTCTTTATCTTGGAGCTTTGTGTGTCATTGATTCTCTGTAACGTACTCAATGATGATGTAGACAACAATGCCTTCTGATTTTTGGCCAACTTAGTATGCAAATTCCAATAATCTTTCAATACTAGAGAGACAGCTTCCTGGATGAAGAAAGTTGAGTCATTGATGTTGATCAATTCCTTTTCAGAACCCTCATCTCCATCTTCCGTGATCTTCAAGCTTTCCTTAGCACTTTCTAGTGATGATTGGTCGATGATACCATCAAATTCACGAAGAAGATTTGCAGACAATTCAACTAGTAGTCTTTTATATTGAGTCTTGATCGATCCGTTATGTAGACCCTCCGATCTAAGTGAGCGATTGGACTGCTGTAGTGCTGCCAACGAACTCGAAAGATTTTTCACCTTTCTTTCCAACTCCTTCACCTTGAAGCAACTGTCAGTAAGTTTCGCGTTGGATTCTCCCAAATCATCCGAAAGCTTTGTCTGTTCGATACTGGAAGAAGATAAGTGTGCCTTCAATGTCTTGATTTCGTCATCCTTCTGCTGACTTGAACGATATGCTTGTTTACTAAGATGTTCCAATTGGGTGTTCGCTTCACCAAGGTTACGAAGTGTAACGCGAAGTTCGTCAGAGCACTTATCTCTCTCCTGTACCACGGCAGGGAATCTTTCCTTCAAATCTCTCAATTCACCAAGCTCAGTGTTTTGCGACTCCATATGGATACGAGCATCATTTAAAGCTTCAAGCTGTTCACTTAGAACATTCTCCATTTCACTGATTTTCAAGCTCAGGCCAGTATTGCGACCATGTTCTTCCAAAAGCTGAAATTTTGTTGATTCTAGCTCTCTGTAGATATCTTTCATCTCAAGCTCATACCGTCTCGCCTCATCTTCTCTTTTCTTGATGATGCTCTCATTATTCAGCAGCGCTTTCTCCTTTTCCGTAGTGTCATGATTTGCTTTTCGTAAAAGTTCCTCTAGGTGGCCAACATTCAACTGTAGTTGACCTTTGTCTCTTTCGGCAGCTTCGGCCCTCTTTTGTGATTGAGTCGACTCTTCTTTGAGTCCTACAGCCGATATCATGATGTACTTCAACTGATCCTCAAGTGGTTTGATCTTGTCCAGCTCATCATCAGTAATGAAGGTTGCCCTATAACGTTCCATGATATTAGATATTGTCAGATATTCTTCATCTCTTCTCTCAAGTTGACTACTCAAAGTGCTTAGTCTTGAAGACTGTGCTCTTAACTGGTCGGCTAATGAGTCGTTGGTGCTTCTCTCGTAGAGTATGGTTTTCGTTTGCCCGGAGACTTTGTTTTCGAGTCTGGAAATATCGTTTTGTAGATTGTCAACCTGTAGGCACAAACTCTGGATTTGTCCTTTGAGTGTGTGCTCCGTCGATTGTTTCTCTGATATTAGCACCTCACTATCGTTTATCAACTTACTGTTCTTGATGTTCTGGATCTTGTAGTTACTGATCGTGTTGATGCACTCAAAACAAAGTCTTCTCCATAACTGTATCACATCTTGTGGCTTCAATGACATGAAAAGCTCCTCGGTTATATTGGTCTGGTCTATTAATTTGGAAAGCTCAATGATTGAGTCTTTCAACTGGTGCTTGGGAATGTGGTCCTCATTAATGGGCAGCTTGATATAGCTCTGAGTTGGAGAGTCAATATGGGACTGATTGCCGTCTGATGTGATATTTGGAAGCACAGGAGGAAATTGGTCTAATATATCAATTTGATCGTAAGACGCATCAGCAGTACCATTGCTAGTAGGTTTCGCATCATCTTGCAGCCTTAAACTGAATCCCTTGGTTCTCAAACTTTGCTCTGGGGATGCTAGGGTTAATCCATTGAATCTTCTAGCCAAAGACATCGCCGCGTCGTCGTTATCAGTGCCATGATTCTTGACTATGTTCAATCGTGATTTTGTAAACCTTAGAGACCTCTCGTCACTTGTCATATCAACATCTTGAGGACCAGAAAACAACTTGGGATCGCTCTTGACAGATGTGGAGCTGGATGCCTCAGCTTTCAATTGGGAGAATGAGCTGTTTTCGGATAACGCAGAATTGAGACCAAGCTCCTTGTTGTGTGACGGCCCTACCAAGGACCCATGTCGCTTTGCTCTGGGGAGATGACTTGTATCAACGTTATCCCGGTCATTCAATAGTTCTGGAGGACCAATGATTTCTGGTAGAAGGTACTTCAACTGATTCTCTGAAAGACTTGGAACATCTGGTTGAATAATATCAGTGGTATCTGGAGTGCAGCTATAGTCGCTCGATTGCAATTGACGGCTAGAAGTTAGCTGATTTTTTGTTTCAGTTCCCGTGTCTCTTTTGTTGTCCCTATTCTTTGACGTACTTCGATGGAAGAAACTATCTCTCTTTCTCTTATAACGTATCACCTTCTTCTTCTGATCCATATGGCTTTCCCAATCATGGAATCTCACTGACTTTCTGATTTCATCACTGACTTTTCCACTGTTCAAATCAACGGCAGAAAGTGGGGTTTTGGCAGAATCTTGCTTGAGGGAACTCTTCACTGGAGATGAACTGGTGCTCAAAGACTTGGGCTTCCCAAAATCGAAAAAGGACGAGTTGAGTGTAGAGGACTTGGGAAGACCAATATTGGAGGATCTCAACGAGGGTAGCACATCGTCCACACTGGACACCGAGTGCTCGAGATCACCACCACCACCGCCACCGGCAACGGCAACGGCCCCGTTTGTGTGATCCTCAGGATAAGAACTGGAGGATGAGCTAGTGTAACCATGAGATGACATGTTGTAGCACCCCGATTCGCCAATCACAGCCAATTGGAAGTCAACCGCCTAAAAGTAGCATTTTCCAAACACGCAACACGAAATTTCCACCGCAGAATCTTTGTGTCATTTTGTGAGTATGTTTTTGTGTTTGTGATTTTTGTGTAATTTAAGAAAGTTTGTGATATTTTGTTACTATGGTTACCATTAAGAAGCGAGCTGTCTTCCTTTTTGTGCTTAAGGCCATTGGCCAATGCCGTCGGTAAGCTTAAGGTTTGTTCCCACTAGCAAGCAAGAAAGTACAGGTTTGGACAATTGGTTATATAAGACATAGTATATTAAAACACACGAAGATAGGCTCGATATATGATGAAGCGCTCATAGGATTATCAATGAACGACAAGCATGAACTGAATGGTTCTCACTAGAGTGACAAGCTGACCAGCTTGTAGTGGGAAGACATGATGTTCGTGTAAAAAGCCTCATCAAGTTTACAACTATGATATCATCTAAAGTATTCGAACGACGAACAACAGTTGTTCGATTGGGATTCATGCTGCATCGTTTCACAATTTCAGCTCGAGGGCTCTTCGAAAAAAAAAACGAATCAACTGGGCATCAGAAAGAGATACACTGATGGAGATTCTGAAAGCAAGACATAAAAAGAAGGCGCCATGAATGGCAATGATGATTAATTGGATTCTGAAAAGCAAACATTCAACTAAAGTATAACACAACTGATTAAAACAAAACATCTTGGAACATGCAACAATTCAAAACAATATAGGCAAAAAAACATAATATGATGAAAACAATATGACATTAGAAGTACTCTGCGTCTGATATAAGTTGATCATCATGATAACCAGCTCTGGCAATTCCAGACGGCAGAATCCCACGATCTTGATCTTTCATCTAAAGCTCATTGAAAGTTGGGATAGGGTTGAGAGTCGTCAGGACGACCCGGGGCATAGTTGGCAGTGTACTGTTGAGGAAGACTTGATTGGTAACCGCTGCTCTGACCAGCTATTGAGGATGATGGTGTGACTTGTTGTGCTGGTTGATAATAGACAGGATTGTTACTATATGGGTCAACATATCTTTTGTTAGCATCAGTGTATCCAGGGCTTGAGAGATATGATACATTAGGTGGTAAGCCAGTCATCTGATGAGGCAGGAAACCTGTTTGGCCCAAATACTGTGAATCAATTCCTGAGTATCCGCCAACTTGTTGTGACTGTGTGCCAGTCTGTGAAGTGGAGTTTGCACTAGGATAACCCATGGAAGCTTGGCTTGGTGTGTTCTGATTTGTTGTGGATGGAGACTGAAAACTTTGGGTGTATGGGTTGAAGTTTTGATAACTCATCGCTTGCTGCTGTTGTGGTGGTAGAGTTTGACTGTGAGTATACTGGACGTTTGGTGGATATTGTGGGAAAGCTGGATATGAAACAGAACTAGGTGGTGGCACCTGGTAGATTGTGTTTGGAGCATATTGGGCTGGTACTTGAGGTTGTCTGAGGAAAGCGTCACCGTGGTTGTTATTTTGCGATTGCGTTAAACTTATCTGTGCAGATTCGTCAAGCTCTCTAACTTGTTGAGCGCTAGGCAGGAAGTTTTCACTGATCAGATCACCATGCCCTTGTTCTTCAAGCTCTTTAAGTGCACTGTCATAGTCGAAAGCAACAATCACACTTCTGTCCAAGTTATCCATACTTAGGAACCCTCTCATCAAATCCCTTTTGAACATTCTGAGCTCACAGTACATGGCACAAGAGACAGACTTGGGAATTAGATAGATTCTCATATCGGATTTATATCTTGGACGAGCGACTCTCTTTTTCAAAAACGTCGTGGAAGGTCTATCGCCAATGGAGCCTATGGATTCTTGATAGTAATCTTTGTTCATCTCAACCGTTTGGAAGTCTTCATCTTCGTCATCGTTCAAATAGAGATGTCCTGGCATGGCGGTTTCAATCTTCAATAGCACCGAACCACCAACCTCAGTTGCAGCTGCTCTTGTGACTCTTATGAGCGAGTACTCAGTCAATCCAAACAGATGGTAAACAGCCTCATCAATGTTGGTGAATTCTGGAATATTGGAATGTTTGTTTGGGCTGATAGAGGGATCATCAATGAATCTAACTGTTTGCACATTAAGCAGGGACGAGAATCCAGATATGATATTCCTTGTGGACATCTCTTCGTTTGTCTTCACCACAGAATCCTTCTCTCTGTCAGAATACTTTATCACCTTTAGGGACTTTCTCATGTTATCAGAGACCAAGATTGAGTAAAGGATTCCCAAAGTTGGTACGAGCGTTAGTCGAACTCTAGTTTCTTTCGACAAAGGTCTTCCTTGTGGCCTAGACAAGTTTGGCACTCTCTTGTGTGACGATTTCTCTTTTGATTGTCTGTTTGCCCTTCTTCTAGCCAATTTTACAAAGTCACCATCTAAGGAGATTGTATTGGTTGAAGATGAGGAGGTATTGTGTTCGCTGGATGTGATGGTGTCCGACATTGAGGCTCGTGAAGCTGATGAGTTGTTGGTCTTCCCACTCTGTTCGGAGTTCGCTGAACCTATCGAAGTCCTTGTTATCTGGCTTGTTCCGTCGTTGGATGATGCTTCTGGGTTGGTGTACTTGATGTTTGATAGATCATCCACGCTCGGAAGCTGAAATGGATATGTTGGTTTGGAGCTCATTCTTATGGATTGAGCCTGCTCACCTAACAAAGAGTGAAACTGGTGATGTTTTGATTGGCTTCAGCTGAATCTGGCTGGCAGTGGAAATAGGAACAATGAGACTTTTATGAAAACAAAGGGAAAGATCTAGAGATCTCGGTAATTTTGATGGATTGTAATAGCTTTAGATGTGTGGAGTAGCTTTGGTGGTTTGCAAGAACCAAACTCGTGGATTGTATAGGAGTGTATGGGAAATTGGCCTATATTCACTTCCTATAGGACCAAAAACACTCACAAGGATATGGATTGAAAGGGAGCGCCGTGGATTGTCGGTGTAGATGCTTCACAGGCGGGCGATAGTGGTCTTTGCCTCTCTATGATCTATGTTGTTGCGTTCTGTGCAGGCTTTTCTCAAACGTGAATGTTTGGAATATATAAATAAAAGCACCTATACTTTAAACCGTTCCTAGAAAACCCAAACTGCAGGTAAAGTTTCTTGAACTATCAGACTATAATCCCGTCTCCGCTACCGTCAAAGCGCCGGTAATGTGCTCAGTCAAAAGAAAGTGGGACCTGTCCTGGTGAAATGTGTTTCTTCAGTCGAGTTTCTCGAATCAACTAGAACTTTCAAAAATTGGTAGCTCTATTTTGCCTTTCTCTCCCAACTAATTCAACAAATAATGACTTTCACAATTCGTCCCAGCTGCAGTGTACTAAGTGTCTCGCATCAAAGTCGAGTCCTGCCGTTACCAAGGAATATGGTTTCACTAGTCCCACTTACTATTTCTGAAGGGTCTAGGGTCTGAGACCCACATAAACTATGTCCTACACAATTACATCTCAATACTAAAAAGAGTAAGATTATGCATGAGGGCACTATTGTTAGCTGCCACTGCTACTTCTTCCCAACGGCGGTTCACTTGTGTTTGCTTTTCATTGTGAGGAGACTCTGCAAGTACGTCAGGCGATCCATAAAAAGGATGTCATTCCACTGATAACAGCACAGGTTTCATCTTTCTTCAATGCTGTCTTTTAGGGGGCACTCCGCTGGAAGACCAAGGTGTTGAAAGCTGTGCAACGATCGGTTGGTCCGCCCGCTCCAACCTTTAGAAGTACCTCGTAAATAAGTGAATGCCGGAACCACAGGGGACCAGGCCAAAAAGAAAGAAGAAAAAAAAATCATGTCGCGCGCGCACTGCGTGCTTGTTTTCGCCTTGTAATGACATCAACTGCATAACCTTAGCCCATCATTAGACTCACAGCTCACAGGCGTCTAACTATTGTAGATTATAGAGCTAAATCATGATTTATGCTTTTCATTGTGCTGTGGTGATAGTTCGAGCTTTTGGCTTTGGGCTGGCTTTTGTCCCACCTCCTGAACCTCGGATCAAGCTGAAGTCCTGAACCTTGCAGCAACACTGACCTATCTCTCACTCACACACAAAGTGGATGCTGACGGCTAGATGCTAGTACTGTCCGAACCACAAAAGGGGAACACCTAGCGAGCATCTTTGTAGCATGATCGATCGATTCATGACTCATGAGTGCAAAACAAAGGGTGCTACAGTAGTCAGTCATTTGATCAGGATAGTGCTCTTCGGGGGGTCAAACCCACATGTTAATACACTTGGATAGAAGCCCTGCCAGTAGTGACAAGTAAAGTTGACTGGCTTCAAATCAATTAAGCGAGCTGCTAATGATACATGATGCTCCATATAGCATACTGTTTACTGAACCATGTCTCACATATGGACGGTTTCTTGAAGTGAGTGGACGTTATATTTAGTAGATATGAAGCATTCCTTAGAATTGCGAGGAGCGCCATCTGGTATCTTCCAGTAGACTGTGGAGTATGGACCTGATGGATCGTTGTATTATTGTCACTCTCAAAATTATCAGTTCGTTGCTGATGAGTGATGAGAATATAGCTGATACACAGAGACACGCAGAAGTTACAGACCTGCAACTAAACCTGGTTTCAACTTCCAAGCTCCTGCAACCTAGCGGTAGCGATTAGCTGGGACATGAGAGAAGCTAATGCGCGATTGACGTTGAGACGGTTTCACAAAACAAGCATAATGATTCAGTAAGAACCCTTGACCCACCATCTACACATTTAGTTGTTTCAAGACATTATGCCTGATCAGTCAGTGATCGCTGATAGCTTCACCATTGGGCTTTGGGCCATGATTCCCAATTAGGTGAACTGCTCCTCCCTCAATAAGTTTTAGTCCCTATATCTGATAATAAAGAGGCTCATCCCGCTCAAACTGCATTTGAGTGCCTCATTTTCGCAGATGCTAAGTACTACAAAAGCTCAATGCCTATATCTTATGAAACTTGCTTTCCATTTTCCATGGTACTTGACAACCTATTTCCAACTGATGTACTAGAATCATCAAGAGAGTCACTAATATTCCAGTTACAATGTGAAACACACATATCCAGTATGTTGAATCGCTATTTCTGCGCCTTGATGCAAGAAATGGTGTGATTTCTCGGTTACTTTTATCATCAAGTTGGATCATTGTAGTCCAGCTCGGACGGGTACGTCAGCTTGCAGAAAATCAACTTCATCGATTTTCAGCTCTTCCCCAACCCCAAATTAGTGCATATTCTTACTAGGAGTTTGAGAGTAGCACTGACTTGTGAGTTGTGAACACTCAACATCAACTATAAACAAATATGTTGCTAGACTCCAAGGCTTTTCTTCTGAGCTTGTGCATAAAGTTTTCTTCTTTCCAAACTAGGACGATAGTATTCACTACTGACTAGGTCTCTACGTTTCTGTGATACATATAGCTGTCTAATATTGTTAGCACGTACGGCTTTAAAAGGTCAAGCTTGCGAGCTAAACCCAAACCCCAACTGTCACTTGAAGATTACACATGAAATACACGAGCTCATGATTCATGAAGCACAAATACACGATTCAGGATCCTGCAGCTAGATCATCTTCATGGAGTAACTCTTCCTCACAGTCTACACTCCACTATACACACTACAAGAGATCCGTTAGCACTTAGTACTTGGAATCACAATTGTCATCAGTTGACTCTGCAGAGTCTGTGACCGCTCATTCTTTCTTTTGACTTTGAAGATGCAATCTGCGAAGCTCTGTCTGACTTCAGAAATTGATCACAGTTCACATCCTTCAACGGCAGCGGACGAGTCTAGAGATGCCCCATGACGTGGTGAAATTCCATGTTCTTTGGCTATAGAATCCATCCCCAGCACATCATTCTTGGTACTTCGATAGAACGCTGAACCGCGGTGAATAGCAGTCATCAAATACATTAGGTTATTGAATCAAAAGTTTGAATGATGAGTTTTAACTTGTAACTTATAGAACCCATCTTACTTTGGTACTTTACCGATGCGTTATTCATGCGAGAGAAGAAAAGATTGGGTTTTCCATGTCTAGCTCCAAGCTTAAATTTTCTCTACAGCACCCTCAGTCTCTTGAGACCTAACAGCTCACATTTAACACCACCTGAGCCCTTCGCAAGATAGCACGAAACAGGTTGTTAAAATGCTGGCTGACCGCTGTCTATATTACTACTAGTGCTCACCAGTAACCACTGACTTAACACTGGCATGATTCTACTAGAGTCTAGGCTGCAATTTCTGGTTATTCTTCAAAGGTGCAACATCATAATTCCCAGTAGTGGCTAGTGACCAGGAAGAGATGAATGGAAGCTTCTGACGCATGAACCAGTATGTAATAGATACAATTCGGAAGTGAATGAGGTGTGTAAGATGAGCCTGACGATGGATCATTTTTGTTCGAATATACAACCTGCATATAACAATTGGGTTAACAGCATCAACAATTCGCAGACTTCGGGGCCTGATTCCTGTTTACTACTTGAATCTTAATCGGGATTTGGGAAGCTGTCAGTAGTCAGACTTAAGCAGAAGTCCTGTTCTTGTACTAGCCACCTATTACACTGTTTCAAATATGATAATTAGGACATTGGAGGCAGCAGCAGCCAGTGGTAGAGGACTCAGGAGTCTGAAGTCCGGATACTAGTCCTAGAAACAGCGATAGGGACCAGTCCTAACGATTTGTTACATGCAGAGATCACAACTTCACAGACAATCAGTAGATAGCGGCTACTTAAAACGCTAGTGAATTCTTAGTAGTGACCATGAGTGCTGCCTTCTCAGACTGGAAGATCGCTCTGATTCACCTCTATCTACAACACTTCCTATTTCTGTATGTACTCCTAATCTGGGTGCTTTAGCAGACCCATGTCCCATCTGTCTATGTACTAACTGCTAAGTGGTAACTGGTAACTGGCTTGGTAACTGCCAAAGTGGTACCGGTACATAATACATCTACTGATCTAACCGCCAGAGGTGCCGTTGCTCACAGAGTCCCTACGTCTTCGGCCTCCCTAAATCATGTATGTGGACAGTCTGAGACTAGGGACTTCATTGCTTAGATCAGGATTCAGCCATCATGATCAACTACTCTGGTATGTGTTTCTATTTATAGGTCCATTGCTTGCATCAGTCATGTGGCTTACAATTAGGAAGCAGCCAGAACTGTCTACTGGTAACCTACAAGCTGAATAATCCACTCAGAAGGCCAGGATATAGATAGTTCTATTACCACTAGTATGAAGGGTTAGGTTTTAAACATCTGCACCTAGGCAGCGAATCTGAAATGATCTTTATATCCGTGAATTACCGCAACACATATGTAGCATTCGTGGGACCTTGAGTCTTCAAATGATTAGGTCTGCGATGAGTGCGGACTCAAGGTCCGGCCGAAGACTACATACAGCTCTCGAAGTGGACCACAATAGGATGAAGCTGACTCAGCTGAAAAGTGTTAATTGCACTTGCATCAGTTGCATGCTCTCATCGAATATTACCACATTTCTAGATTTTCTCAACTTCACTCAGAATTAATCAATTGAGAAGATGTGGACTGTTCAGTAGTCTACACTTCAGTTGACAAGACGTAGCCACCTACCTCATCAGCTTGGCAGTTGAGTCACTTGAAGCACCTGAAGATTGCCGATCAGTATGTGCCATGTGGTAGCTGTATTAACTGTTTACTGTAGGTTCTACTTCCACTTCCATCGAGACACAAGTAGAAAGTGGTAAACACCTGAAATAAACTAGCTCCACAATCCTGTCTCTCACCTAAACCGAACAATCTTTGAACCTGGAACTTGAGCCAGAGTGTCAATATGTCCGTGAACATTCCACACCGGCATGAAATTCAACAACTAGCTTAGCACTGAAACAGTTGGCTTGGACTCATGAAGTGGGAGTTCGCCGATAACTTGAGTCAAAGTGGAACCCGTCAAGCTCAACCTTCGCTTCAAGCTCGTACGTCTATACCCACTTAGAGTTGCGCCGAAGCATCTCTTTATCGGGGTCAATCGCTACAGGGAAACCCAAATTTGCGTTCGTTAGATGTTGTAAGCTGTGTTGGTATGTGATGTTGTTTTTGAGCATGTAGTGCCTTATGGTTCGATAATTACGAACTCAACTGTGAAAATCGAAAAATTATAGTCCAGTCTCCTCAGGTATCCTCAAGTGCCACGTCCGTCTAGTACAGCATATGCGTAGTGTCACCATATTAGTCGCACTTTTAGACCCTTCCCTTATTATGACTTGTGTCTGTGTGCGCTGCACTATAATGGAATGATCTGCTGCCTTTCCACCTTTTGCGGAAATTATTGTAGTTGAATAACAACAAAGTGCAAAGAACGCTGATAACTTTGAAGCAACTATCTTCGTAAACTGTAAATATCTACCAGTATAGCTCTCCGGAATGTAATGCATTCTGGGTTCCCTGGTCCGACTCGACTGGTCTCTGTAGCACTCTTGTAGCTTAAATTAAGGCGTTTAATTGACAATGACCACTGATTTGTTCAACGTGATCGATTGAAATGAGAGGTATATAGGAAGCTAAGTGGTTAGAACAATAGGTTATGACCAGTGGTGACTGGTTAAGGGTCTCGATGACAGGACTTAGGTGTGTGCCCTAATGGTATGTCCTCAACTGTGTTCACAACGACAATCTCCATCTCAGATTCTACATGGCTTTGAGGCCAATTTAATGCAAATCATTATTCAATTATCTTCGAGGTCTTTCCAATCCGATCTACCAGTATTTCGTCATCATCATCAGAAGCAATGGAGTTGAAGAATGGCAAGCGCAATATAGCCTGTGCTGAACTTCTTTTTGCTGGATCCAGTCTAAAGCAATGATTCATGACCTCAAAAGCTTCAAGATGATTTCTTTTCCTTCTAATCACTTCATCTGAATCCTTCTCACGTAAGGATATAGTCTTATGTTTCGAATCAAAAACATCTAGCGTTTCATAGGCAACACTGTCACTTGGTAGGGTTCCATTAATCTTCTCCAAGCTCAAAGCCTTATAAACCACCTCATATAAGGAAGTTCTTCCACCAAGTGTGCTTAAAACGGTTTCAATCCCAAGACCATGAAGGTAAGCACATTCTTGCATAGCCCTCAGTCCAAAGATCGTTGTCAGCTCCACAAGTGCATCTGTATCATCTCTTGAGTTGAAGAATGGAAATCTCCTTGATAACAATGTCAAAAGTATAACACCCGCAGACCAGATATCAATTTTTGGTGACTGGTATGGACATTTGAATAACACCTCTGGCGCTCTAAAGCCTCTTGTCCCAGCTCTATTAGCCCTTCTTCCTTGACGTTCGTCATTTTTAGGATACCCTTTGACTGGATCTCCTATGCTTATTTTTAAATTCATGGCACAAGGACAGAAATTTACTGCCTTTGGATCTGTGGATGCTTTGATATTATGCTGTTCAGCCAAACCGAAATCGACTAACACGCCTCTTTTTTTGAAAGGATCATATAGAAAGTTGGTTGGCTTGATATCACGATGAATGACAGATTTGCTATGGACAAAGTTCAAAGCTTGGAAGAGCTCATACATGTAAACTTTTATACCATCAAGGGGCAAATCTCTGAAGAACTCTCTGAAGTCAGAATGTGGATAATATGGTAGAACAGCTATTATTTGATCTTCGTGTCGTAAAGCTTCTAGTAGAGGTGCAACTCTAGTGGATCCAGATAGCATATAAAGTAATGTCAACTCATTGGATATACGTTGAGGAGACGATGTGACGTAGATTCTTTTCAATGCAACGTAGATTTTCTTGTTGGTTTTGTTCTTTCTGTATCTTTTCACTTCAGGAGAGCTCCATATTGAATCCCCCATCAAATATCTAGCCGTTCCTCTGATATCTTCAGCTTTATAAACTGATGAAAATGTTCCTTCACCGATCTTGTCAATGAGCTTGTATTTCTGATCTATGTCTTTGAAAGTGGCTTGGATAACACTCATCTCCTCAAGAATATCGACAGGAATATCAGACTCCTCCGAGGGTATCACGGGTTTCTCTCTCTTCACTCTCTTGATCTTGATCTCAGATCTCGAGGACTCTGAATCTGTTGAGACTTTTGAAACGACAGGTCTCTTTGAAGCATCAGCAGGCAGTTTTGTGAGCTTGTCCTTGTTGAATGGTGAGCTTATCTTCAGTCCTTTGGCAGAAACACCTAAAGTGGACTCATCGATGAATGGATCATGGTTAACATTGGGTGAGAACTGTTGTAGCGCTTCCCTTTTGTGCGTGGGATGTCTTGATTCGTTATTTGTAGATGGTGCGTTCTCATTCAATTTGAACAATATCAGCTCGTTCTCGCTGACTTTCTCCGGCCGGTTCTCCATCAGCAGCTGTACTCAGTGTCTCCAACCGCTCGTTACACGCTCAGCAAGTTGGCCTTCCTGTTTTGTTTTGATTTCAATGCCATCGGTCGCGAAATTATATTAGCAGACGCGTAGATCAAATCGAGGGCAAATCGGCAAAACGCGAAAAGGTGTCACGTGCATAGGGCTTGACCCGGCTTTGTGTACCAAAATATCATAATGATCATCATGAACTTGTAACGTTTCATCAAGAATTGTTCGACCTCAGAAGCTGTTATTGGAGTCGTCGGAAGAATATACCATTCATTGATACATTTTATCCCATTGAGATAGTTCACCATTCTATTGTTTTTGGATTTAAACCATCAGCCTTCAATTACACATTGCTCGTACACACATAACAGCAATGCTCATGTCATCGCTAGCTACCATATTACTACTGCTGGTGACAGTACACTGTTCGCCCCTGACATTTATCTTGAAAGCTGAAGAGAAATCTTGCTATTACATATTTACTGAGAAGCCAAAGGCCAACGTCGGTTATTACTTTGCTGTTCAAGCCGGTGGCTCTTTCGACATAGATTACACCATCAAGGGTCCAGATGGAAAAGTGATTGTTCATGAACAAAAACAGAGACAAGGTGACTGGGTTTTCAATGCTGAAACTGTTGGCGAATACGAGTTCTGTTTCTCTAATGAGATGTCAACATTTGCTGAGAAAGTTGTTGATTTTGAGATTACTCTGGAGAATGACTTCAAAGCAACACTTCCTTCTCACACCGGTAACACTGCCATTGACGATGTCGTCGATAAAGTAGGCGGAATTGAGTCAAATGTTAACAACATTTTGAAGAAACTACAGTATTACAAAACAAGAAATAACAGAAACCAGTCTACTGTGAAATCTACTGAAAGCAGAATTCTGAACTTTTCCATTCTTGAAGTCCTCATCATTGTTGGAATGGCATTGGGGCAAGTTTATGTTGTTCAGCTGTTCTTCCAGAAATCAAGAAATCAACTGGTATAAGCTTCAATTTCATCTTCAAAGATGGTGTGCTGTATTTAGACTTCTACAAAAGGTTATAAATTGTAACGTATTATTGAGCTGATGTAGGTAATATAATTAGTGAATAAATTAATGCGATTAATAGAGATATGAGTAGTAAGCAGATTCGTGTGACTTGATCATTAATGTGCGATTGTTCTTTGGACTTGAAGGTTTCTCTTTTCCAAAATTGTTTTACCCATGGCAATCTTTGAATGACCCTTATCAATAGCAAAGATTGAATTACCTCTCAAGATAGTCTCAATGACCCTTCCTTGTAGTTCAAATCCGTCATATGCTGTTAGTTTGTTTTTGAAGAAAGTTGTAGCATTAGAAATCTTCTGTTTGGTATTTGGATCAAAAATGACAATATCTGCATCATATCCAACTTTCAATTGACCTTTTTTATCCGACAACCCAACCTGTTTGGCAGTGTTTTTACAAGTCCATCTAACAATGTCCACAATACTAACTGGTGGGTCAAGTTTCAAGCCTTCCGTATGTAAGACAGGTAGACCAAGACCCACTGAAGCGATACCTCCCCAAGCGGAGAAGAAATCACCTTCAGCCAAGTTCTTTAGCTCTGGTGTACATGGAGAATGATCAGAAACAACAGTAGTGATGATGTCTTCTCTCAATGCTTTCCAAAGTTTTAGTCTGTTGTCATTAGTACGGATTGGAGGACAACATTTGAAAAAAGTGGAACAGTTTGGTATGTTTTCAGCAGCTAGCGATAGATAATGGAAACATGTCTCAGCACTGATCTTCAGTCCCATTTGTTGAGCTTCAAACAATATTGGGACAGCATCTTTGGAAGCCAAGTGAACAATGTGTAGTGGGACTGAAGGAGCTTTTTGTGCACATCTGATGATAGATTTGATAGCTTCAACTTCAAAAGAGTCAGGTCTTGAAGCCAAGAATGATGTGTAAAAAGTTGGATCAACCTGGTTTAAAATATCTTCATCTTTGGATGCCTCCACCAGTGGAGATAGGGTATGATCGTGATGGACAATATTTGAAGCTAAACCTCTTCTTGGCTCAGCTGGAGATAAAACTGGCGATGTTGCCAATGCAATCATCTGTTCATCTGTCAAGTATGGTTGGATGTAGTCATGTTCGTGATCCATTGATGGTAGATGGTTTGAGAGTGTTGCTCTTAGACTGTTTGCTGGTACAAGGTCATTGGACTCATGGATTGAAGAGAACCCTAGATCTAAAGCTTCAATCTTATCTTCAAAATCATCCACTACTTGTAGACCACCATGCTCATGGTTTGAAGGTTGCATTTCAGCGTGGAACATGATCAAAGTATCATGTCCTTCCACTATTTTCAATGCTTGATCGATGTAGTGTGGGTCAATGGCTGGGAACTCATCAACACCTGAATCGATCAAGAACCCTTTGAACCCACGAACACCAGCGTTTATTAGTGGAACCAGATCATTGAGATTATCAGGAACAAGACCACCCCAGAACGCAACATCAACCCATGTTTGCCCCTTTGCAGCCTCAAGCTTTATGTTGAAATTTTTAACGGTTGTAGTAGGAGGGATGGCATTCAATGGCATATCGACAACAGTGGTAACACCACCAGAAGCAGCGGCTTTAGTACCCGTTTCGAAACCTTCCCATTCAGTTCTACCTGGTTCATTTAGATGGACATGAGCATCAACCAGACCTGGCATCACGACGTATGGGGATACATTTCTATAGTCTTCAGGTTCAACATTGTATAACTCGAGTAGTTGATCATTGTCATGAAGAATCTCATTGGCGATCTCCAGAATCTTTCCAGAAGCGATGGAAAAGATGATCGTAGCAGGCACAACCTGATCGTCCAGGACAACACGACTTGAAGAAACGGCTCTAGACATCACGCAGAATAAGAATGGGTAGCGTTACAGTATCTTCAGAGTGCAGCGGAAGTTGGAAGTTGAAACGGCGCTGGGCTTTCTTTGAGTGTTTGGGCGAGTGTATGGAACAAGCTGGGCCCAATATTGTATTTGACAATTCAAAAGGTCAAAATAACACAAAAAAACAGAGATCAAACGATCGTTGGTCAAATGTATCAGTAATTTGATAATTCAAGATCTGAATAAACAACATTTGAAAGATGGAGCTTGTAAATTAATTTGGGATTTTATCAATTCTTATCACAATTTTTTGAGTCTTAGGCACGGAAATAACATGCATTAAAACGCCGGAATTACCCAAAACGGTCGAATGAAAATTCTTCGGAGGTGCCCGCTAATTTTATAAGTTTCCATTTACCACTCAAACTTTGAAAGTGACTCGAACCACAAATTAAAGTCCACACACAACGAGGAAGCCGAAGGGGACCATATTGTTCCATATAATTCACGTGACTACAATAATAATATGGACATATCTGAAGCCCTAGACTTGCAGAGAACATCTAGTTTCGATGAACTTACTGCCAATGAATAATGAAGAGAGGGTGTCTGGGCATAAGTTCGTATATTTTGGTGTATAGTATGTTCTATAGCCCGTATCTTTGCACAAGCTCATGCGCATTCTCAATCTTTTGCAAGAGTATATTCCAGTAATCAGCACCAAGTAACTCTTTGTAACCAGTGAGCAACTTATGGAACATCTCAGCCAATTGTTGTCCTGGTTGAAGATACATTGTGATTGTGTTGATGAAGTTGACTAACGATTGGTCTGAAAGTCCAGTAGGATTGATCAAAATGATGTTAACCATACCTTGGAAGGCTGTTTCTTTCTCTTCGTTCTCTTCCAAGTATAGAATATGCTTCGACCAGTTTTCGGCAAATTCTGAAAGATGAGTAGAGAAGAATTCTGGTGATCTAATACCAATTCTACCAATGGTAACAGCAGTGTTCTCTAGTACCGTGGCTTCAGCTTGTGAGTTCAGAAGATCAATCAACAATCCGGTCAATTTTTCCAGGTAATCAGTCAGACTCAATCTTAGTGAGATTTCACCCAACGCCCATGTAGCGTTATTGACCACTGGATAATTATCAAACTTACTAGTGGAAATCTCGAATCCAATGGATCCAATAATAGCTGGAAGTTCATTGCTTAACTTATTTGGTATGAAGATAGCTAAATCACCTAATAAGGCATAAGCAGCTTGACGAACATCATCATTGGTATCAGCAAAAGTTTCCACAAGTAACTTGATCAACGTCTCATCGATCAATTCTCCACTATGTTCGCCGAGACCTTGTGTTAGACCATCAACAAGATCCAATGATGTAATGACAAAATCTTTCTCTGGTGTGGTGATGGTTGGATCCGTTATACTTAATCTATCCATCTCGATGCAGTGAGCTAAGATTCTAACAGCTCTTTGATACACTTCAACGGCATATGGTGCGAATCTTTCACCAAGCGAAGCTGCCACTGATGACATACATTCCAACAATGGCCATAGCTCCTTATCATCGTCTTGTAGGATCCCCCATTTCTCAATCAGTGGTGGTAATAATTGTTGAATTGCACCATCACTAATTTCAACTTTCTCAACAAATGTCTGAATGGCATCATATAGTATTACCAAGTTCTTTCTCTTGTAGACTTTGAAACATGTGGATAGTTTGATTAGGATTGCGTCAGCTAATGGTTGTATCAAATCTGAGTCTGAGTTTTCGATGAATTGCGCCAATGAACCACAAGCACCTTCCTGAACGACCTTCTTCTTATCCAGCAGACACTCTAAGATACTTTGAAACGTAGGAATGAAGTAGTTTGAGTATGAACCACCGGTATGAGCTTCTGAGCAAATCCATGAAGAATAACGACCTAATGTCCAGCAAGTAATTTGTCTAACTCTTGGTTCTCCATCTTGTAATCTATCCACCAAGAACGGAACCAATTCTGGTAGTTGTTTAGAGGCAAATTCAATACCACCATCAGCAACAGCACCGAATGCTAAGATTGCAGCTTCTCTCAATGGCCATTGTTGAGAGACGATGTTTTCTTTCAAGATTGGTAGACAAATCTCCAATACTTGTTCTGGTGAAACAGATGCAAATACATCCAATGTAGCAGCTGAACATTTTCTGATATTCCATTCTGTACTGAACCCATCATCATCTTCATCCTCTTCTTCTTCATCGTCTTTATCATTATGTGCAGTTTTGGTTTTTGCGGCAGTAGGTCTAATATCTTCATCTTTATCCTCTTCATCTGCATCATCTTCATTATCCATGAAGGCCAAGTCGTTCTCTGAATATACCATGTTTTTCAAAAGAACTGGTATGATTGTAGGCAAGAAAACTTGAGTCAATGTATCTGGGATATCTGAGGTGGCCAACGATAGTAAGAATTCACAAGCTTCTAGAGCAACTTCGTCTTCTGCTTCGTTAATTGTATGAATGGAGTAGTTGATGACGCCTTCTAGATGAGGAGTGATCTTGTCTGGTCTGATTTCCAAGATACTGGCAAATGCAATACAAACATTCCGACGAACTTTTGTATCTTGATCTGTAGCCAATGCGAAAAGTCTCGAGAGGAATTCATCGATATGTGCGAGAAAACTTTGAGATCTTAGATGAATGACATGATTGATTGATGATAATCCATTAGCTCTGACGCTAGGTTGTGGATCTTCACTGAGTTTGATCAATTCGGGAATCATGAAATCTAACGGAGTAGATCCATTGATGTTGGCATTCAAGATATGATTTGAGTCTTCACAGATTTTAGCCAAAGCACTGGATGAACCATCTTTTGCCTGTTGTGATCCACTTTTGCATAGGTCAAACAGTTGTGGAATAACCTGTGGCCAACCTTTCACTCCCAAGATTGCGAATAACGTGGTGATAACATTACCAGTGATATTTCTAACCAACGCATCATTATCTAACAGTCCTTTCAAGATGTTTTGTAGTAGGTAACTGTCAGCATCAATGCGGAACTTCTTGTACAAGCTATTCTTTAAGTTTAACCCGGCTGAAGCTCTGATATCGGAAGTCGAGCTGAGGTCTTCAACCAAGATATAGACCAAGTAGTTCAATGCATCAGGCTGGGTCTTTGCCTCGTTCAGTGCACTCGTTGCCTGTTCTCTGACGGTGTGATCGGGCGACAGTGTAGCCTTCAGGATGTGCTGCAGCTGTGCGACTGCTTCGGGATGCGGCGTCCACGATGACATGATCTTTCTGTCTTTCACAAGTGATCTAAATGACACTGTTTTGTTCTCAATTGTTTCTTTGTTTGTAGCCAAATTTTTTTTTTTTGGCTTTTCGCTGTCAAAAGAAAAATTTGTGCTGCCAGTACCGATGACCTGTTGCGGGACACATTTATTGGATCTACGAGACGTTTTTATGAGCAGTGTTCATTATGCAAATATTGGTCTATCTTCAATCGATGTGGGGTGGATGGTCAGCCGAGTTGCTGGTTCAGTCTCTTCAATCTTTCACTCAACTCGTCCATTTTGTGGAGGGACGTGGCAAAGATTTGTTTGATCTCGGGATGGATCTCTTCTTTAGTATGGATCTTGGACAAGTTGTCAGTAGAGATATCGTTCTCTTGTGAGCTTGATGGTATGGTCTCGAGTTCCATAGTGGTGGATGAGCTGTTCAGACGGTGGAGTGATCCGTTTGAGTTGATATATGTTAAATCTGTACCGTTTGAGAGTGACTTCTTTGTATCAAGATTCATCGAGATAGGAGATGATAATAACTGATGATTCTCTTCATTCGTAAGGGTAACATCTCCATCATCTGTTTGATTTGGTGCTTCCTCTATATCTATCGATTTGGCTGTGTTCAATTCATCATTTATCAGATCATCTAGAAGCTTTATACTGTGAGCAATATCTCTTGTTCCTCTTGAAAGTGGAATTGTCGCTCTTCTAGTAATTTCCTCTTCACTCGGTGGTGTCTTTTTGAATTGTGCTGAAGGTGGTGTATTTCCAGGACTATCAAACTCTGATGAACTTGGTGAATACTCGCCAATTGATCCAGAATTATTGTTCACTGTGAAGAATGCATTTGGAGCAATCAATGGACTGTTATCTTCTGCATCAGATTCACCAAATGTCAAAGCTTCAGGTCTTCTTATCACTCTGTTTGTCTTCTTCGTCAATACTAATGGCGTAACAGGGAAGGTATCACTAGTGATCTCATCTCTATCGCCAACATACGGGCTTTCTTCATAGTTGTAGTCTCTGTGAAGATGATCAAACTCTTCTTCTTCTTCTTCTTCTTCTTCGTCGTCATGTGATTCCTGATCATCTGATTCGTCATGCCCATCATCTCTTGTGCTTAGCGATGAAACCTCATCTTCGTTAAATGCCTGTTTCGCCACGATCACTTCATTGGAGAAAGTGACAGACTTATTAGCATCATTCTTGAACTTTTCAAGTTTGGGATAATCCAAATTTTCCTTCGAGTTTCTCTCCAATTCTTCATTCTTCCAACAGTTTAGTCGTGCGAGTCTTTCACCATATGTTTCCAGACACTCAGCAGGAGCAAACCCAATCTTGTTATCGATCTCTTTCCTTACTAACCACCAATAGTTATCTTGATCATTCAGTAGAACAACAGCATCATCTCTTTCTAGCTCACAATGTGATGGATCATCTCCACTAAATTCAAATAATGCATATAGTTTACCTGGGTGAAGTTCTTTTGGTGGTGGTAAACCTGGCTCGATCACATAATCGTTGAAGTCATCTTCTTCCTCATCACTATCGTCCTCATTTTTGCTTAGATTTCTCGTTCGTATTCTTAGTGGCTGTTCATTCATACTTGGAGTGGTACCGTTAGATTTGGTTACCACAACACTACTACTTTCACTTCCAGCAGCACTTGATCCTGTTGATACTATTCTTTTCCTTTCCGTAAGCGAGTCATCATTCAGGATACCCGTGTTCATGGACTGGAGTAGCCCTGCCAGTTTCTCCTCTGACATTCTTTGATATGCAACTTTTTAAATGTTATGCTTTTAGGAGCTCCTTCCTGGTAATATCTGGTTGATGATGATCCTGGATGATTGATGAGTCAACAAGACGAATGAAGAGTGAGTAATGATGCAGCGACGTTGAGATGTGGCTATTCTTGGTGATGCCAGCTGCTCTCCCCAAATCAACAGACAGAATTTGTTGTTGTTGCCTCGTTGAATTGTTACACTTTTCTTGTTTGAAGCTACAATTTCATAAATTCTGTAAATTTTTGGCGGAGGATCGCGAAAAATTATTATGACGCGTTTATTGAGATATTCAGGTACGAATTTACATACAAACACCGGTTATTGATCATATTTAGTTATCGATTATAGCAGTCTGTACACGAGAAACCACATCAGAAGCCCCACCATTTTCTTGAGGTCGAGTGTTGTGAGAGTTCTCAAAAGAGCCAGCTCGTTAGTCATAGTTTTCTTCAGTCCGCTTTCCTGTGTTTGTGTATCGTTATAGTAAAGGTTTCCCTCGTGTCCGTTGTTGTTTCCTTTCTCTCTTACTTCAGTACCCTTTAGTTGTTATTCTGAGTCATCTTTAGTTTCGGTATCAATGTCCCATAGTGGTTTTTCAACTGCACTTAGATCACTAGTGGTCTTCACACTATTGTCATCACCTTCATTCGCATCAACATCTTTGAGCATCTTTTCCACCTCTTCAGATCTCTTCTTCTGGTATTCGTAAGCTTGTTTGTTTCTTAGCTTCAACACAGTGTTTTGGCCAGTGCCTAAAAGGAAGTACACAAAATTGGAGAACACTGCCCAATGTTCAGGATGTAGATAATTCTGACAGGCAGTCAACACCAAAGGAGTAGTGATCCAGGAAGATTTCACAACTGCAAACAATGATTTTCTCAATGAAAGCTTGACGTGTTCGAACACTCTTTCCACTTCAGATTTGGAGAATGTTTGTAGTTGAGGTTTCAAATTAACAATCGAGACAAATGACACGAACAACACGTTCAAGATTGGTGCAAATGTAGTCAATGAAACCAAGATCTGTAATATTTTCTTTCTGGAAGTGAGTGGTGGTTTGATCAAGTGATTAACCAATTTAAGACCATAATGACTAATTGGGGCATTCACAGTAGCAGCAAAGAACGCAAAGATTGGAAGTTTCCATGACAATGGATGTGTAATCTTCTTATTGTACAGAGTGGATATCTTGAAGTCTTTGGAAATGATACTAGCTATGAGTTCATTGAGAGCAGCCAAAACAGCAGCAGTGATTGATTTTGTTAATAAAGGGTATTTTGCCAAATAGCTCAGGTATTTCTGGTTGAGTGATACCTTTGAAGACATAATTGTGTGCCTTTATATATATATGGGTAGCCAAAGTAATTATAGATGAGATATCAACAAACAGACGGAAAGGTTGAATTTATAAGTGATGAGGGGTTAGACTATAGAAAACACAAAGCAAGATTTAAACTCGGTTAAAGACGTGTTTTGGCGTTGTTTTATGGATTTGATAAGAGCCTAGTCTGTCTGTGTGTCCGAAAGGGGTAAAATCCGGTACCTTCGGGAAATACGCACGTGACTTTTTTATCGAAGAGAATTTAGATAATGTTATCTATTGAGCCTGAAAACCAATCAAATATCGTGATTGAAATGGTATTGTATTCCCTTGTACTATACCAATAGACCTATTACTCAATTGAACTCAATAAACTTGAAAACAACCTCAAATTGATACATTCTCTCTATATAATGCTGCCTGTACCAGTCTCATCGCACCGGGTAACACTCTCCGCGAATTTTTTTTCTAGTAAATTTTTTTTTTCCTCTGTGCAAAAAATTTTTAAATGCAAAACTCATTAAAAGCTGTTAATAGTTTAATACTTCAGAAGAAGAACATTTGAAGAATCTCCATTTCTTTTATTTGCTAGATCAATCTATCCCTTTCAACTTACTTTGTCACTACTTTTCTTGCCTTTTTAAGAACAGGATTTACAGTGGTTAGAAGTAAAATTACAGATTATCAAGCTTTTATATTCATTAGATTCAATTTCTTTTACTCTTTTTTTAACTTTACTCCAATTACATATACATAATGGCTTTCACTCCAGGTGGTAGAGGTGGTTCCAGAGGTGGATCAAGAGGTGGTTTCGGTGGTGCCCGTGGTGGATCCAGAGGTGGATTCGGTGGTGCTTCCAGAGGTGGTAGAGGTGGCTTCGGTGGTGCCTCCAGAGGTGGTAGAGGTGGTTTTGGTGGTGATCGTGGTGGCCGTGGTGGTTCCAGAGGTGGTGCCAGAGGTGGTGCCCGTGGTGGTAGAGGTGGTGCTCGTGGTGGTGCCAGAGGTGGTGCCAAAGTCGTCATTGAACCACATCGTCATGCCGGTGTCTTCATTGCCAGAGGTAAAGAAGATTTACTTGTTACTAAAAACAGTGCCCCAGGTGAATCTGTTTATGGTGAAAAAAGAATCACCATTGAAGAACCAGCTAAAGAAGAAGGTGTTCCACCAACTAAAGTTGAATACCGTGTTTGGAATCCTTTCAGATCTAAATTGGCTGCTGGTATTATGGGTGGTCTAGATGAACTTTTCATTGCTCCAGGTAAGAAAGTTCTATATCTAGGTGCTGCTTCCGGTACTTCCGTTTCACATGTTGCTGATTTAGTTGGTCCAGAAGGTCTAGTGTATGCTGTTGAATTCTCTCACAGACCAGGTAGAGAATTGATCGGTATGGCTAAAAAGAGACCAAATGTCATTCCAATCATTGAAGATGCTAGACATCCACAAAAATACAGAATGTTGATTGGTATGGTGGATGCTGTCTTTGCCGATGTTGCCCAACCGGATCAAGCCCGTATTATTGCTTTAAACTCCCATTTATTCCTAAAAGATCAAGGTGGTGTTGTTATTTCCATCAAAGCTAACTGTATTGACTCCACTGTTGATGCTGAAACTGTTTTCGCCAGAGAAGTTCAAAAACTACGTGAAGAAAAAATCAAACCATTAGAACAATTGACTCTAGAACCTTATGAGCGTGACCATTGTATTGTCATTGGTAGATACATGAGAAGTGGTTTATAAGCAATTTGATGTGCTTATGTTAAAAAAAAAGGGGGAGAATCCTCAGGAAGATTGGAAGGGAGGTTTAGGTCTGTTCTGTTATGTCATTTTGGTTTCAATTAATCAGCGTTAGTGTTTTTTTTATATCAACCTTTTATTACCTTTTACTTTTTATTTGTGCTGTGGGGAGGTCAAGAAGAAACAGAAACAGCCATGTACTATAGATTTGATTACCGTTTGCCCACAGTGAAGAAGTCTTTCTTGTTTTTATATCAAAAAATTACATGTTTTGCATACTTTAAGCTTTAATTTGTACTTTATCGAGTTATAAAATGGCTCTAGAACTGAGTAAATTATCATCAAGGTCTACCACTATATATATATACCAGCATTAATCATGAGACTCACTATCAAATATCTATTATAAGCTGATGAATATATGGTGTAATTAGTGTTCTTACCAATTTCCATACCAATGTAATATTTCATGTAACAAATCTAAACAAACCATTTATATTTAAGGCAAATTTCACATTTATTTGCTAAACAGATTATATCAAACGTTAAAGGCTGGATTAGCTGACAAGGAAAGTGTGAAATGCGGCCGACAGAAGTGATTGACCTATCGGCAGAGGAATCAGATGGCGAGGTTCAGGTCGTGGAAGTCAGACGAACAGGGACACCAGCTACTCAGAGACACACACCACAACCACAACTACAACATGAACATGAACATGAACAACCAGATTTCGAGATTCTTGGATTTGGTAATGCTGCTGGGGATGAACGATCTTCTGGTGCCTCGAGGAGTAGATCCGGAAGAAGTCAAGCAAACAACCAAAGAGCTCCAGTCATACATCTCCCTGACCGTGTGGTCGTTATTCAAGGCTCTCCTTCTGTGAGTGAGCGAGAGAGGCGTTCTTTCGAGAGACAAGATTCACGTCGTGAACATGGTCATGTCCGATCAGCAGCACAGGTGGCGAGAGAAAGAATAGAAGCATCAGAGAGATTACGTCGCACCCAATTACAACTTCGAGAAGCTGAACGATTACAGAGGGAAAGAGCTGGTTATTTACGTAGGGTTGGTTTACAACCAGAACGTGAAGCAAGATCAAGAGAAATAAACTCTCGAGATCTACAAGTTGCTGCTAGACGTGTTCAGTTAAGATATGAGCAGATGCTTCCCGGGAACGATCCACTTTCTGCGTTTTTCCAAGCTATGCATTATGATGAGGATGATTATGAAGATCCAGACTATACACCAGGAAGTACGTTCTATCTAAGGCCTGATCTCACAACAGCAATAGGTCCAATACTTCATGCTGGTGGTCGTCATCTGTTCACACATAATCCAAATTTTGGACCTGGTGGAGATGTCCCAGATGAAATCATGCAACTCATTCAAGAAAGAGAGAATCATGAATTTGATAAGAAGAGAGCAAAGAATCTGAGTAGTACTACTTCTATTGAAGAACAATCACTTGAAAAGGCTAAAAATATAAAAATTCCATATACCACAAAGATTGAAGAAGGTGAAGAATATGTCTGTATTTTATGTGGGACAACATTGGGTGTTGGAATACCTGAGGCTTTCGAAGTTGATAAGAAATCAACTCCACTTCAAAAATTACAAGAACAAAATGATGTTCAAGCTCCATATCAAGCACTGAACTTAGTAACAGTTGCTGATCGGGATTTTTCACAAAGAATATTCATGGCTAAATGTGGACATGCCTATTGTGGAAGGTGTGTGAAGAACATTGCAAATATCAAAGGAACTTTGAGAGATAGAAAGAAAAGACTAAGCAAGAACGATATCAGCATTACAAATCCGTTAATCTATGCTCCTTTGACTTGTGTTGCTCCAAGTTGTTCCATCAAACTGTCTGGAAAGAGTACATTCAGTGAAGTTTTTACTTGAACTGAGAATTACAATTTATGGTCCTTTAAAATCCCTACTCTTATGTTATATCAACAAGACCTATTGACATATTTAAAACAGTATATTATGGCCAACAGTATGGACATGTTAAAAGATCCGCTTGATAATCACTGTAATCAGCTTTGAAATTTTGACTGAATGTCTTTTTTGGTTTAGGATGTTTATGAAGAGATGGAACGATCAATTTAGTCACGTTATGGAAAACTAAATCCAGATCCCCTACGATGAATAATAGACCATCACAATTGAGTACTGTGAGATGGATCGAATGATCACCATTCGTTTGCTTGATCATTACTTTATGATCCATCTTCAAATTTCTTAAATCATATCCAATCTTGATCTTTTTAATATATGATGTATCCCAATTACCAATTTCAATCAATAGTTTTCCCCTTTCTGAGATATACGTACCTGGGAATGCCGAGAATTCTTCATATGGTGTGTTTCTTCTTCTTCTTTCCAAATTACCAGGATTGGACATATCGAGATATCCAACATACAAAGCAGGACCACAAGCTGTATCCCAAGAATACGAATGACCAACAAAACTATCATGAAAGATAACTTTAGCATGATTTGTAGGTCCATCTCTGATTTTGACCCAGAATGATCTTCCTTGAGATCTACGACAAGATGAAATACGTCCTTTGATCAATGATTCATGGAATGAAGGTCCCACTAACGATGAATGCTCGACTACTTTTCCTTTCTTGAGACATCTTTCAGCCCGGATACATCTTTGGCATTTCTTGAAGCTTGCTGAGGACATGTACTGATTTGAATCTGCATTGAAAACATCAGTCTCATCAATCTTTATCTCCTTGTGTAATGGTGATCTTCGCTTAGGCATGTAGTTCATCAACATATTAACAGTTACAAATAAGTTCCAATTCTAATCAATGAACAGGATGAAGAAGAGTTCAGACTTAAAAGATTCTACGAAACAGATATTCTGAATCATGGTCAAATTACAAACAATTCTCATGAAACATCTCGTTATTATCATTTTATTGTAATTAATTTTAATATGTCAAAGAACTCACTTTTTTCGAGAAGCGATTTGAAACATCAACAAACTTGACAGAAAACTAAATATATTCAAATTTTCTAATTTCATTAATTTGTCGCATACTTTGTGGGTTCGTTGTGTGTTTCAACCACTAATCTATTGATACATTTCTATCTTTCTTCTAAACAACACCCGAGGAATAGGCTGATTTCACTGGCGTTCATTATATCCCCAGACTTCAATCAAAGATAAGGAGGAACAGATAACTACCAAAATGAAGTATCTAGTTCCCGCATTAGCCATCGGGCTCATCATCACTGGATGCTTGAATTCCATCTTCACTAAGCTCCAGGATAATCAATACGTTTCCCCTGACAAGAAGTTTGAACAACCAGTGGTCCAGACATTACAGATGTTCATCGGTGAAGCAGGAGCATTCATATTTGTTGGATTAAATAGTTTCAGAGCTCAATCAACGTATAGTTCAATTGGTGAGTTTGGAAAACCACAACTCCCACGTTCAAAAGTGATCATATTGGCCATTCCTTCAATTTGTGATATTTTGGGTACAACGTTGATGAATTTAGGGTTAATGTATTCTCCTGTATCAATCTATCAAATGATGAGAGGTGCTTTGATCGTTTTCGTTGCTTTGTTCAGTATCATTTTTTTAAAGAAGACAATCACCAGAGTGGAATGGTTGGCTTTATCAACGGTCATTCTTGGGATAACTATTGTTGGTCTCAGTGGGAATAATCACACTTCTGATGAAGCTGAAGATGTTATTGCTACCATTGAATCCGAATCGAAAATTGCCGTTGGTATAGCTATGATTCTGCTGGCACAGATCTTCACAGCTACTCAGTTCGTTGTTGAAGAACACATCGTTGGAAGATGGGATATTGAACCATTACAACTTGTTGGATATGAAGGTGTCTTTGGAACATCACTTACATTCTTGGGAATGGTGGTTCTATTCGCATTGATTGGATATAACACTGATGGTCCTTTTGATATTGTGAACTCATGGAAGGAATTTACCAGTTCTAGGGTTATCGTATATTCTTCTTTTGCTACAATGGTATCGATTGGGTTGTTCAATTTTATCGGGATCACTTTGACCAGTAGGCTCAACGCTACTGCTAGAAGTACCATTGATACATGCAGAACACTTCTTGTTTGGTTAGTCTCATTATACTTGGGATGGGAGTCTTTTGTCTTTTTACAATTGATAGGGTTTGCCTTTTTGGTCTTTGGAACATTGGTATTCAATGGTGCTATCTCCATTGACAGATATCTACCTTCTTGGTTCACAAGGGACTACAAACAACCAGTGCATATCATTGACACCATTGATGAGCAGATTGAAAGATTCTAATCATTACTCAATACTCATTTTGCAGCATTTATTGATTTACTTCTGTCTATCAGCTAAAGTATTACAATGAAACTATGAAATTTAAAAACCATACACTGCAGCCTAATCTAGTAGATGACAGTCATGATGTGTGTAGTAGAGTGACTATCTGAACTCCTTCTCTTAACAACTTCTGTTCATGAGATTAATATTCGGTATATATTTTGAATCCGGGTAACGCTTCTTTTTGCAGAATTGCCCTTAACATGACTTATCGGATAAATCATCATAATCAAACAACTTCAAATTGGAAACATCAACTCAACTCTTTCAATCTTTGAAAAAGATAATTGATAATGGAAAACAACAGACTGTTCAGATTCCAGGCTTTCAAACTACCAAACTCAACGGCACTCAGATCCGTTGGTGTTTACGTTGCTGGAGGACTTTACGCCATTGGAATATGGTCTTTCCTTGATGCTGTGATATACAGTAAGACCATCAATGCTTCTGAAGTACATGTCTCATTCGTCGATTGGATCCCTATCATATGTTCGACTCTTGGGATGCTTGTTGTGAACTCGATTGAGAAGAACAGATTGTTAAATGATGCTCTGGGTGGTAGTGGATTCGGTAGTGGTGGCTCTACAGCATGGCAAGCTCGTGTTGTGTTATTCTTGGGATTCTCACTATTGGCTGGTGGTATTGCAGGTTCCATTGCTGTTTTGGTGTTGAAATTCTTGGTTAAACATTACACTTTCCCAACTTTAGGAATGGGTGTTTCAAATGTGGTTGGAAATGGTTCTATCATGTTAAGTTGTATTGTTTTATGGATTGCTCAGAATATTGAAGACGAATACTCTTATTCTTTGGCTCTATGAAAAGATTACACATACATAGTGAATCTTGATGATACTAATGATCGATTGAAATTGTAGAAACAGTTTTCAAAACGTAGCTTCGTCAATAATAACAATACAGAAATAGCTAATGATGCAAATAGATCAAAATCTCTTTTCTAAAGAGCACATTAATTAAAAGATCAATAATAGCAGCAATGTCCAAGGGAGAACAAAGTTGACTGAAACTCAACCTAAACACAAAAAAAAAAACACTCAGGATGAAAGATGATTCATGACACCAGTAAAGTAAATGCAAAAAGCAGCCATTATCATACAACAATTCTATCTCTCAGCTCAGCAATGACATCCAGTTCAAAATTGCTAAAGTTGAACAATTTTGGCAACAGAATTGGAACGGATGAACCTCTTGGAACGAATTGGTTATCTATTCTCAAATCATCGAAAAATTCATGAGCCAATATTCTTCTAGGACTTAGCCTTCTGTCTGGATCATAAACTAAAACTTTCATCAGAAGATCAATACCTTTATCACCGGCATTTCCCAACACTTTTTGAAATCTTGAAGAGATCTTCCCATTAAATAATGGTTTAGAGAACAATGGACCATCATATTTGGCATTTGAAGTGAAAATAAATCTTTTATCTGGAGGTCCCAAAAGTTTGGAAATCTCTCTAAGCTGTAAAAGAGGATCATCACCTTGGAAAATGGCCTTACCAATCAACATCTCAGCCAATACACATCCTAATCCCCATATATCGATTTGAGTTGTGTAATATTGGCAACCAACAATTAGTTCAGGTGCTCTATAATAACGTGAACAGATGTAAGACACCGATGGAGCTTTTGGTTCTAGTCTCTTGGCAGAACCAAAATCACAGATTTTCAGAACTCCAGTGGCTGGGTCAACCAATATGTTTGAAGGTTTGATGTCCCTGTGACATATTCCTAATGCATGTAGATATAACATAGCCCTTGCTATCTGATAGGTATAAAGCTTGACATGTTTCAATGGTAGTTCCAACTTATTCGTGTAGTAGCGACGAATCTCGTATTGTAAAGTTTCAGGAAGACATTCCATGGCTAGATGTTGATAAATCTTGCCATCTTGAGGAGACTTATGAGTGAAGAAATATTCTAATGTTATGATATTTGGATGGTTTGTCAATCTTAGTAGTTCCAATTCTCTACTTTTGTATTCAGTTTGAGCAGGGACCTTCTTGATAGCAAAAGGACCAATCCAAGTCTCTTCATCCAAAAGTTTAGCCTGAGAAACAGTACCAAAGGCTCCTTCACCAATCTTCTTGTGCTCCTTTACCAGCATCTTCTTGACTATACTGGTCTTATTACTGGTGACATCATCAGCGACGAATTCGGCATAAGCTGTTATCTAGTTAGTATACGAATTGACCAGGTAAAATTATGAAAATACTCACTGGTTGACATTTTGTGCTATTTTGGTTGAATGAAGGCAATGTTGTTAAATCAAAACACAAAACGACACAATCGACAAAGATCAAAAGATTAGATCAAAAACAAATGAGATAGACAAATCAAGGGGTGTTGTAAGTGTCAAGTATACCAAGATTTGAAAACAAGTGCGACTTTTTTTCAAATAAGCAGCTCTTTGTTTACAACGTTGTTTATGACAGGGTTATCAAATCAAAACACGGGATCCTTGTAACGCAGTTAGGTGAGTTCCAAAGGTCAGCGGACGGCTGTGTGATCAGCGCGCGGGGTTTGGTTTCTGTGAGAGCAGCGAAAGTCCGAACCGCAATTTGATTGGCTCGCTTTTCGTTGATATTTGTTCAAATTGAATTGAATTGTTGTTTATTTGACGGGTTTTGGTGTCTGTCTTTGTAACAATTTCCAACCTCAAACAGCCTGTCGCGATAATTCGCGAATATAATTATATTGTTAAAAGTATTAGATTTATAATTGTATGGTGATTTGGGTCGTTGTTTCTGTTATTCAAGTGATTAATGTGTGTATATGTATATTGAATGCTCTATTATTCAGTTATTTCATGTGATGGAAGCTTTATAAAAGTCAGAAGTAATACTTAGATGAGACCATCAAAAAAAGAGTTACCCGGACTCTTTTCTTTGAGATTATCAAATTCGCGAATTAGAGACACCATGAAAATGAAAAATTATGAACATCAACTTTAAATCAGCAGTTGAATTGAAATTCATCTGCATTTCCGAACGTCAAGATGCTAAGATCCGTACTAGGCTACTCTCCACTCTGTAGAGCAGCACTGGCTCCTTCAAGAGTCGCTACCACAACTTTGAGAAGTACGTTAATATCACACAGTCATACCATTCATATTCAGCAAATACTAACAATCAACTATCAGGTTTCTCCTCCACAAGTATAGCGAACAATGGCTTCAATGAAATAGCTGGAATCTCCCTTAACCAAAACACCTCATCATCATCATCATCAACCCCATTATCAAACGTTCACAGCCCTATCACCAGTACTGGAATCAAAGAAACCATTCATAAATACATCTTATATTGCAACTTCACCAAGAACAACACACATTTGACCTTGACTGCCGTCACTGAAGACCTAAACTTCCTACAGAAGAACCCAAACCTAAGTTATAACGACAAAGTGTTATATTATTATCAATTACCACAAAAGGTGAAACTTACATTATCAACTGGTCAATTGGGATTCCGTAAATCCGCAAGAGGTGAATACGAAGCCAGTTTTCAAACATCAGCCAAGATCTTCACTTTGATACAAGAAAAAGGATACCTTGACAAGCCAATGGAAATTGTCGTGAAGAACTTTGGTAAAGGTAGAGAAGCTTTCATTGATGCTTTGAAAGGTAAAGAAGGTGATATGATAAGAAATAAGGTGGTCAAATTGAGTGACAATACTAAACTAAAATTCGGTGGTACAAGATCTCCAAAAGCTCGTCGTCTATGATGCTGTTGCTTCTTCCTTGTCCAGCATGTTTATAATGAAATACAGAAACTATGTGTACATAAACCAAAAACTAAATGAGTTATTCTGTAATGTAAGTTGGTGAATGTTGTCATGGGAAGCCCTAGTTTCTATTGATTTCGTGCTTGGAATGTCATGTGATCTTTCAAGAGGTAGCCCTGTTTGGTGTCCGGATGTTGGACTTTTTCATTTTTTCTAAATTCGTTTTAGATGATATATTTCTGTGCGTGTATATACCAGTTTTGTGAAGCTTTCCTTCTGGCTCTCCTGAGCTCCCGCCTAAAGAAAACAAAATATTACGTAATTTGTGACGGTGTTTTTTTGCAAATACTGTACGTTCAGTGAAAAGTTGATTTTCTTTTTCAAACAAAATAACAATCCATCAAAAGAAGGCTCACCACAACGTAACTAATATCATATCATAATGGCTCCATCAAGTAAGTGATAACCAGAGTTGGCGATGAGATGAATTGTTAAGAGATCAGAGTTACAAAGAACTACGTGGCACACATAGAAGAATCGAGATGATCAAGTTATAAGAATTTTCAATGACCGATGTGAAGAGATGAAATATACTGCATTTACATATTAGAACTTGAAGGAACAGTCTATTGGAGCAACTCCCTGAGGAGACAATGAATGTGAACAAACATACTGCATTTTCAGGACCCTCCCTGTTTCCAATCCACCTCCTCAAAGGTGAGTATTGTCAAATCTCATAGAATGCCCACAAAGACCACGATGACCTACAAAATTGTTATAAACTAGCTCCCAAACTCTTTCCATAAAATAAAGTGATATCAAGAACATTAAAGAATCATCACACACCAACATTTCATGTTGTTCCTTCTGCATCCTCAATATAAACTCATCGTCCATAATAGAAACTCTTCATGAACCATATACTAACAATATTCCTATAGCTAAAGCTGCTGCCGCTAAAAAAGCTGTTGTCAAAGGTACCAACGGTAAGAAAGCTCTAAAAGTTAGAACTTCTTCTTCTTTCCGTTTACCAAAAACCTTAAAATTGACCAGAAGTCCAAAATATGCTAGAAAATCCGTTCCACATTACAACAGATTAGACAACTACAAAATCATCGTTGCTCCAATCGCTTCTGAAACTGCCATGAAAAAAGTTGAAGATGGTAACACTCTAGTTTTCCAAGTTGACTTAAAAGCCAACAAACATCAAATTAAACAAGCTGTTAAAGAATTATACGAAGTTGATGTCTTAGCTGTTAACACTTTGATCAGACCAAACGGTACTAAAAAAGCCTACGTCAGATTAACTGCTGACCATGATGCTTTAGATGTTGCCAACAGAATTGGTTACATCTAAACTAATCTTTGCTTCATTCAACATTATGATTTAGGGGTGGTTAATTTTGTATAAAAGTATATGTTTAATCGTTTGAACAATAGGATTCGGTCATGTAGTTTGGAAATCAACTAGTGCTTCATCTATGGCATACATTGGTCAATATTTTTAGTGGAACTTAAAAATCACTCAAATTCATGCGTGCGATACGAAGACCGGTTGTATAATGTGGGATAATTGAAGTGAATTAAAGATGCGATAGCTACTATTACGAAAGAAGAATATATGTGCTACAAATCAAAGTCGAATAATATATAACTTGGTATTGAAACCCCTATAAATAACCAGGTTGAATACGGCTTCCTCTATAACTTACCAAAGTACCCAAACTCGTTTATAATAAAATAATAACTGGAAAAATGCAAATCATAACAAAATCATCAAACAATATTACGCAAAGACACAGCTGTAACCTTCAAGTTTTTAGAAGTGTATCACAATCTATAGCTGAGCTGCAACAACATCACCTTTTATGAAACTGACACCTTTGGCGATGTTAACAGATAACTGACCTAAAGCAACGTCTAGTAGCTCTTTTTCATTGACATCAATCTTGTTCAAAGTTGAAGCGTCAATCTCTTCAATACCACGAGGACCAAGTTTGACAGGTAATGAAATAAAAGTGATAGCATCGTTCTTGACAAAATCTTTGACTTCTTTTGTACCTTTGATAGCGTTATCTAAAAACACAAAACTTGATTCTAATTGAGCATTGGATTCACCACTCAAGGCTTTCAATAGGTTCTCAGCTAGTTTATAACCAGAGTAGGCCATGGACAAGGTAGCAGAACCTAGACCTTTCTTGGCCTGGACGACTTCATCACCACCGTATTGAACTCTGTGAACTAAAGTGTCACGTTGCTCTTCACTCAAACTTTTATAGAATTTAGGAGCTCCAATGGAGAATAATGGAACGATAGTTTCACCCGAATGACCACCGATAACAGGAATGTTCAATTCGGATGGACTCAATTCACCCTTGTTTGCCAATTGTGCGATGAAAGTGTTAGCTCTAACAAGATCCAAAGTAGTAACACCAAATAGCTTTCTAGCGTTGAAGACACCGTTCTTCTTCAGCACTTCAGCAAAGATAGGGACGGTAGAGTTGACAGGGTTAGAGATGACCAAGACAAAAGCATTTGGAGCGTGTTCCGCAACACCCTGAGCCAAATCTCTAACAATTCCCGCGTTGATGGCGAATAAATCATCTCTGGTCATACCAGGCTTTCTAGGAACACCGGCAGGGATGACAACCAAATCAGCACCTTCTAGAGCCTTCTGTAGCCCGTTGTCTTCTGGTAGGAATGCCTCAACAGTGGAATCAGAGTCGATATGACTTAGATCAGCCCCGACACCAGGGGCGTTAACAACATCAAATAGGGAGAGCGTATCCACTAGAGGGGACAGTTTTAGCAATAGAGATAAGGGTTGGCCAATACCACCGGCGGCACCGCAGACTGTGACTTTCATTGTGATGTGATAATTCGTGGATGTGTGTTGATAGTTTGATAGATAAGTTGAAAAGATAAACAAGAGCAGTTAGCACACCTTTTAAAGCTTTCCTTGTGGTTGTAAAAATTTTCTTTATTAGTTGGTCACTGTCTGTGACCTTTTTGCTGCGGTAGTGCCAAATCAAAATAAATGTGCTAATCGGTGGGGGGAAGAATACAGCCGGTGGTTGTGTCAGGACGTCTGGAAGCGCGCTTCCGATCACGTGAAGGCTCGGCATGTAGTCACGTGATCCTCCTGTCAAATGCCCTTTCATTGTCAACTGTTACAACACTAGAGTTAGGGCACAATGTGTACTGATTAGTTACGGCTAGTATAGAGTTGACATTGTCTGTTATGTCTTGAGACTTTTCTTTTGAAGATGGTCAATTGGAACACTCTATATGAGTTTATACAAGAAATTGACCCGTATAAGATTAATGTTATTAGCTTGAGATCTTAGTAGTCAAAAGACCACTTTTGATGATTCCAGGCTCGATACTCTCTCAATTGGCTTGTGTTATGGAGTTTGATATAATATAGATTACGGTTCAACCTGTCAGAATCGGTAGTATCTAGGAACATTGTCTACTTTAGACTTTAAATGGCACACGAGATGATCGAGAGCGAAGAGCGTATAGTATAAGGACAACCAGTGGTTTCCCACTATGATAGTAATGACGAGAAGCCTAGCTGTTCATGGCGATCTATGTGCAACTAGTTAACTACATTCTCCATTCTCCATTACTATACAGATTAGATTCTATTGACACATTTGACATATTGGTTCACACAACATGCCTAATAATATTACCCTACAATGATCAATAAAGGACTAGTTCTTCATATTATAATCTCTCGAAAATGAATTCGTGGGATGCTCTTAACCTCAGTCACGGAGGCTTTGCACTCTTCGTTCGATCAATAGATAAAGAAAGAGCTCAAGGCGTGGGAATTGCAAGATCACCGATAATCAGTGAACAAACACGTTGATGGCCAAATTTCTTATGCAAAGATTGGAAAACACACATGTGCTAAAACTGAGATTTAATCAACTGAGATTCAGCCAAAACATTCCTTCAAAAGCTACTCATAAGTCGGTAGTTGGTCCATTACAAAGCTGAAAATCACCACTCACTTCTCCCTTCTCCCTTTAACCTCGAATGAACAAATAGTCTCACACGTTCCCTTCAATAGGTCAATTTACTACACCAACTAATCAAATCACCCTGGTCTTGTCTATCTTCTGAATTTAACAACGTGCGTTGTGGCTGTCTGCAATCTATAAGAAGTGACACATCAATCCAACGCTAATAGACAATCATCACGTCAACTCCAGATGTCATATAGACGCAACCTGAAATTGTCAACATGGTCAAATCGTGCTGTTAAATCATGAATCTTTGCCTTGGATGGCACTATTGATCTTCAATTGTCTGGGGCATCCAATCAGAAGCTTGACTCGTACATGTATCCAGGGCACATGGTGGAAAAGTCTTCCAAGAAATCACCTTCTTCAGGCACAAGTTCGTCATGGCTAGCTACACGTGTGTTCCAGGAACAGCTTCATTATGACATCGTGTACCTCATTTACACCCTTGACACTGCATGTGAAAGAGAGATGGGATCAAGTTGATCTCTGAATCGGACCAACTCTGATGCCTATATAACTCATAGAGTCGCTCACTCAACTGCACTGCTATGAATGAGTGAAAAATTATCTCAAAAATCCAACTCTATATTCGACTCAAAACGAGCTATAATGAGATTATTCTTGGTCACCATTGCTTCACTGCTGTCGATTGTTTCAGCTACGAACATTCGTCTACAACATTGGAATCTTCGTTATGATTCCAAGAAAGATGGTACCTCAATTGACAAAACCATATCGTCACTGAATCCAGAATTACCTACTGAGAGTGAAGTCAATTGGTACGCTGACTACACCGAGACAACATGGTCCAAGAGAAGAATTGGTGTCGCCAATGACGTTATCTTCAACCGTGCTGATATCTTGACTGTCAATGAGGCTTTAGAAAACCAAGTGAAAGATTTAAAAACTTTGTTGACCCAATTAGGTGATGGTGATAAATGGGACTACATCGGTGTTGGTAGAGACGATGGTGTTGCTGCTGGTGAATTCCAAGCCATCATTTACAACACTGCAAAAGTGCAACTTGTGAGTAACTACACTATTTGGCTATCAGATACTCCTTTTGTGCCTTCAAAATATCCAGGTGCTGGTTCTTATAGATCTACAACTGTTGGCCATTTCAAAATCAACAATAGTCCATTTACGTTGATCAACACTCATTTAGATGATAAGTCTGATGATCAAAGAAAATTGGGTGCTTCAATCTTGAGATACTTGGGTGCTTACGAATACGTTAACTCAAATGGCCCAGTCTTCCTCGTTGGTGATTTCAACTCCCACGCTGATGGTTCAGATTCTGGTGGTTACAAAATTGCAGTCGGTTCTCAAGCTCTTGAGAGCATTGACTCAACCTTCTCTACAAAATACGCATCTTCTATTTCCAATACTTTCACCTGGGGTGATTTCTTGGAAAACACTGCCGTTGAAAGAAGATCTGGACATTTCTCAACCTTTGCTGGTTTTAAAGCCTATGGTGACACTAGTGGTATCGCTACTGGTAGAATTGACTTCCAATTCTATGGTGTTCCAAACTCAAACTCCAAAGATGTCCCAGTCAAAAATGTCAAGGTTCTAAGACATAGAGTTGGTGATATCTTCTACGATAATGAATGGCACTTATCTGATCATCGTCCATTGATCTCTGATGTCCAATTCTGAGTGAGCAGGCTTCACTCAGGGCTAGTGAATCTCGATTTACTACAGGTATTCTACTATATATGCTTACATCCTAAAAAGTTTATTGCACGTACAACCAAACTGTACTAATCTGACGTATTTTTTAATTAGGTTTTGTGTCCTATAAATTCTTTGTGTCACTCTTCTCGGCGTCTAGTTATATATTTCTCATTTTGTGTCAGCTTGATGCGATGAGTAATCCAACTCGGTCAGTGTTAGTCCTGTTTCTCGCTGATCATGTATACCCTGTAAGCGAGATTACCTTCAATAGAATATGGCAATATCATCTCTGCAGTTGGCCTCGGTAGTTGGTTTTCTTCTAGGGGACTAAGGATGTCAAGAACTACATCAAGAGCCAAAAGTGTATAAGTGTGAATTGTAAAATGATAGGACTAGATCCAGTCTAGCCTGCAGATCATGTAGTTGTGTATACATATCGTCACCGGTATCAGATTCCAGAACAGGACGTACCAGCTACCCGCACGCAGTGGCTAATCAGGAGACTTGGTTGCACTTAGTAGTTGCGTGCTGGCTGCCCGATATCTATTGTTCGCGAAAGTCTATCGAAGATTGTGGGGAGAACGATAAGCCTTTTTTGTTTTCATACTGATAGAATGTATCTTTTCTTTCACTTTGAGCCTAGTTATGATCGAAATGAGCTTGTGAATCGACTATGATACTACTATGAGCCCGATCAAAGCAGTTTGTGATTTTTGATATTTATTAGAATTATCCTTCATCTTTTAAATTACAGATTAGCACATTGTCATTCTGTTATACTTTTTGATTTTGCAAACATCAAAACTGGTCTGAGGGCTTCCAGCTTTAGGGTCTTGAATACTGTGCATCATAGATATTTAAGGGGATCTTTAATAATGGGAATTCAACCTTTAAGGAGTAGGGATCTCTGCTGGAACAAATGGAGATAACAGATCTGTAACTCCGACTAGTTATAATTTTTGAAGCGCCAGATTTATTATATTGCCCACGAAAAAATAAATGTAATAATTAATGATTATGAACTATTGTTTTCCTTGAATATCAATCCTATCTAAAACCACAATCGATTTAGAACCGGATAGCGCTCGTGCGAACAACTTATACAGCGAGTGGAGAACTTATCACTGATAAACTTCACTTTCTACAAATTAGGCCTACAATGGCTTCAGATTCGACTTTTTTGATGCGGGAAGTTCGAAAAAAGTTGAGATCTAGGATAGTACACACTCTTATATCACCAATCAACGATGAGGTAGATAGAAGGTTCAGGGATAAAGCTGAGAACACGAGTCCTACAAACTCGAAACATCACTTATTGATCGGTGGCTCCAATGCTAGTCTTGGTTTTGCAATTAAGTGTGCATGTGACGAACCTGCGTCTTTCTACTTGAAGAAAACAACATTGGATTCACCAATGAAGTTGAGAGACTTCAAGAAACTCTTATTAAAACACGTCGATCTTGACATCGAAGCTTTTGAGCATAATGAAGCAATAGTTGACCATCTGGGGGCGAAATTGGGAACATTACGCCAATATGCTTTACCAAGTATTAATGAATTGTTACCAATATCAGGCGAGGCTGCCAGTCCGTCTGCCACGCCGGTTTTAGGGTCAAGTAATATCGATACCACAATGATTGCCAAATTGGATAGAACTAACACTGATCTTGTTTCCCAATTGCTTCCTCATTTATCTAGTTTTTTGTCATTATTGGAAAGAGCAGATATCATACCTTCAACACTAAATCCATCCCAGATGGTCGAATTAGCCAATGTGATACTTAGAGAATCCGAATTGGAAAAACAGCGAAGTATGAGTGTTGAGTCCCCTTGATATCAAAGACGTTGAACAATGGTTCGTGAGTTTATTGCATGGTTGGAGTTTTTGTCTTTTAGTTGGTAGTTTTATGTTTTGATTTGGTTTGGTTTCAGTTACCTTTGGTTCTTTGAGATCTCTCGAATAGCCCGTTATGTCTCAATGAATGTTGTACGCGGTTGCATTTGATTTCACTCGTGATTTGTTGTGGATTGCGCAACAACCAGCAGTACTTGGTTTTGATTGAATAATTTTGTATAAATGGACTCTATGTTTTTGATCAAGTACGTAGACCACAAACTAGAACGTTTCGTGATGTATTGGAATGCGAATTAGACGTCTTGCTTTCGAGGATATACTTGGCCCAAATATAAACAGAGGAATGTGCTACTGAAACTAAATTGAGCCTCTTAACGAATGGCCTTTGGTCTTTTTCAAGACTCAAGAGTAGTTGTGTTGTATATGTCCCGCCTACGCTAGTACGCAATGCGCACTGCTCACTTATCAACCAGTGGCCAGTGCTCTCCCTCTGCCTACAGAGTCGCTAATTTTATGTCTGCTTAGAGTTCAGCCGAAGCCCGAGGCAACGAACAACGGCCGCGGGGCTCGGATGGCGCTAGCAAAGGGCTCCCGTCTCCAGACGAGGAATTGCCGGGTTCCCCCTTGTGCCCTTTCAGCTTTGAGCCTCGAGCTCACGACAGACAACAATCGATGTCGTTGGACAGGAACCAGGAACAAGGGAGTGCTTACAACCTTATTTGAATAGAGGGGGACTAGGATTGTTCGTTGTTGGTATTCAACTGCTGCACTGTTTGTTAAAGAATGTGTAACCACTCACCAATCAGTACTCAGCAGTCAGCTATAGCGGTGGACATCCATAATTAGCTACACCGAACTCTCTCTAGATACGGCCTGCCAGACTCCAGTACGGGATACCACAGTTCACTGTAGGAGTGTACATTTGGTGGCGATTACGACCAATGGCGATCCATAGCTCAGCACACATCTCTGTTGTCTCAGGTTTCAACACGGTAATTCTAAACCACACCGATGCTGACGATGACTGCTGGGCGCATTGAACGGTGATCAAATGTTGATATGTGCAACCTTGTGAAATACTGGATGCCAAACGATGAATAAGTCAACAGCCATCTACCGATAACTGCCTGGATTCTGCCCATTCAAATTGCTTTCACTCACTCTAGCACACCGTTAAAAGAGCATTTATAGTTTATATCACTTGGAACACTACGTAACAGTTCTACAATCTACAATGCACGGTTATCTCATTACCCATTGGGAGTTAGGTCCCAGTTCGCCTCAAAAAGTAGTAGGTCGTATATGCTGAAGCGAGAAGATCAGTGTCTGTTACCAGCTGATCATCGAGAAGGATGTATGTATATCTCTGAAATGTGGATTCTTTGAATTGTGGCCATATTCTTCCGCTTAGCTTAGCCCAACGAATAACGGCGGCCATCTCTATGAAGCAGACATTATCAACTGCCGGCTTAGCAAAGCCAGCCAATTGATAAGATTGTGTTTGCCTCAAGAAGGAAGAGCCAGGCGAGGGCATGAAGTACTTAACTTCTGATAAGCTCTGGCACAGGTTACCCTCAGACCACTGACGAGTCAAGCTGTTTAAAGATTAGAGATTTACTACGAAACACAAGTACACTATCTCGTTTACAGAAGTGGCTAACAGGCAATAGCTTCCTCATATGTCTTCTGCGTAAAACCATCTGTATAAGCTCCTTCATCTAGAAAAACACGAACTTACCCAATGTCCATACAGTCTTGACACAGAGTACAGAGCACCAACATGTCTTGACTCTTGTGGTTTGTGCATATCGTTATTTTGTCATACTCAACCTTATAATCTTGATCTACACTTCACAAAGAACTGGAATTGGGTCCCTTTCTTTCACGTTATACTTCAGCTAGCAGCGTATTACAAAGTATTACAGGGGGAAACAAGCAGCCCAATAAGTGACTCTTGAGAAGCATCAACAAGAGCTAATAGAACCAGAACGCTGTGTTTATTAGGTGTTGATTTGACACTTCGGAAAACAAGTTAGTGTTGTTTCATATCATGCAGAGCAGATGTGCAATTTTTACCCGACAGGCAACGGCCACCTCATAAAATCACCGAGCAATTAAATAAAGACGTACATACTACGTCCGTGTGCATGATTCAAGCTTGTAGATCACAAATTTACGGATTAGAGTACTCTAGCTGGCATCTTATTTCTAGCTATTGCTTGTAACAACTTACAAGGGGCTGATCGTTTGGCCAAGCTTACGCTTCAAGTTCATCTTGTGTTCACATCTTTCTATTGTACGAAGAATTCGTTGGATTCTGGTTGAGCAATCCGTAGTTAGCTTGTCTGGAGGCTTATGATCAGGTACTAGAAGTGGGAAGTAGGAACTAGGTCCACTCGGCGGGCAATGCCATTCAGTGACGCCCTGCCATCCTGCCAATCTGGCCATATCTAAGTCTTAAATGGACTGAGTTCTGGACGCTGAGGAGTTGAAAGAGGAGCGCGTTCTCCCACAGACGGAAACTTCTTTCTGTGCTTGCTGCAAGTTGTGATCCGAGTAAAATAGCACTACTAATCAGAATTCACGAGTACAGTAATCAGAAACCAGGTGGATACCAGCGCTCAGCAGATGTTACCGCAATCCGTGCTACTTTACTACTCGTGAGACAATCATATTATCTACATTGTGTAAGCTCATGTTACCTAAACGGGCAATATACGAAGCTCTGTGGTTAAAATTATCCAATTTCATGTATCTTTCATTCTTCCACAAATCGAACAATATGTATGTAACGGTGATTTGAGTACATTTGGCGAACCTAGTTCCCACTTATCAACTCTCTAGCTGTGTAATCTGTAATCATCGAGGCCAGGCTACTTACCTCTTGATTTATGCGCTCCACTTTGAAGCTGTGATGGAATACCTGAAATACCTCCAGTAGCTTACAAGTACCTCAATAGTCAGTGTTTATTGGCTCAGTGCCTCTGCCGGGCCTACCCAGGTCTCCTCATAAAATGCCGCCCAGCACCATCAGTAAGCATCAGTCATCACTGGACCACCCTTCAAACTTCAACGGTCTGCTGACTGTTAGCAGTAGGTTTTAGCCCGTCCCATAACTGGATTCCTGTGCATGTCCAGGCCCCAGGCCCAGGGCCAGGGTCAGGGCCATGAGTCAGAACCCAGAAACAGAGAAACAGGGTCCAACATCAAGGTGGAACTGAAGAGTTACTAGGCTATAATTATCGTTTCCAAAGGCTATTCATCGACCAATGTTGCAACTGAACACTTCGTTTGTATTGTGTAAGTTGTTAGTGATTAGCTTTGATAATACCTGCCCATTATGATGCCTGTCTCGCTATTTGATGCCTGCCTAGTGTGCTTCCTGCCTACAGCACTGGATGCTGGGGCACTTTATTGGGGATCCTTCCAAGTTCCACGCAGCAGAAAAGAAGCGCAGGCTCAGAATTCTTGTGCCCACTGCCCGCCCGCCGAGTGCGTGGGAATTTAAAGTTCCTGTGGTGTCGATTTTCGAGGGATCTCGTTGCGGATTAGGCAGGATAGTGCATGAATATGCACAGGATCAGGCAACAGCGCACAGAAAATTAAACAAGAAGATCACAGATTTTGCCCACGAACAACGAAAAAATATTCGCGAAAACCCCTGGCAGGTTGGTGCAAAAAACTCCCAGTTTTATCACAAATTTAGAAATCTCTATAAAGTACTAATTCTCTTAAGATATCAAATACGCAACTTTTACCAGATTTTCCAGCTTCATCACTGCCCACCTGCCAAATTATAAGGACCTGCGATCACCGTCTCTCCTTCCCTTTGACCTACTAATTCCGTGCTTGAGAACGTTCTACGAACTCAACATTAAAAACGTCCATCACACTCGCAAACTAAACGAATAGCACGTCAAATTAAAGGTTCCACCAGCTCACCAGTTTCGACCAGAAACATCCCCCAAATCCCTGTCATCTATAGACCTTCACTCACCGCAACTGGCCCAAACTTCTAGCTGTGTCCTGACTGCTTCCCATTATCTCAAAGAACGCGGTCAGACCTTAACAACTCACCCTATGAATAACCCAACAAACTCGCCTTCTCCACCGAACGAAATTTCAGATTCGATGGGTTCTCCAAACTCAAACTCCACATCATCATCTACATCATCTGCTACACACGGATTAAGTATGCCATCTTCGTCTTCCGCATCGTCGCTTTCGAAGAAGAAAACAAAAGGACGAACGTTTCAATGTGTTGGTTATCCTGATTGTAACATGACTTTCACGAGATCAGAACATTTGGCAAGACACATCAGAAAACATACTGGAGAAAGACCTTTTGAATGTACTCACTGTTCAAGAAAATTCTCAAGATTGGATAATCTAAGGCAACACAAACAAACAGTACATGCACATGAAAGAGTTATCTTGAATTATGTCGATGGGAAATCAGCTCAAAACAACGAACACCCCCAGATGCAACAACAGCAGCAGCAGACGCATCAGATACAGCATTCGCAACACATGCAAGATCATCATCATCAACACCAACACCAACACCAACACCAACATCAACATCAACATCAACATCATCACGAGCATCATCCACAAGTACTCGTAATTCCAGAGAATCCTCACAAAAGTACAATTGAATCATCACCATTACCAACTGGCTCAAGTGACAGTACGATAACGTCTGCTAATCAAACTATTCAATACGATGAATCAAAAGTGCCACCTCCTGCTGCCACCACACTGATCAGACCAACACAATTCAGATCAAAGCATCGTCCAAGACCATTAGCATTACCAACCAGAAAATCTGTTTATACAGATGCACCATACACTGTTCCAACTCCGAGATCTTCTGGATCTACTCATTTCACGTTGAGTCCAATATCACCTTCACATAATCATCCTCCACTCTCGGCTTCCATCTTGAGTCATAGCACCAGTAATTCTAATTCTAATAATCTCCCATCATTCCAGTTTTTGACAAGCTCCAATCAAGGAGATTCTTTGATATCACCATACAACTCCAGTTTCAACAGTTCATCCATACATTCAGCCTCTAATACCCCAATCAACTCAAGTTTTGATTTGAAGACTCCAACTTCAAATTCTACATTTGAGTTCTCAAGAAGTAACGGAAATCATAGTGGTGGATCCATCAATTCTCCATACGTCAGTTCATTTGAGCAGCATAGAAAGAGTTGGAACAACACGATCCTCAACAACATAGATACCTACAAAGCTGACCTACCGCATTCGAACAACATTGGAAACTATGCTCAAAGGTCTCCTAAACATCAATTTACTGGTAACGCAACTAATCTGAATAACAATGAATCAAGAAAATTGAAGATCGAAAGCTTGTTGAACAACAGTCCACTCCATAGTCAATCAGAAAGGTCAGTGAACGGGCCATCTTCTAATGACTCTGATTACGATCACGATAGAATTAGATTACCACCAGTGGAAAACTTGGGAATACAGAGGAGCTGAAAATTGGCTACTCTGCCTTTTAATGATAAACGATATGAATTGGTTTTATAATACATAATAATACAGACTAATGAGTCTTAGTTTTGTATCTCTTTGTCTTCAACATCAACTTCAATTGTCTGAAAGCTATTATTAGATGATAGTATAACAGTGGCGTCGATTCTTGAGCTTAATTACCCGATTAGGAAATCAAGCTATAAGATAAGGTATTTCTTTTTTTCGCTGAAATTCAAAGTTTGTTGTGTTTAATACCCAGCCATCAATACGAAAGTACATCAAATCACACTCAGATCACACACAGAAAGACTAGAAATCACTTCAACTGCCCAACAAACCGACCAATTATCATCCCGGGTCTCTGATAAAGTCAACTACCCAACTTTAAGTCACCACACCGACGAATATTTGCAATTAACTTGGTTGCTATAACGACAACTTTCACTTGACACTAAATCTGAGACAAAATTAAAGGAGGTCAAGATTTAACGAAATTTCTTTATAAAACAAAGTGAAAGTGCTTAACTAGCTTCAGATATTACAGAAGACTCGAATAACAACGACAGGACAGATGAGTTATTTCAGGAACGAACAAGGACAGACGAGTTCTGCTCCTTATGAGTTCTCTCCCCTTGGAAACCAACTGATGCCAAATAATGTGAACAACACCAATAATAATGACTTACTTAATGGTTCAAGTCATATGTCCAGCTTTAACAACCTGAATCTATCAACGAGAACAACAACTGCTACAAACACGAATCCTTCATCGCTTTCAAGTCTGAGTAACTCGTCAAACAATAATGGACAAAATACGCAAGGGTTCCATCAGAATACAAGCGTTTATCCTTCTTCTTCAAGAGTCATCTCACCATCACTAAATTTCGCATCTTTATACTCCAATCGTGCAAGATTCAACGCATCTAAAGGGTTCGATTTGGAAGATGATTTGGAATTCTGTCCAGAGATACATGAACAATACCAATCCTCTCATGCGTCACAGTCAGCCGGAAGTTCCAATTTATCATTTACACATCATAAATTCAACCCTTACACCTCATCGACATTTAGTCCTCAAGTTAGTCCAACGTCAGCTAATGCGTCCACCGCATCTCCAACAGTTCCAAAACCAACGCTTTCGAGTACGACTCCGAAATCAGTTTTTACGAATCATCAAAGAAACCTGACTCCTAGAGCAAAGAAGGTCTTGGAGATCGTCAACCCAATCACTGGATTGAAGGTCACATCTCCTGCCCCTTACAAATGAACCGACGGTAACAATACCGTTTTCTTTTCATGTTACTCTGCTCTTATGACACACACTACAAACATTTTTAGCGGTTTTATTCGGCATTTGAAATGTCTTTATCACCAATAAACATCACATCGAACTAAACCAACTGTTTTTGTAGCTGGAAGTAGTATCAAATAGAGGCTTCTTATAAAGTGAACAACGATTATCTCATGATTTTGTGATATTAGTTACCGTGGTTTCAAAAATGGACTGGTTAGAGCAACACTTCTTTTGTTTTCCAATTTTCACGAAAATATCGAGGTCAATCAAACAACGGCGGTGTTGTCATTTGGCGAAGAAACATCAGATCTCGCGGTTTAATTTGCTGTTAACAGTGTCTTTCGGGAAGATCAGTGTCACTTTATTTGCTGTTTCCTCATATTCCGATAACTTTGTGTGCATAGAAAGATGGATTTAAAAAGTTTACTAGGTCCATCACCAACGACGTCCGGTTCAAATGACAATGGTAAAAAGCCAGTTGATAAACCGGAGTTCAAGAAATCACATTCGGCAATAAGCTATCTTGTGAACAACGATGATGAACCATCTCAAAGGCATTTCAGATCATCGAGTCCTTCTCAGACACAGATGAACTCACCAGTGCTGAATAGAATTCCATCATCTGCTCAAAACACTCCTCCTGCGGCCAGCTTGGGTCATTCTGCTCAGACCATCAGAGCCAGAAGCAGTATCTCGAGTCTTACGAATGATACCGATGTTGATCTTCATGGAAGAGAGACTCCAAGCTCTGCTAGAAGACTATCTTATGAGATTAGTGCTAGTGAGTCAAATTCTCCAGTGATACCTAAAAGAACCATTCCAAGACAAGCCTCGTTACAAGATATGATGAACACGGAAGATTCCCCGGAGATCAAACATAACGAAGTCAAGCCACAGAAGAGTCCCCAGGTGAAGCCTGAGCAACAAGTTGAACCTCCAAAGAAACAAGAAAACGGAGCGAAACAGAGTACACAGAAGAATCCAAGAACACTGGAAGAAGAGTTGAACAAACTACAGGAGCTTGAGGAACCTGAACAAAAGGAAACTAAGAAATCTGATGGTCCTACATCTAATACCCAATTCACAAAATATAAACCGAAACGTTACACTACTCCGCCAATCTGGGCTACAAAATGGATACCACCAGCCAAGAAAACTCAACAAACGTCAAGCCAAGGTCCACCTTCCACCTCATCTACCAAAGATCCATCTATTACAGGGATTAAGCCATACAATGATATCACTAGAAAAATAACGCAATGGATCTGGGCTCAGATTCATAACGTTGCAAAAGAAGAACGCCAATTTTTAGAACTTGAAATCAAGTTTGGGAAAATCTGGGAAAAGAAAACTGATAGAAGAATACATCTACCAGTTGTAAATGAATGTATTATTGATGACGGATATATGTTGAATTGTCACTTCAAAGCTGGTCTTGATAAACAGTATTATGAAAAAATAAGAAAATATTTGACAGGAATGACCAAACTACACCCAAAGAAATTCCAGACGTTCAAAACTGATCAAGTTGATAAACAATTTAGAGAAAGTGCAAGAGAACAGATACCAAGAAGCTACAGACTGACTTATGATAAAGCAACTCAAAGAATCGTCGCTAACATTGAGAAAAGAAAACTTGCGAGTTTACACGTTCACTCTCCAGATCTTTTGTTTGATTACAGACTCACCATGAGTCTGGAATTGAACAGTAAAGAGAATCCTGAACGTTTCGAACATCATACCCCTGAGATAACACGAGAGAAGAAACGTATCTCAATAGCTCATGATTTAACAGCTACAAAGTTTGATTTGACTGAAGTTGTTCAAACTGAGAAAAATCCAAAGATAAAACCTATCGATAGTCGGGAAGTTGAACTTGAAATCGACATAGTCAAATTGATAGACGCTTACGATAGATTGGATGAAGACCAGTTCTTCTTTGAAGAACTGGCTGAAAAATTGATGGATAATTCAAGAATTCTCAATAGAGAAGTCGCAAAAGATATATAGAGTTTTCATAGTCACATCATCAAGGTATTCAACCATAATATGTGTGCTGTAAAAGTGCAATCTGCACGAGAAAGGTTGTTGGAATATGCGTAGTCTATAATCATTCATGCATATTATCAGTGTAGCACGGCACCTTTCTAATTGTCTTTATAGACTCTCAAGATATAAGCCAATCTTGTGACGATCAAATCAATAGCCATGTTAATACTGTCTCTAGCCAAATCCACCTTTGACCCATCAACTTCATGCCATGAAATTGGGATTTCTTTGATAGGAATACTTTTTCTGATTCCAATAATTAGAATCTCAACATCAAAGATCCATCCTTCAGTATGCAAATATGGGAAAATCTCACTAATTGCCTCAACATTGAATAGCTTGAATCCACATTGCGTGTCTTTGATCTCTCTGATCCCGAATATGAACACTAGCAGATGTAAACTATACATCAAGAAGTTTCTAATGAATGATCTTTTCACCACAGCATCAGACTCAACCATATGAGCTCTTGAACCAATTGCAATAGCTGGTCCCTTGATATCCTTGATAGAATCGATCAATTTAGAAACATCACTAAATTTCGAAGCACCATCAGCATCTGCAAAAATGGCATACTTCCCACTAACAAACTGCATACCATGGGTAACTGCACCACCTTTCCCTCTATTTTTCACCAATTTAACGACCTTCATCTGACCCGGCAGAAGTTTGAAGTGTTTTGCCGCTAAGTTCAATGCATATTCTGCCGTTCCGTCCTTAGAACCATCATCAATGATCAAGATTTCCCATGCGTTGTTATGAGTCTCACGAAGATACGTGATGGCTTCATCTAGCATGACTTTCAATCTTTCGGTCTCATTGTAGCAAGGTATGACGACACTAAGCTCTATTCCAGTCGTGCTGTTATCTGTGTTTTGTGTAAGCTGTTGTGGGAGTTTTTTAGGAGTTGGATCAATGCCTTTCAAATTCTTTAGAGTTGTTATGTATGAGCGTTCGGAAACGTGTATTTGGCGAGGTTTGTTTGAGAACAGAATGACACCGGCATAAAGGACTGCCAGCAGCGTGGCAGTTGTGGCCAGTAGATAGTATGCCAACGTGGAGAAGTCCATACTGACACAAACTCAGCTGAATTATGGATTTTTCACTTTTCTATAATTTGGGAAATGTCAAATATCAACAAACGTTGAAAGTTTAACACGGTTCAGCTGTTTCGCGCCTTAAATTCGCGGCTGGAAACATGAGTGATGTAATTGTACTATAATTAGCTTGTAGTGTAGTGCTTACTAGTGTTTGATAGTTCATACTGCTACGTAGTACCCGACCGTTGTCACATTGATCCGTTTGTTTGTGGCTTAAAGAGATAATGGTCTCATATTCTGATTGAATTGTAGCTACACGTTGACTTTATGGACAACACTCTGTAGAAGTCGGAGGTCCATGGACGTACACATATCTATATGAAAATGATTGAATGTTCTTTTGATCAACTCATTGTGCACTCACAATCAGAAATTAAAAGAGTTTCATCATCATCCATCTTTCAAAAGACAAACAACTTCTGAAAAGAATTAACCCACTATCTAGATAATAGGCAAATAAGTTAAAGGGTTCCAAAAAATACAGCGACACAGCCATTTGGAATGAAGACAACACCCGGATGGCTCTGGTAAAAGGCAAGAGCCATGTTCGATTTTAGTTTCAAATTGATATTGATCTCCTGGCTGGTGAAGAAAAGAAAAATTTAGAAGGAAACAAACGAAAAATTTCCAAATTTCTTTCAATTTATATTTGTATGAGATAGTTACCCGGATGTTGATTATATAATAATCTCTGGATATCTTCATTCTCTTAATCGACAACTTATCTTACTTCTACAAGTTTAACAATCAGTATCAATGTCTGATCATACATTCCATATTACATAACGGTCCATCAACAGACACATTTAGATCAAAAGTCCAACAAAGGCCAAAGCACCAATTGACAATCCGGCAAGCTTACCAGCAGCATTAGCAGAAGCAGTTTGAAAAGTATAGGTTGATGAAGTGGAACTACTGGCTGCGGAACTGACAACAGTAGTGGCTGCTGAGGTGGACACTTCAGAGGATGAAGCGGCAATAGAGGTGGTAGCAGCAGAAGTTGTTTCAGCAACAGTGGACTCAGCGGCAGCAGATGTTTCAGCAGTGGAGGTCTCAGCGATAGAAGTCTCAACCACAGCGGAAGAAGCTGGAGTGGTTGATGATTCAGCGGTGGTAGTGGTGGCTGAAGACTCAGTTGTAGCGACATCGGCAGCAGCTGCACCTTCCACACGGTGTGTCAAGACCTTGGAGTAAGCGAAGACACCGTTTTGAGAGATGGCAATGGTCTCAGTGGTATAACCAGCTCCAGTTAAAGCTGAAGTACCGGTGTACTGGGTGACGAAAACAGTTGTATCAGACAAATATTTGGTATAAGTTAACCATCCATCATCTGCTGCCTTAGCTTGAGTGAAGAGAGCTGCTGTTGCCAATGCGGTGGAAGTGGAGAATTTCATATTGTGGTTGTTGTTGAATCTACATAATATGTCTTGCTGTTTGACAGGAAATCGAGACGGTTAAATACAATCTGGTATAACAGCAAAAAGGTGCTCATTGACAGAGAATAATGGATTGGGAAAGAAAACAACCCTTTTGGGAATGGACGGAAGAGACTAGGACTAGATGAATCAAAGTCCTAGCGGCGTGTTGTATCGAGACATTTATGGCATCAACAAAAAATTTCAGGGTGTCAAAAAAACATCATGATCTCACATACAAAGACGAATTGGGAAATTGAGGCCGAATCTCATAAAATCACCTGGATCTAAAATTGGTGCTTAACCTATTAGTCACTGGACAAATCTAGTAATGGAGAAAAGGATCTAGGGTACGGGTCAGTCAGCGTACCGTTTGGACTAGAAGGTGTCGGCTTTAAAGTGTGGGAAGAGAATTGGATACGGTGCTCAAACCATTGGTGCGTCAAGCGAATCGGATCAAAAGTCCAATATAAGCTTTGCTACAAGATTCCTGTGACCAATCGTGAAAGGGGATTATGGATGGATTTCAAATCTCGTATTATTTAACTGGCCAGCTTCGCATTGCTCAGAACGAAGTTGATAATTCTTAACATTCCTCACACATTACAACTAATGCAATTCTCAAAGTTAGCCTTGATAGCTTCTTCAGTTTTAGCTGTTCTAGCTAAAGATGGTTGGGTCACCTACACTAAGGACTTGGGTACCAAAACCATCACTGTTACCAAATATATTGGAAATGAACCGCTCACTGGAACCGAATACACCACTAGAACTTTTGTTAGAGCTCTAGATAATGGTGCTGAGATCACTCAAGTCATGACTGGTTACGCTGAACCTCAGATCACTGCTGAGCCTGAAGAGCACTGGGTCACTTATACCAAAGATCTTGGTTCAAAGACCATTACTGTCACTAGATACATTGGAGATGAGAAACTCGTTGGTTCACAATACACCACCAAAACAATCGTTGCTTATGACGATGATAAGCCTCAGTTCACTGAACTTGTCGTTGGCTATGCTGATGGGTACGCTCCACGTATTACTCAGGCTGCTGAACATCATGATGATTGGGTTACTTACACTAAGAATCTTGGTACAAAGACTATCGTTGTTACCAAGTATGTTGGTGCAAAGCCTCTCACTGGTACACAGTACACCACTAAGACGTTTGTTAGATCCATCGAAGGTGGTAATGTTTTTACACAAGCAGTTACCGGATACGCTGAACCACAAGTGACTCAAGAACCTGAAGAAGACTGGGTTACCTATACTAAAGACCTTGGATCAAAGACTATTACCGTCACCAGATATGTTGGAGACAAAGAGTTGGTTGGTCCTCAGTATTCTACTAAAACAATTGTTGCTTATGATAATGACAAACCTCAATTCACAGAGTATGTTGTCGGTCATGCTGATGGTTATAGTCCACAAGTTACCCAAGCTGCTGAACATAACGATGGCTGGGTCACTTACACCAAGAACCTCGGAACTAGAACTATTGTCGTTACTAAATATGTTGGAAAAGAGCCTTTGACCGGTACTCAATACACCACAAGAACCTTTGTCAGATCTGTTGAAGGCGGTGAAGGATTCACTCAAGTTGTCACTGGTTATGCTGAACCACAAGTCACTCCAGCTCCTGAAAAACAATGGGTCACTTACACCAAGGACTTGGGCTTCAAGACCATTGTTGTTACAAGATATCTCGGTAAGGAACCATTGGAAGGTGAGCAATACACTACTAAGACATTGATCAGAAGTGTTGATGGTGAAGCTCAATTCACTGAACTAGTCACTGGGTATGCTGATACTAATATCCCAGCTCAAACTGCAGATCGTGAAGCAGACCTTGAAGTCACTCCTCCAAGATTGGCCTTACAATGGTATCATGAGTTTGTTGCTTGGTTCATCTAGCTGATCCCGATTCCACCATTTTATAAGTTATTAATATAAACAAGATTGATTGAAAAATTGGGTCCATGTGGCTTATGAATATAATGTAGCCTTCGTTGCTCATAGATATAGCACCTACGCCATACATGTTATAATGCAGTTGTGATGATGTCTTCAGGAAAGTCTTCAGAGGGTGAGCTTACAATAGTGTTAAAATCAAGCTTTTGGCATATATTAAAACAGACATCAATGTCCACCAAGGAGTCGAACTCTTTGTTTTTGAGAATCAAAGATCTGGAAAGAAGTATAAAGTAAAGGTTAAGACACCTAGATCAAGAATGCAACGGCACCTAAAGCCAAAACACTTCCAACTGAAGCACCGATGGCACCAACACCACCAGTGTATGTCTCGACAGCTGCAATGGTTGATGCACCAGCAGTGGATCCAGAAGTTTGTGTAGCAAGAGTGGTAACTCCAGCAGAGCCAGCAGAAGCAGCGGCGGCGGCAGCAGCATCGGAAGAGACAGGAGCAACAGAATCAGTAGCATCAGAAGAGACAGGAGCGACAGAGGCAGCAGAAGAAGCAGCAGAGGATTCAGCTCCAGATGACGAAGCGATTATAACAGATGATTCGACCGGAGCGCTTGATTCAACAGATGTCGCAGCAGCAGAAGAGATAGCACTGGCTTCAGCAGTAGTAGTAGCCTCAGATGATACAACTGAAGCAGCAGCAGATGATTCGGCAGAGACAGCAGAGGTAACAGCACCGTCAACTAGACCAGTGATAATTTCAGTATAAGTAACATCACCTCTAGTAACTGCAATTGTTCTAGTAGTGTATTCAGATCCAGAGAGAGGAACGGTACCGAGGTATCTAGTAACAACGATAGTAGTTGAGGTCAAATCTTTTGTGTAAGTGACCCAACCAGTGTTACCAGAATTACGACCACTCCAAGCAGCAGCACTTGATGAAGCGGCAGTGGTAGTAGGAGCAGCAGCTTCGGTGGATGAAGTAACAGCGCCCTCAACTAGACCAGTGATAGTTTCAGTGTAAGTGGCATCTCCTCTGGTGACAGCAACAGTTCTTGTGGTGTATTGTGAACCAGTAAGACCATCAGTACCTCTATATCTAGTGACAACAATAGTTGTTGAGCCCAGGTCTTTGGTGTAAGTGACCCAACCGCTATTAACAGTGTTACGACCAGCCCAAGCAGCAGAGCTCGAGGTTAAAGCAGTGGTAGTAGGGGCAGTGGTCTCAGCTGCTGAAGCTGAAGTTGTAGTGACCTCTGCAGCTTTGACTCTTTGGGTTGCGATGACAGTATAAGCAACAACACCATTGACAGTGACTGGGATATATGCTGTAGTGTATTCTGTACCAGTCAATGGAGTAGTACCAGTATACTTCTCAACAACGATGGTGGTAGTATCCAAGTTTTTGGTATAGGTGACCCAACCGTCATCAGCAGCTAGAGCTGGGGTGACAAAAGCAGCGGCAATGGTAGCGAATGTAGTAAATTTCATCTTTGAATTGTTTGATGGTTTGATATAGAAGACAAAGCAATGAATTGATGAAGCAAATATAGACGATACCGTGCTATTGATATATGTCTCAGTTGTTTGCCGATGTGAAGAATTGGGTGTTTTATGGTTTCAATGATTGAGGTATCCGAGACCAGTGGTTTGGACGTTGTATTATGCATAATTCGTCTATTCGAGAGTAAGGTTTCCCTTAGACCAAACCGCATGTTGCCACAATCGGGTGCGACTTGCAAATGGTCGACAGCGGTTGTCGGTTAAAAGCTCTCGGATGTGAGATGGCAGCGCTTTGTGAGTCAAAGTCTCTTTCTGAGCTGTTTTGTCCATTTTGACACTGAATTATTGCGTAGTTTTTGTCTATTTTCGATATTTGGTGTTCAGAATTGAATCGGTCTTAATTTCCAAATCGGGAAGAGACTGGCCGTATTTTATTATTAACGTCCACCGGGTTGAATGATGCAGGTCATTTCCTGGATCTGTTTTATCTAGAAGATCATGTAAGTCGAGTAAATCTTTACTTGGTGATTGGCAACTTCCACCTCGCAACAACTGTGACTTGCCCCTCGATCTACTGAGGTCTTCGGTACATGAAAGCTACGATTTTGTATACCAAATAGCTTCCCATATCAACTGGATAACCTATGTTGTTTGCAGCACTGCTCAGTGCCAACCAACTGTCTGGAATGCATCAGCTTCTTGTTTCACATGGTGCCGTTCATTCAAGGGTGTCTTTTCAGACAGGTATTATGATTTATCCCAACCGGCCTCAGTTTCCCAATATGACCAAGGTGGGCCGTACTAATTCTTCGTATACCCACTTTGACAGCACCTGAAGCACGCTTGTTCCTAGTATGGGCCCATATAACCGTGCCCAGTGACCAGTGCCCAGGCCAGACAAGCTTTGAGGCTTCGAGTTACTGTCGAAATTGGCAGTTTTACTCAAAGCAATTTGCCAAGTCAATGAACGGACTTCAGTTCCAAATCGGTACTCTATAAGAAAAGACCCTTCAAAAAACACCAGCATAATCAATGTACTTTCGCTTCGTAATAGTTCGATCTACTTAGTGACATTTGCAGCAAATTACAGTTTATTCGGATATATTCTGATTTTTGAACTCTGATGTCTCATGACTCCCTGTTCACTCATGTACACCCTTAAATGAGCTTCGTACACTTGCGTCAATATCTGTACCAATCACCAAATTGAGATGTTGATTGGTGATTTAGCCGGTGGAATCAGGTGTACCCTGTTGGAGAGAGGTGGACTAGTCTCCGGAATCAACAAATAGCTGCCCCAAAGTTGGCATCTCTTTGGAGACTCAAGTCCAAGTTGTCCATAGATTGTGGGACAACTGATCAAATGTCACCTTGTTTTATGCATAATTCCCGTATCCTATTTCCAAGATGAAGTACCACCTCGAGGATGCTCTTAGCTCTCACAGAGTCTGAATTGGGTGCATTTGCTCGAAAACCTATTGGCTAATTTCTTGCAGTCTATATTATTCCTATAAAGCTAGTGATTCCCTCTGATCTCTAGATTTCACTAATGATATAACCCATTCCAGATCATCATCCATCAACATCAAAATGAATCTTAAGCATCAGCTCTTAGCCCTATTACTCTCAGTCCAGTGCACACTTGCTGCGTCATCCACCTCCATGATAACTGAAACCATCCCAATTACAGCAAACGGTAACACGTTCACTAAAACTGTCACCAACTTCTACACTGGCCAAGCAACAACCACACCAACTTCAGGAACTGTCACCACCACAAAAATCATCGCCAATACTGAAGTCACTTACACCAAAATCCTCACCATCACATATGGTCTAGACGTCGAGAGCTCATCCACCACAACATTCACAGTGGTAGATGAGACCGGTAGTTACACAAAAACCTTAACACTTGAAGTCTCATCTGAAGAGTACCCTGGTCCTACTGCAACTGTGACGGTGACAACTGGTACTTCCTCAAGTGAAAACGGTGTCGGTGGTAACTCAAAGGCTGCTCAAGCAGCTGGTTCAATATTAGCTATTGGTGCTGCTGCATTATACTTGATCTGAAAAATCCATTGTATAAATAAATAATACTATAAATTTGCAAATATGATCCCTCTTGTACCAGCAGCTATTATAATCGATAATAAAGGTGCTTCTACAAAAGACTGTTGAGTGAAGAGATTTTGTAATCTATAATATAAATACACCATACACACAATACACATAAAACACATCAGAGAACTCGTAAAATCATTAAACCATCATCGATAAAGCACTCCGAACTCAGTTCTGGAAGACACCTTCATCCTCACCAATGAATTGATCGTTCAAGTTCTTTGAAGGCAATTCATCATGTTGTGAACTCAGTCTTGTTTGATCACTGATCATCCCCCAGTATGTCTGATTATTCATACTGTTTGGAGAGCTCGAATTGGCATCTTCTTCTTGGACGGATAAGAATGGAGACGAGGGGACTGGACCAGCTTTAGAACCATCATTGGTTGTGTTGATTGGGTTTTGATTAGATGAGGAGTCAAGTGGACCATTGACTTCGGAAGTTGGGTCTTCTGGAGATTCTTCATTGCATGGTAATGTGTTGCAAGTGGTGATATCCTTTGGTGAATCTTTAGGAGTGGCGTCTTTTGGTGTTAGTTCTGTGTTCACGTTATGGAAAAGATCAACCATCCATTCGCCTGGCGAGGCACCTGTTGTAGGAAGGGCTCCACTAAAGGATTTCGTTAGCATTTTTTCAAATGATGATTGTTTGGTGGCTCTGACTGCGAGTGATGACGATGTGACCTTCATTGGTAGTTGAGGTGGAATGTTCTCTTTGTCGGCTATTAGTGAAGTATCGTTATGCTGAGGTAGAGGGTCAATGTCGGTAAGTGGGCCAAATTGGAAATCAAAATCACTTCCCACCATGTCATCGAATCCATTCAGCGGATCTGAAGAGTCTTGATAAACTGTGGTCGGTTTTGGATTGTTGATCTTTAAAGAATCAACTGGTGTGGTGGATGTTGTTGGAGAAGAGGAGTATTGCTTGATCTGTAGTGGCTTCTCAGTCTTTGGACGGTTAGAGGTGGAGGTTGAGGTAGACTTATTGAATAATCTCTTTGGCCTCATGACATTTTTCTCCTTCAAGTAGTTATAACAAGTGGAACAAAGTAAACCTCTCTTCGACAACTCTTCGGATTCATTCCACTTCCATCCTTTGGCATTCAGCGTTTTGCAGTTGAAACAAGATTGGTATACTTGATGATCTTCTGGAATCTCACTTGTTTTCTTAGCATTACTTGGAGCAGCTTTAGAAGATGTAGAAACCTTTCTTGACTTTCTCTTTGGTTCAGTCTTTTTGGAGTTCGGACTTGGACCTTTCATAAAGTCTGGAGCAAACCTCTTTGAAACATCTAGTTGAGGGGCAGGGCCATCAGCAGGAGAACTTCCACTTTCATTAGGTTGGTTAGTGTTAGAGAACTTCTCGTTCATTCTATCAGCCATGTAGATTCTTCTTGCAATTGACTGGACTGGGAAGTTCTGTAGAGGGAATGAATTCTCTGGAGGTCTCATCATGTTCTCAAAGACAGGTAGTGATTGAGTTCTGACAGCTTTAGGAGCAGGAGTGTTGTTCACAAATCTGTTCATCTTGGGCACGTTAGAAGTAGTATTGATGTTTGTTGGAGCGAGGAATGTATCTTGGGACTCCTCCTCATCCTCAGTATCCGTGGAGTTATCTTGTTTTCTCTTGTTGTTGTTGACGACAGTTTGTTGTCGTATCTGAGACAAAGAAGAACGACGTTGGTATTGTGCTTGCTGAAGTTGGGGTTGAGTCTTGGTTTGCTGATGCGAGGATTTTGGTTGAATGATCTGTAGACGTTGTTGTGGTTGAGGTGTTTGGGAATTTTGTTGTTGTGGCTGTTGTTGTGGATGAGACCGCGTTGGTTGTTGTTGCTGTTGAACTTGAACTTGCGGTTGAGGTTGGGGTTGAGGTTGAGCGCGCTGTTGGCTTTTCACTCTGGCAAATTTCAGTCTTATCTCCAAAGTCTTTGATCTATTGAATGCACTAAAGTTTTCGCAGACTCTTCCAGGTATTAGAACTTCATCTTCCTGTTGATAGTTCTGGTTGATGACTTTCGAGACCAAGCCATGACCAACAAAAGGCTCATCCTCCTCGGTAACATCTTTGACGTAGAGAGAGTAATCCCAATTTGGGTCTGTGAACAGTTCGGGACTTGAGTTGTAGATAGGATCCATAACATCTTTAATTGAAGCGACACCTAGCGTCATGATATCATTTTGACCTGGAATTGGCACTCTGGCGGTCTTCACACTCACTGCATTTGGTGATCTGGCAAGGAAATTGGTGTTATCATCTAAAGCATATAGCACTTTGACTAGAAACAATGAAGTGGTCAGTATTCGAGTTAGGGTAAAAGAATTTGAGTTATGGTAAACATACGTTTCATTTGTACGATCTCTGCGATTCCACTCCTCTGGTCGTGGAGATGTTCCAGTGGCATTTCAGGCAGCGACGGCATGTGGTAGGCTCTCATTTTAGGAGATGGTTGCTTCTGGACGTGGAACCCGGTTGATGATCGATTGGAAAGGCCAGGAAGAAAAGAGAGACAGAGAGAAGAGGTGGTGACTGTTGTGGGAACGTGGGTAAACTCTTAGAGTGCTTCTGTTGCTGTTGACTGTGTGTCACAAGGTGTTTTCACTGTCTGTATTCTCCTGTCTTTGGCGTGGACTTTGTTTGATTGAGAAGCCTAAAATTTCATGAAACTTTTGACCAAACTCTTTGTTTTGATTTGTATCGCGTACTAAAAATTTAGGCGTGTCAGAACATTTTCGCGAATATGCTTTATTTTATAGCGCTTTTTTTTTTCATAATATAAGCGCGTTATAAATTTGTTACGATGGAAATTCGCGGGAGAATTTTGATTTCTCAACGCTTTTGGTTCGAATCTGAAGGTGGGCATTGTATTGCAAAAAAAAAATTTAGCGCGCGGCACAAAATTGGAATCTCGTAGCGGATTTACGAAACTACTAACGTCGTGTTTGAGCTGTGAGTTGTACGTTATAGCTATAGAGCTTCCGTACGGTTCCGAGATACTGGTTGGTAGTTAGGGCCCAAGCATCGTGAAAGGAGCATCAACTGGTAGATCTGTCTGTGATTTACGAATCATGAGTGAGGACCCTGAAGTGTGAGCTCCGGAACAGGCAGAGGTTTGTCCTGCTGTTTAAAGTATTGTTCAATTGCTCAATAGGCGGGAGGACCTGTCGTTTACAGACACAGACACTGGCAGTAACGATCACTGGTGTCGCATGTCCTGCCAATTTCGAGCTGGAGCCTATAGAGCAAGAGTACGTGGGTCGGGGACACCTCCGGAAACGGCGAGTGGAAAAAGATGCATGTTAAATGTTTCGCTTACCAGAAGACATAACCCAAAGATTCAATGTTTGAATCAAGTACCCCGTGCAAACAAGCCTACGAGTTAGAACAAGGTCACCACCCACTATCAATGGGGTATGCTGCGTGTTTATCCGTACAACCTTTCCCAATCGAGTCGATTCTTTATCTTTTCAAGACACTGCATCTCTGCAATCTCTCCTCGAAAGTAGGCTTGTTAGTTGTCGTTCAGCGAGAAGTTATGGACTCATGAGAAGCGCAAATAGCCCCAAACATAATGACTAACAGTGAGTAATTGCAGAAACATAGTGTGCGGCTTGTACATTGTGAAGTTGTAAAGCCCGGTTCGCTGTTACACGCGGGCACGCCGATGATGGTAGTCAATTCCCACCAGGAATACTATAACTGGTGGTTGCCTCTCGTCTCTTGCCGGCGCGCTCGGTATTGTATAGCGCAGTACCAAGCAATTGTACCGAACAAATAGCATAACATTCCACTTTTTCTCACTTTGAGCGTGTCAGTGCTGAATGACTGAGTGCCCGTGGCAGAATACAGTATTTTACACGTTTAAAATGAGAACCGATGCCTATGGGAAGCTGGTCGTTTAAAACTCTTGTCAAATCTCGAGCGAAGACGGTGATCCGCCAACCTCTCTTTTCTTTTGTTGAAGGGATGACTTTGAGAAAAAACAAAAGACGTTGAGTTTTTATGCGTTTGTCCCATTTTGTGACACAACTTTCTGGACAAACGCAAAACTTTATTTTATTATCAAAACGATCAGTCCGCGGTGGAATATAAATGAATTGTAAATAGGAGAACACTTTGAGCAACCAAGATACATTCTATTTGTGTGATACAAAGTAGCAACTTGTCCAGATATGGCCTCCATGTAGTGCATCACCTTAATATCTCTTTTTCTTAGCTCAGACATGCTAATTATCTATGCTATTTCGGCTATAGAGCTTCGGAGCATTTGTCCTGGCGTCTACGATCTAATTGGGTGGTGATTTTTTCGATAAATTTTTTAAGGGACAAACGGGACAAATTTTGCCGTAGACGCAATTTGATTGGCCAACTCCCAAATCCGCTGCTTTTGTTTAAATATTTTATCTTTTCCATCAATTGATCGAATCGATAAAAATTTTCTCCAAAGATCTTTATATTTTTGTTTACACTACGCTTTCCTGTCCAATTTGAAACAGGTGTTCCCGCTATACAATGACTTTCGATACTAGTGAGTTAGAGGAAAACCACTGTTGCGACAGAATCACCTCGAACGAGGAAATTATTGAGGCTTTGACTCCAGTTCCAAGTTTCGAGACAAGGGACGAGATTAAACCCTGGGTTTACCAGAAATTGCGCAACAGAGGTATCCACTTGGTCATTGAGAGATCAGATCAATCCAAAGTCGTCTTCAAGTGCAAAAACCTCCACAAAAAATCAGTCAGTGGTGTTTTGGCCCTGCATGCCAGCAAGCAAAAGGCGTCGCCTGCTTCTGCTTCTGCGCCAGCTCCTGCTCCTGCTCCTGCTCCATCAACAACAGCAACAACCACAACTACCAAATCTACTACCACCACCACAACAACGACCAAACCTGCCACAACGACCAAGACTAGCAGCAATGGCAAGAAGCATAAATCTAGAGCTCGCGCGCTTCCAGAAGAGACATGTCCTTTCAGATTGAGAGTTAGTCACTCTGTCAAAAACAAAATCTGGACCCTTATTATCTCCAAACCTGAGCACAACAAACTACTATGTTGCAACTTTGGTGACCCAGTCCTTCAAGCCCAACACAACATCATCGCCAGTCCTTTCTCTGCCTCTAACACACCAGGCTCAAAGAGAAGTTACTCTACAACCAAATCATATACTCCAGCCTCCACCGTCAGTCCTGCTTTCTCCATTATGTCAACCAACAGTCCAGCAACTTCCATCTTCACTCCAAACTCAGACACCTCTGAAGCTGATTCATCTAGTCTCAGCTCTGCTAAGAGACAAAAATCCACGAGCTGGAAGCCTAACTATGTGGAATCACCATTATATCAAGATTCTTCATTAGAGAAACTTTTACTCCCTGAGGATCTAAGTGATATCCAACATTTTTATGAGACCAACAAAGACTTGGACATCTTGAACTCCACCCCAATCCAGGACTTTGACTCTCAACTAGAGTTCTCCCACTTGAAGACTGAGGATTCCTCCTTGAAAGAAATGATTAATGATACAATCAAGTTGGGCACTGCTTTGAGTGAAGACGATTTAGCTTCCATCTCCAAGTTTGACTTCACCATGGACAACCATCAGCTAACGCCAATACTGGAACAAGTTGATGATATTACATCTCCAGATACCAGCTATATTGACAGCTATATCCAGCAGCAACAGCAAGAACACTTATCTCAGAACATCTTCAAGAAAAGTGCACCCCTCATGAGCATTTTCGATGAAGCTGCTGATCTAGAACTATCAGACTTCCCTGACTCCTTCCATCAATCTCTCACGCTCCAACACAAACAACTTCAAAAGCAACAGAAACTCGCCAAACAGCAGGAAGAAGAACAGGAAAAATTAAAAGATAAACAACACACTATGACTCTCCCTGCTGACACGAGTGCTATTTTCAACATGAATGCTGATATTGATTCCTTGGATGCCATAGATGATAATGAAGATCCTTTGATGTATTTGTTGAACACTGCTAGTACAACCAACAGCAATCCAAACTACACCCTTGAGGAGTTAGAGAATATTGATAAAGCCATGGGATTCGACGCTAACGATAGATATATGATGTCGATGTTCCGAGGAATTTGATCTGTGAGGCTGCTGGTACTAATACCTGCCTTTCTCTTTACGATCAGCTATAGGTTGATTAAACTGTTTGTTCTGATGACCTTTTGACTTTTTTAATGCCTTGACAATGATTTCATTGTTTATGATATGTTATTTTGTTTTATGAATTTATGATAAAGGGTGAATGAATAGAATTCATCGCCCTAAAATGATGTTTTATGTGTTTTTTAATATTAATGTCTTAAACCTATGTGCCCTACTTCGTAAATAAGCCGATCAGTCTACATCTAGAGTGAGATTCCATTCGTCTCTTAGTAATATCTAAACATCAATAACGTACAAACTTTTGACTTGCTGTATTTTCAGTGCAAACCAAGGAATGTTGAAGTAGTGCACGAGTCATACAAAACCGTTCAAGACAGCTTCAGCGATTTCGTCAGTTTCAGCCTTAACAACAGCTTTCAAAGTAACACCAGACTTCGAACTCTTGACAAGTTTGACCAAAGCACCGATTCTTTCACCAGTCAGAGTCTTACCAAACAATTTCAAGACGTGGTTTGAATCGTTGAGAACCATCTTTCCTTCAACTGGATGTAAAGATAAAGTCTCAATCAAATGATCAACAGTTGCTTGAATAGACTCCAAATCTAAACTATAAGTGGCCACTTCTTCAGCTGGCAGTTCATCAAAGGCAACTTCAAAGTTACCAATGAATGAAGGAACAATGTAATCACCTGGTGATAAAGCAAGTTCTTCAATTTCATACTCATCTTGGAACCCTTCATCTGAGAAGACCTCGTAAGTAGTAGCATCACATTCTTTGGATGTGAATGACAACGAGTTAGCAAATGATGTAGTGTAAATGGAATTATCTGGTCTGGTGAATGACACATAAACGGTACCTTTGCTATGTGGTTCCAATTTGTTAATAGGTATGATGAAGTCTTCAGTCAAATCTTCAGATTCTGGCTGAGCAACAACAGAGACCAGTTCCAATAAGTTATCATCTAATGTGTTTTCAATTGTGTATTGGATAACAATGTGTTCTTTGAAAACATGTTTGATAGCATCAACGACGAATTCGGTTTCTCTTTCAGTTAAAGCGACTGGATCAGAAGAGTGTAAGACGGCACCATATGAGGTGAATTCATCAATACTGGACAATTCTTGCAAGTACTTTTGTTTGGATAGTTCAGCATTTTGAGAGTCTTCCAAGTCCTGTTTAGAAGCACCGGATGAAGTTTGGTGTTCTTGGGTTTCATCATCCAATTTCTTTTGTATGCTTGTAAGTTTGGTGGCTCTAACTTGATCTTCGGTGTATGTTGGAATTGAGGAGATATCGAATGGAGTAACAAAACTTTCAGCATTACCAGAGATGTATGTTTGTAGTTTGCTTTCCAATAACGGTAGATCGTAAATGTACGAAGGTTTAGTCAATTCAATTACCTCTTCCTTGGTGACCTGTTTAGTTTCTAGACCTTCAAGGAATTTCAAAGAGATGATAGCACGATCTCTAACTTCATCGTCAGTATCGTTGACAATTCTTTTCAATAAGATCTTGATTGATTGTGTGATGTTTGAATCTATCAGAGCAAATTTGGATAAAGCAACAACAGCAGCGGATCTGACGATGGAGTTCTCCAAAACAACTCTGTTGTAAATGTGTCTAATATACAAGGTAGGGTTTGAAGTCTTTGGACCTTCGTTACCTAACAAGTTCAATATTCTAACAGATAGTTCGGTGAATTCACAGTCTTCGATGAATTCACATAAGTTTTCTAAAGCTAGATCTCTTGAAGCTTCGACGAAATGGACCAAGTCGAATAATGCTTCAACAACGGCGTTTTTGAATTCGAAACCACCGTCATCATTGATAACATCAATCAAAAAGTTCAAAATAACTTGATACTTTTCTGGGAATTTGATAGATAAAGTTCTAATAGAGTCAATGATGATGATTTTAAATTCATCTGAAATGTCGTTAATGAACTTGGAAACATTTTTAACCAGGCCTTCAATGTTGGAGGATGAACCTGTCTTCAACAAAGTGGTGATGGCGTATGTGGCAATGGAAATATTAGAATCGGAGATCAAAGACTCTAGTTCAGTGTTAACACTAGCAATCTTCTCTGGTGTTTTAACAGAGATTCTATTCAAGATTCTGACAGCTGCAAATTTAGTAATGGAGTTGGACGATGATAGTAATAATTGTAATCTGAGAACAGCAGCTCCAAATTGCTCGTCAGTGACCGGTAAAGAAGTAACAACTTTAGCAGCTTCTAAATTCACGGAAGCAACTCTGTGGTTCAACCAACCTTGAAGTGTTGGGAAGAATGTTGGAATCAATGAATGGTCGCTTTCTAGCATCTCATGGACAAAACGAATCAACTGACAGATAGCTAGAGGACTCTTCAACTCATGGGAGTAGTTTTGAATCATTTTTCTCAAAGCCATTTTGTCGTGATTTCTCAAAGAATATAATAGTCCCAAAGCATGATATTGTGTGACGTAAGAATCAACAACATACGGAGTTTCTGGAGTGTTTGGATAATGTTTGACAGCCAAGACGGTCTCTTGTGTTTCATTCGTCCATCTTTTGACAACCTCTTTAGCAATAGGTAATAAATGATATGAACTAGACAAAGCAGCGGAGGAGACAGAAGGGTTCTTGTCAATGACAGCAGTTTTCATCAGTCTTTCAGTGGCGTGAACAGTTGATCCATCCAAGACTTTGACCAAGGTTCTGATGGCATTTGGTTTGTAAATAATTTCACCATTTTGAACATCTTTCATGATAGAAGAGGTAACCATAAGAACATCATCTGAGATGGTGGAAAGCTCCTTGATAGCAAGGTAAACAATTTGTCTCAATGAAGAGTCCCGGTGTTGGAACAGTTTTGAAATGGAGAAAAACAGAGAGGTAGCTTCTTGTCTTGGGAAAGTCTCCCCGTTATACAACAATCTCAAAAGTCTAGCAATCAGTAATCTTGATTTTTTGGCATCGACTGGAGTGGCATTGAACAATCTGATACATTCCTGAAAGACTGTCATCTTGTCCGGCAGCGCACCGGACTCGCCATCCTCGAACTTCTTATAAGTGTGAGTTGACATATTTTCAGACTTCGAAACGTTGAGATTTCACGATCAGATTTAAAGTGCAGAAAGTGAGTTTTAACGTGAGAGCTCTAGTCAATCGAGTATCTGCTAATGGATTGGTACCGAGTGAGGAGAGTGCCCGATGAATTCGACTTTGAAAGCTGTTTCGAGTTGTCTTTTTGAGATCAACAAGACTTGTTTGTTGTGTTTTGATTTCTCGCGTTGGCCTTTTCCAGCTTCAGGCCAAAAATCTATTCGAGGACTGAACTTCCGGGTAACTTATCTTGTGATTCTCCACCGGGTAACCTGCAGTTATAATACACAACTAGTTCTTATTATCATTCATCACCTTGCTACAGGAAAAATTTCGATATGTAGAATACATTTATTGATCAGTGAGACACAGCTCAGTGATATTCACCTCTTCTATGGTTGTTTCTCTGACTGCAACCAACAACCAACCACTCATCATAATATCAAAACAAATGCAATAAGAAATCACTTTTAAACTCCATTAACATGTTGCACGTATACTCTTCTTTCACCAAGACCTATCAGCATCGCTCACATGCTTGCGGATGGAGGACGGATTTTCCAAGTGGTACGACGTACGCCTGCTATATATTTTTTTCTTTTTCTTTTTCGACTTTTCTCTATATTTATACCTTTCATGAAACGTTAGAAGCCATAGCTGCCATTATAACGACCTTAGTTCATATGACATGATGCATCATACCGGATCTATTCAATGAAACAAATGGCGATGTTTGTGATCCTTCTCGTTAGCGAATGCAGAAGACATCAAAAACTTGCAAATTATTTAATTATGCTCTTTGCTGCTGGGGAGGTCTTTGTAATCCGGTAGGAAATGGCTGTTGACCTGGTTGTTGTTGCTGGCCAGGTTGACCAGGCACTTGTATCTGTGCTTGTGCTTGTCCTTCATAGTCACCTAGATTTAAAAGTAATTGAGCAAGACATTTTCTTGATGCTGCATCATCTCTTAGAACGACATGGAATGTACCATCTTTCAAAGACTCTGGTAAGCATTGTCTCAATGCTTTCCTAGCATCCGGATTGTCGCTTAGTCTCAGATAACATCTGACAACATGTTTTAGAAGTCTTGAAGTTTGTTGGTTAACTAGCTGTTCAACCATTACTTTCAAAACACTAGCAACGGCTGAGAATCTTTCGTATGTTTGACAGACATAAGCCAATCCAGCATCATCAACCAAGATCTTCTGTACAATGAAAATAGCAACCGTCTTTGACAGCTCAGATGAAGACTCCATTATTCTTAGGCAAAGAGGAATGATTTCAGTTGTTAGCAGGAATGAAATGACTTCTGGAGTATCATTCTTGACCAATGCACCAATAACACCTAAACTGGTTAGTCTCAGGTATTCAAAAGGACGCTGTTTGGAATTGGTGTTCAAAAAAGGGTATAAAAATAGAGGAATATGGGCGTTGAGGAACAGATTTCTAGTTTCCTGATGAGCAGCAACACACTGTAATAATGCCAATGCATTGCAGACTCTATTTGAAGCAGCAGATGACAAGTTTGGAGGTGACAATAGCGGGTACACTGACATAATTTCGTCAAGTAGGGCTGTCATCGAACCGAAAGAATTCCATAAAACTAGGGGAAGATCATCATAGATTTCTCTTCTTTTACCAAGCTCAAGCAGAGCCTGTTCACGATCTGGTCCGTAGCATAATTCAACGATCCATTGGTAAACTTTCTCGTCGTCCAATGCTCTACTTCCAGGTGCAACTTGTGGGAGTTCTTGTCCAGGTAGTTGGGACGTCTGTTGATGGTTTTGAGGATCTAACTGAAGTTTTTGTACGGAGTTTAGTTGTAGTAGTTGATTAGGATCGGCATGAGATGGTAATTGCGTGTTTAGCTGAATTGGGTTGATGTTCATGTTCCCTTGTGAAGACAACATGGAGCCTTGAGAATTGAATGCTGGAAATTGGGGGTTTAGGAGCACATTAGAGTTGCTGGGAGTACTCGAATGGGGGCCAGAAGTGCCAGAACTTCTTGTACTGTTCTGGTCTATGAAGGATTGACGTTGCTGTTGTTGATACATGATGATTGAACAATTGCCTTCCTCTACCCTATCACTGAAAACAAAAGTAAAAACACAGAAACAAGAATAAATAAATCAGGAACGAGGAGTTTGAGTGGAAGTGGTGATTCTCAGATATTTCTCGGCAGTCGTTTGAAGTTGAATTGGCCTGATATTCCGGAAGTTGGTAAAGGCTATTAAAACTGGTCGATTTCCTTTGTTCTGTGTCGATTGGTTTTCAGTACGCGCGCCGGCCACCAAAAAATACCTTCAAGCCGGTCTGCACGTGATATTCGGGAAAAAGTTGAAATCGCGGGTTTGGAATTTGAGGCCGCCTAGGCCCGGACCGCTAGCCTGATGGATTTTTAAGCACTGTACAGGTACCGTGGGTCTGGGACTCTCGGGTGCAGCATATACAAGATTCAAGAACCTACTCACTTAGGCGTCATCCTGATCATCTGTGGTCCGGTTGACAAACGATAAATATGAATGATCTAGTGTTGGCATATTGGCATCTAGGGCCAGGCAGTCAATCTGTATGTACTCTAGATCTGTAAGAAGACCTGAAATCCATTGATCAACGCGATTCACGAAACGAAAAGAACGAGCATCAACGAATTTAGAAAGATTCGATAACCGATACTTGAGATCACGTCTATATCAATGATTTGAAGCAGTGTTCTCCGCAGCTGGCGTGTAAACTCTCATGACCTTCTCTTAACAGCCTTTCAGAGCTTCAGAAATTCGTTCCTGCATTCATCATCTTCTAACACTACCCCTGGCTACAATCTGTAAATGGTAATTGTTCAACAAGATATGATCTCACTGCTGCAGCATGGCCTCCTGGTAGCCGTTACTATCATCAAGAATTCTCGCAACTCTCGATAGCTTGTGATAACTATATAGCCTTCAGCGCTGCCGTTGCTTAGCTATATGGCAGACCCCTCCTGTTGCTCAAAGCATGGAACAGCTTTTTAGGGACAGAGGCACCCACTCTGTGTGATGTGGTTTGAAAGGAAGCATTTATTTTGAATTCGGTTAACAACTGATGGGAGGTCACAGGCGTGAGCTACATATATTTTTGTGTATTTGTGTTTATGAATTGACAACTGCCTAATTGGGAGTTGGCACAAGCCATCCGTTGCCCTAACAAGATTTTTTGCGCAATTTCGCAAAAAGCCAAAACATGCGTCATGTACCCGCCATATTTTGGCAGACAAAGCTCTCATAGTCATGAGACAGGTGTGAGAATTTTTTAGAACTGGGAAGATCTAAACAAACAAAAAAATATAAATAGAGCCTTCCCGCCACCTTGTTGTATCTTTGATTTTTCGCTCTTTTCTCTTTCTTCTACAGAATCTATTTTCAAAACCACTCTTATAATCACAATGTCTGCTGTTGAAAACGTTGAAACCAAAGTCGAAGAACAAGTCGCCCCAGTTGTTGAGGAAGCTCAAGTCGCCGTTGAAGAAGCTGAAGCTGAAGTCACTGAACAAGCTGAAGCCGCTGAAGAAGAAGTTAAAGAAGCCAAAGAAGAAGCTGTTAAACCAACTGAAGAAGCTAAACCAGAAAAGAAATCTTTCTACAAGAAATTGTTGGCTAAACTGAAATCCATCACCTCCTCCGTTAACTAAATTGACCCAAATGCATGATTGAGAACTCTCAGTGAATAATTTATTGGTTCAGAAGAACACTGTTGTGCAATCTTCAAACCCTGTTCTGTTCTTTCTTTGTCTTTGTTTTGATGCTTATTGGTGACTTTTTATGATTTTTTTACTTTATTTTACTCTATCCTTTTTATGTCAGATAATCATGGTGACTGCTGATACTTTACGCAATGCTTCTACAATAGTTGGTCACTCGTTCAAAGATGATGACAATCTGTTTCGGCTTTGTCTGTCACTCTATAGTCCTTTTCTAATAACTAATAACTAATTTAAACCTTTTTCAGCCTTGTAAGTTGGGATAAATTAGACGCCACGGGTTGAACTCAATTCAACTCTCTATAAACAGAACTCGAAGTACTCAGGACTCAGGACTCAGGACGTAAAGGTCTTTCCTTTCGTGTTCAAACCACTATATCCCACAAACGGCTGACCGTTGACTGGACGGATCTCGTTTTGTAGATATAACCAAACGCTGCAGCTGGTGCATCTGGCTCTTCTTTTCCAAAAACTACGTCGTGATGATAGGTAATGATGCTCAAGTGTCCGTTCTATGGAAACACATCTGTAGTACTTTCTAGGTGAACCATTCATCACTTGAGTAACAGAAGTATCACTCTAGACAATTCCGCGCGATCAGCTCTCTGGGCTTCATCAAGCGCCCGCCTTTATTCAATTAGAGGTGTATATTGTCACAACGCGGTAAAAACGCAAATACACAACTGAGAACTTGTGAAGAAGTAGAAACCTTTCGTGATTCATGAAGATATTGACTAAGAGCTGAAAGATCAGAGGCGAATCGATCTGTTTTGACGCTGCAGTTCTAGCTGTATTCTCAGGGGAGGTCTAGCATACTATTACACAAAAAGAGCTATGTGCCATCCTACCCTTTCCATCCTGAGGAAAAAGCAGGCTGTACTAAAAATAACATTTGTGAGAAGATCTAGCGGACAGCTCCAGCCAATCCAGTGAGCGGCGTCAGATCCTTCTACTCGCGCCTCATCTAAGCCATCGACAAGAGCTCTACTCTCTATCGTACCGGTGATTTGACTGCAGCCCACAATATCGAAGGCCGAAGCCAGAGTGTAGGTCATATATCATAACTGGTGCGTAATTGTAATAACGGTCAGCCGATGCAAAACAAAATATCATAGACATAACGCTAAAAATGACGACAGAGTACCAAGTGTATTCAACAGCAGAGCTTCCAACGGTCGTGAGAGCTACGGTCATATAAGTAGGCTATATATTCACATACATTCTAAGTTAGACTTCTGTACATACTATATGCCCAAGATATCTCTGTTTCAGGTGAATTACATTTGTGTAAAGAATTTTGAGGTTTGATGTATTGAGGAATTTGTTCTAGAAAAATTCCCATTTTGGTCTATTTTTATATGCACAATTATGCTGTTCTTAACTTTTTAAGTGATGAGCTTTGGCACAAAAATTGCGAAAATGACGAATTGGGAATATTGGCGCAAAGCACATTTTGCACACAATTGAAGTTGCATATTCTTCAATTTCAAATCTGCTTTCAAAATATATTTCCTGTGTCGCACGGTGGTAATCATTGAGCGATGTATCTCAGTCTATGTTCCGTAGATATGCTTTCTTTTCGTACTCATCTAGGCCGATCCATGTCCAAAATTGTAAACACTGCACACATGGCAGTAATCAGAAACGCGGTCTTCCCAATATGTTCTATTGTGCATCGCATATAACACATGAGTCATGATTTCAGTCGCTGGTTGATAAACAATGGATGATTATACTGCTGTACCGAAAGATTTTCACATTCAAAGAACTTGCAGCATGCTATATCTAATAGTTCATGATCATAAAGTGAAGTTTAATTTGGCGCTAGCAAATATTTTCATGCTATTTGCTGGTGAGAGATGAGCATTGAATAGCCAGCTATAGCATGACCAGTCCTTCGTAAGATCTCATGGTGATCAAGGAGAAACAGCTTCTGTTAAATATGTGATGCCTAGAAGCGCCTGGTCAAGATAAGTATTGCACCCTGTAACTTTGTGGCACTTTTCCCTGCGCAGAAGGCTAAATTGTATATGATCATATCTTATCTTAGTCGAGTGTGTAGAATATTTAGAGCGATGCAACGATTCATGAGCGTACATCGATGTAGATCATGAGATTCAAAGATCTGAGGTCGAAACTGTTTGATTATTAAAGACCGAGCTTTACTGCAAGGAATCAGAGTCCAGTAGCTTAAACGTTCCCAGCTTAAATATGGTATTCAAAATTTAAGTTTGCTGCACAGTACACAGATCATAAGCTGGTGGATTTTGGAAGATGTGCTTAACTCACCATTCAAGCTTATCCATGATTCGGGTCAAAAATTGGAGCAATTCCAATTGTGCAGCTTCTTCTAAGCTCAACATAAAGCCCAAGTCAAGAGCTCGCCTATCTATAATCACAATCTCCACGCGCTCATAACCTCACAATCACGACATCCGGTTTAGATGCACGTGAAAATCGGGAATGTTCAATATCAGAGAGTTTTCTATACGCTACAAAGGTCTGATATTACTGAAGAGTTGTCTCCTCAATTACTATGATTTCAATGATTGAGTAATCCTATAGTCATTATGTTACAATATCAACACAAAGTGTAATTCAATTGTTGTGGAATTCTGTTGCCCTCGGTAGTGATTTTGCTGGCCGCAAAACGGCCAACATCAAACAAAAAAAAAATTCTGGCAAAAGCGTAACAACCCCCTTGTCAACAGAGAATATTGTTTCGATTCATAACAAATCGAGTAGAAAAGAAGCAGTTTTTGGTCATTGGAGAGAATTTCAGTGCCTGTTATTGCTTATTTTCACTTTCATTTCGGCACTTCACACAACCTCCCGCCCGATCTTTGTGAATTTTGAAGCTTTTGTGTTGAACTTTTCAATTGCTTGATCCACAGTACACAAAAAGTGCTAGGTACTAGAAACATCGTGGTCTTTTAAACCGCTGAGGAAGCTATAGATAGAAGCTTGGAACCGCTGATAAGCAACTCGTTTCATCAATTTGGCATATATTTCACCAAATCACCCTACAAAAACAAACACATCAGCATAATCAACATCAACAGGTATGACTGACGCTAGCTTGACGATGGACTTGAGGGTTGGAAGAAAGTACCGTATTGGCCGTAAGATTGGAAGTGGTTCATTCGGTGACATTTATCTAGGAACAAACATCATAAGTGGAGAACTGGTGGCGATCAAGTTGGAAAGCAGAGCGGCAAGACACCCTCAGTTGGAATACGAGGCTAGAGTTTACAGAGCATTAAGTGGTGGTATTGGTATACCTTTCATAAGATGGTATGGAACTGAGTGTGATTACAACGCTATGGTTATCGACTTGCTCGGACCGTCGTTGGAGGATTTGTTCAACTACTGTAATAGGAAATTCAGTTACAAAACAGTCTTACTGTTGGCTGACCAGCTGCTTTGTCGTATCGAATACATACATGCCAGATGCTTCATTCACAGAGATATCAAGCCGGACAATTTCCTAATGGGTATTGGTAAAAGAGGTGCTCAAGTAAACGTCATTGATTTTGGTTTGGCTAAGAAGTATAGAGATCCAAGAACCCACCTTCACATTCCATACAGAGAAAACAAGAACTTGACTGGAACAGCAAGATATGCTAGTATCAACACTCACTTGGGTATTGAACAGTCAAGAAGGGATGACCTTGAGAGTTTGGGGTATGTTTTGGTCTACTTTTGCAGAGGTTCTTTACCATGGCAAGGATTGAAAGCTGCTTCTAAGAGACAGAAGTACGACAGAATTATGGAGAAGAAAATGGCAACACCGGCCGAAGTTCTAGGCAGAGGCTTACCAATCGAGTTTGTGCATTATTTGAACTATACCAAATCTTTGAGATTTGAGGATAAACCTGATTACACCTATCTAAGAAGACTTTTCAGAGATCTCTTCTTGAGAGAGGGATATAGATATGATTATATCTTTGACTGGGCTATCCAGAAGCAGAACATGGCTGGTAAGAAAAGAGAAGATGGTCAGCCAGAAGGAACTGAAGTACAACAACAGCAACAGCAGTCAACACAGCAACAGCAACAGCAGCAGCAACAACAGCAGCAGCAACAACAGCAGCAGCAACAGCAGCAGCAACAGCAACCAGTCCTACCTCAACAACAATCTCCTCAACAGCAACAGCCAATCCTACCTCAACAGAAGTCTCCTCAACAACAATCTTCTCAACCAATAACTCCTCAACAGTTACAATATCAACAAGATCTACGCCAAATGCAACAGGACAAAATGAAATCTAAAATGGTCTCCAATACTATTAGCAATACTATTAGCAATACAACGCCAGGAGTTGAAGGGGCTCTGGATCAACCAATATCTCAAGTGAATGTTGGTATGCTTCCTAGAGAAAGAAAGGTTCATCCAATACATAGAATCAACAACTGGAGTGAAGAGGTAACCGAATCCAACAACGAACAGTTATTCCGTTCTAAAGACATTTCCGGAGGTTACGTCAAACAGCAAGAAAGCAGGGGTGTTACTGGAAGTGGTACACAACCACAACAAATGAATCCATCTGAGGAAAAATCAACTCCTCCTGTCAGTGCAGGTCAAGGTAATCCACACTGGTTGTGAAGTGTGATCATCTGACAAATATAATCTGTAATACATCAGCATCTGAGTGTTTACAATACATGCATAATACATTGGACAAAATATGTAGTGGTATAAAATGACTTTATCGTTTTGATTTCAATGCCTTACTGACTCTTTTCTGTAATTTTAATTCCATTCTCAATCTATCAATGTCTTTAATCTTATCCCAGTTTATAGACTTATTGAACTGTTTGTTGATCGCAAGGCCATATGCACCTAGGTTCGTCTCCGAAGACTTGTATAGTTTGACACTGAAATCAACAATTTGTTTGATTTCATCTTGTGTCAGTATCTGTTCTGGATAGTGCAGCAGCAAGAATAACACCTCTCCATTATCCTCACATTGTACCAATTGAACTTTGATCTTGATCAAAAACAAAATGATTATGAATGGAAACAGCTTTGTCAAGTCATGATCGTAACAGATCAACTTATCCAGTATGTTGACTGTGTTTTCTATCCCTATCTCTCTAAGGAATAACAATCTCACCCATCGTATTAGCCATATTTGCGATTCAATTCTATGAGTCTTAATCAAAAGTGTGTAAAGTTGTGGATCGATTAGTAAGAGGTACTTGTTGAACTGTGAGATGCACCAACCTATCAAGTTATCCTCATTGTAGAAAGTAGGCACAATTGAGATCATTAATGATGTGAAGATGTTAAATGTCTCTAGTTGTAATTCAGCCCGTAAGGACTCTGGAAGTTCATCCTTGAGAGCATTGTTGTTGGAGGTATGGTCATTGTATAGTTGAAGATATACTAGCCCGCAGATCTCATGGTATCCTTGTTTATACGGTGTGAACTTGTTGTAATTGTAAAGAATCTGGATGATGTCCTTCTGGATCGACTCGTTTTCAAAGACGGGATCGATAATCAATCGCTGGACGTCCAGATCTATGACGTCGAGGATCTCGTACTCTTTCTCTGAGACCGATGAGCTGGTCAACGGATCATCAGTGGTCTCATTACGTTGTGGAACCTGTTGCAATTCGCTGTTGTCGAATTTGACGTTATACGAGTTGAGACACACCGACTTCCACAAGAACTGACGGGAGAAGAACGGGGTGGAGACGTCGTACTGGTTCTTGAGCACGGCGAGCTTCAACTGGTGCAGCGATGGGAACTTCTGCCTGGTGATCTCGGTCTTCGTTGCGTTATCCATTGTAAATCCGAGTAAATTGGCTATTTAATTGTGACTGGTGGTGACATGGCTGTGAGTGACTTTTTTGTGTGCAGCGAAATGGAAAAACAAAAAGATGACTGACCTTAATTTGATTAATCAGACATCAACAACAACAGTCATCAGAAGTTAAATAAGCTAGCTAGCCAGTTATCGCACGAAATGGACCCGTCAAGAGCACCTGGCTTCACACCGCCCTCGTCCAATCCTCACGTCGAGCCTCCGCTGGCACACTCCTCGGAGATCCCAAAAGTTGTTCCTATCGTACAACCTCTAGTGCTCGCTGACATCCCAAACAAGCTCGATGCTCCAATAAAACCGAGAAAACATCGTCGCCATTCACACCATCATCACCATCACAGCGGTATCAACATTGCAGCTGGCTCCAGTGCCACCTCGCTGAATTCTACGCCGGTGCTCTCCTCTAGAACCTCGATAGAATCGACCATCCCAAGAATACCGGAAGACCTTCAGCCTTTATCATCCAACGAAAATTCGGTCTCGGAAGACGATGATGATGAAGGTGATGACAACATGGGTGAACACATCTTCGACAATATCGATCATAACGTCACCACTCAGCCAAATGTGATCAGATCAGATCAGACTGCAGACTTAGAAGAGGTGCCACATGGTGTTGTTAGACAGGCTAAGACGCTTGACGATTACGAGTTTCCTACCCATAGACTAGTCTCCAAACTCTCTAATCCAAACAAGTCCCCACTGGTCATTGTCGCTTGTGGTTCGTTCAGTCCAATCACATACTTGCATCTACGAATGTTCGAAATGGCCGTCGATGCTATCAGAGAACAGACAAGATTCGAGGTTGTTGGTGGTTATTATAGTCCTGTTAGTGACAATTATAAGAAGAGAGGTCTAGCTCCCTCATATCATAGAGTTAGAATGTGTGAATTGGCATGTGAAAGAACGAGTAGTTGGCTTATGGTTGATGCTTGGGAATCATTACAGCCAACTTATACTAGAACCGCAAAAGTACTGGATCATTTCAATGAGGAGATCAATGTCAAGAGAGGTGGTATTTTAACGTCTGATGGCACCAAGAGAGGTGTCAAAATTATGTTATTAGCTGGTGGTGATTTGATTGAAAGTATGGGAGAGCCAAACGTTTGGGCTGATGAAGATTTGAATCATATCCTGGGAAGATATGGTTGTTTGATCGTGGAAAGAACAGGGAGTGATGTCAGATCATTCTTGCTAAGTCATGATATAATGTACGAACATAGAAGGAATGTTCTGGTTATCAAACAATTGATCTACAATGATATCAGTTCTACTAAAGTGAGACTATTCATCAGAAGGGCAATGTCCGTTCAGTATCTATTACCTAATAGTGTGATCAGATATATTCAAGAACACGGACTATACGTCAATGAACCAGAACCAGTCAAGCAAGTTCTAGATGCAAAAGACTAGATGGGATTTGCTGTGATACTTTTAACTTCCTTGATACACCTTACTTCGTTGCTTTCTTTTCATATCAGCACTCGGGTTGTTTGCTGTTTCCTTTAAACTACCTGGTGTGATTTAATTAGGTGAATTAGGTGAATTAGGTGCTGACTGGAATTCCCTGTGCTTCACAAATCACCATGTTATGATCGTTTGTTTGTCTGTTCGTGCTTTTTTTGCTCACACATGTTTATGAAACTAATGAAAGAGGATGTGAGTAGCTGAGGCGGGTGCACTGGTTTGCACCTGGTCTTGGTGTCGCATAATATTGATGGGCAATGACGTTTGTGATGTAAGGAGTCGTTTAATCTCTTGTAAACCGCAAAGCACAGAAATACGAACTTGTTATCACCATTTTCATCATGTTGTTCGTTTGTAAAAATCACTAGTTCTAGACATGAATGCAGTGCACTAAATCAGCAATCTCCGAGCATTCAATCGTTCATAGAGGAATTACATGTACCGTTAACTGCTTTATGTGACGTACAAAAAGGAACGATGACATTTACCCAAAACAGTAATCAAATGATTTCAACGGCTACGGCTCAATAACCTTAAAGGATAATTCATCACGATCTTTCCCCTTCTGAGTGATTGCTATTCTGTAGAAGATTCCAGATATGCATCCTCGTTAAAACAGTAGCGTTTGATAAGCGTATTCAATACTCAAAAGAAATGATACTTCCATCACATAGCCCTTCAGCATGGAAGTATATAATACAACAAGAAGAACAACATACAACTAACTTTGATGAGAGTTTGTTATCTTTCCTTTATTCCACACACTCCTTTGTTTCATTACGCTACTACTCAGCTTTGCTTCACTCATTTAAAGCTACTGGATATCCAATAATATCATCTTCTATTCTTTCAAAACATTTCGCTGTTGAATTAACGTCACTGCAGATATGAAGCTCACTTTTGCTCTTACTTTCGCCTCCTTAATCTTCTTGACTGAAGCCAGTCCAACACCAAATATTCATACCGAGTATACTACACTAACCACAACTTTCAAGCTCGGTTCGTGGAATTGTACCACATCAGGCAATAGTTCATGGCCAGTCACATCCACATCGTATAATTAGGCAGTGTCCTTCATTATACGTGAATCTGATCTAACTACATGAGGAATCAAAGCGTTACTCTATCTGGTAACTGGAGCTCAGATCAAAATATGAACAGTTGATAAGATGGATTTAACGCACGTGTCGGATAATGATAACCTTTCTCGGATATAGTGAAATCTATACCAATTTTGTAAATGTTTGTTTTATAAATATTTTATGTGGTTTATAGCAATGAATAATGGTTTGTTTGATTACTTCGAGTCTGTAGACTACAATGATCTATCTGAATAGGTGATTGAAGCAATTTAAAAAAATTGTGTTTCTACTGGATCACCATATATTTTAGCAATTGACTTATTTGATGTCTTATTCTTTGAAGCAATTATGATTTCAAAATTTGAAAATTTACTTATTGGACAGAATAAACTTATAGTTATATACTGTGAGATATAAGGTACTCGAGAACACTATAATTACCTTTAATTGATATATTAAGACCTCTCTGATTCAGCTAGTTCGCAAATCGTATTTGCTTACATAAGAAAATATGAATATTCAGCGTCATTTCATACACAGTTCATTTTGATAGAGCTTCAACAGATTCAAGGGTCTGAGTCATGTCCTCGACGAGCATGATCTAGAGGTTTATATTACATGTACGATTGATTACTGTATATGTTTCTCTACGATCGAATTTTTGATGTAATAATTTGTATAATGTTATTGGAACCGATTAGTTCAACCAAGTTTAGCATTTTATCAAGCTTATTTCTTACCTTGGTTGGCAACGGCAGCAGCACCAGCAGCAGCGGCTTCTGGGTCCAAGTAGTAAGATGGTTTAGTTGGTTTCAATTTTTCGTCTAGCTCGTAAACTAATGGGATACCAGTTGGGATGTTCAAGTCAGCAATGTCATCATCAGAGATGTTGTCCAAATGTTTAACTAGAGCTCTCAAAGAGTTACCGTGGGCAGCGACAATGACAGTCTTACCTTCCAATAATTCTTTGGCAATGGTATCTTGCCAGTATGGTAGCATTCTGTCAATGACCAATTTCAATGATTCAGTTTTTGGCAAGACGTTTGGATCAATTTTGCTGTAACGTTCATCATTGGCTTGAGAGAATTTAGAGTCATCTTCAATAACTGGTGGTGGGACATCGAAAGATCTTCTCCAGGTTTTGAATTGATCAGCACCATATTGAGCTAAAGTTTCAGCTTTATCTTTACCTTGTAGAGCACCGTAATGACGTTCGTTCAATCTCCATGATCTTTGGACGTCAATGTAGGCGTAACCGGCACTTTCCAAGGCCAAGTTAGCGGTTTGGATAGCTCTGGTCAATTTAGAGGTGAATAAGATGTCTGGTTTCAAACCACTCTCTTTCAATAGTTCACCAGCTCTTTTGGCTTCTTCAATACCTTTTTCAGATAATTGGACATCGACCCAACCGGTGAACAAGTTTTTTTCATTCCATTCGGATTGACCGTGACGAACTAGGATTAATTTAGGCATTGTGATTGAGTATTTGTGATACTTTATTTTCGGTGTGAATCAAGTTGAAAGTGTTTGTTGAAATTGTCGTTTATTTTGAGCTGCTGCCATTGCGTGAGCGCAACAGGAAAATAAAGAATGATCCCGGCGACGTCAGGAGACAGACGTCATTCGCGAAAACAACGAGCACGTGATATTACACGTGACCAGAACATGTTCTTCGCGATTATTTCTGTATTCGATCGAGCTGTTAACTTAAGTCGTGATAATGCTGCTTAAAGGTAAGCAATTGTTGGTCAGTGCTCAACAGAATAAGACCAAGAAGGCAAAAGAATGCCCAGAGCAACGAACACACTCATTTGCACCGGGCTGGGTCTCGAAAAGCTGGAGGATGCAGCCTATATTGAAGGTCTACAGCATGATATCATTGAACACATACAGAATACAGATGTTATTCAATTTATTATACTCAAGTCATTCAAAAGAATAGTGATCATCTTCAACGACACTGAATGTTGTACTAAGATATATGATGCATTAAGGCTATCCCGGAAGGACTTCAAAGTGGGCTATTCCATCAACAATTACAATCACGACATCAGTGATAACTATTTACAACTACCAAATAATAGCAGAATGTTCTTGATTTCACCTCCTGCCTCACCTCCTGTTGACTTTGATTATCACCAGACAGAAGAAGAGCCAAACAGATCACAGATATACACGCATGAAGAGATACAAGAGATGTTCTTGAAGAACAATAAAGAACTAAGAGATATACTAGAATCAAACCAGAAGAACACCAAATATTCGAAAGATGCATTGAAGTCATTACAAGATTTTGAGAAAGAGATACTTCTCAGTGATAGCAAAGATGACAAAAAGCCTAAGATCATACTCCATCCTGTCATCGGCGACAATGATCATTTGATCGGGAAGGCTATACAAAGTTTTAAGACAAGTTTACCACCTAGATCTGTCTTTGACGACCTATCAGATAATGAGTACGAAGATGAGGAATAAAGAAAGAAAGACTACAGTCCGGTGCGAATGAATTGCAATCGTATTCCAAAGAATATAGAACTCTCAATGATTTAAAGTAGTAAAAGAATATAACAAAAATCCCACCTAGATTATTTACCCACCGACGAAACAAAAATTGTCTAAAGGAGCTCATCTGAAGCTAATCGATACCACAAAACTGTCAAGGTGAACAAACGTCACCACTATCGATCGACTTGGGAATAGAACACCGATAAAATGCAAAAAAGTAGACATCACAGAATTCCATACTTTATTGAAACCCCGTTCCTAGTATTGAAAAAAGGCCGAGATGTAAAGAGAACAGACATCTCAATACTCATAGCTTCCCTCGTTCAGATCTCTTTCCATCTGACTGAATGATAGATTAACCAACTTCAGCACATTATTAACATCTGCATTCTCCTTCTGTAAATCCTTGATGATCCTCTGTCTCACCAGTTCATACTGAAATCTTTGTCCTTCATAGTACTGCTTCAATTCCCCATTAGGTAGAGGCATTGGATTTTCTGATGCGACTTTCAAAACATCACCATCTTGTTTCACAGAATCATTCTGACTCGAAGCGATTGAATGAGAGCGTGATGCCACATTGTTCGGTACCTGATTGGCGTGTTGTGCGGATGTGAGAGCTTCAGGGTTGCTTTGTAAGTATGGTTGTTGCTGTTGAGAGAATGAGAACCCATTGAAGGAATGATATTGAGGGTTTGAAGCTTGTTCGGAATTGTAGACAACCGGACTGGCTGAGGTTGGGTGTTGCTTATCTAAGTACGATGTGCTTGTGGAAGGTTGATGCTGTTGCTGGTGCTGTGGTGGGTGTTGCTGATTGCTGGAGTAGGTGAATGATGGTTGGTTGACTGAGAACATGACATGCCCCGATGTGGATGGTGGTTTTGATTGAAGTTGTGGAGGTTGATGTTGGAGTTGAGGGTGTTGTGCGTGAGGATGCTGATGCTGTGGTTGTTGGAAGCTATACTGCCACTGTTGTTGCTGATCCTGTCCATAAGGAGCGGTGTATGATTGAACAACATATCCAGCACCATACTGGTTTGATGATGTTGGTTGCGACGAGGAGTCAACTGGCTGGTAGACGTATAAGTCAGATTGTGCTTGATAGGATGGACGGGAGGATGTGGCCTCACTGGAATGTGATGGATGGCTATGGTCCTGTTCATGATTGGCCTGATAAGTGTATTGTGGTTGCATTGGATGCCCATTGTTGTAATGTTGGACTGACGATTGTTCACCAGTTGGTGTGTGATAGTCTGTCTTGAAGCCTCTATCCGATCTCAGTTTCTTTCTTGTTAGGAATTCAGATTTGTAATATTCACATAGCGTTGCCTCTGAGGATAGCATCAGTTTATCATTGTGTCTTTCCAGGAATCGATCTATCCAGTTCTTTCCAACTTTGAAGAAACGTTCTCCATCATCAGGAGCTCTGTTCTTGTATTTGTCTTTCAGGACGTTCTCACATATCATCAAGATGTCTTTCTTTGCCGGGATGTGATCGCTGTGTCTCAAAACGGACTGGATCTGGGATACGATCAACATCTCTTCATCATTTGTGAATTTTTGCTGTTTCTCATGACTGTTTCTTGTGTTTTTATAGCCGTGGATTCTTCTGGATAGCGTTGTTCTGCTGACTCTGTACTTGTTAGCAATGGAGTTGATGGAAGCCGACTTGTCAGCAGAAGCCTCAGCGACAGCGAGCTTGAAGCGCTCTTCGCGCTCGTTGTACTCCTTCAGCTTCCTATCAGTAAACACTTTTTCTGGAAACACAGTGCTGGTACCCAGGTTCGAGGAGAGCACAAGAGACATGAAACGTACAGCGGATCCTGTTCTCGAGTGTCCAAAGTTGTAGATAGACCGGGCAGCTCACGAGAGAGAAATCATTTTCAAAACGGAGGATCTGATTCGCTTTTTATCAGCATTTTTGCTCATACACATAAAGTTATACTAAGCGTGCATTTCCGTGCTGAACATTAAAAATTATTTTTATCAGAATCACGAGATTCTGCACATTTCCAACCCGAAAGAACAGCACAGCTTTGGCGTGGCCTCTCGCTTGGACCCACGGTACTCAGCTGTGGACAGTTGACACCTCCACCAAGAACAACGAACACGCCCGAGCCCTCAGCACTGTTTTCCATAGCAACAGTTCAATTCGCTTGTCGAAGATCAGTTGTGGGCTGCTTGCCCAACGGCCAATCGAAGACACAACTTATGGCAAGATTCTCATTGTCTATACCTATTACCAATGCCATTTGACTGCATTGCGCTTAGGACGAACTCGCCGTATATCGATGTCGAGATTCCAGAACACCGGGAGCCCAGGCTGTCAGTACGTATCTGCCATGTGTGTACTTGTGACTTGTGCTGTGCTGCTGCCTCTCTCCGGAAGTCTTGCCGTCTTGGATTCTTTCTTTCTGCCTGCCTGCCTGCCAGACTGAAGTCATGAGCGCACCTGTCATCTCTGAACATTTTCTTCCTACTGGAAAGTTGAGGCGTAGTCGTAGGATTCTCTAACCAATGCACAGTTGTGTCTACATAGTTAGTGGCGACTAGTCTATAGCAATGAACCATTGAATATGGGCATTGACCCCAGCAAGCATGTAATAATGGGCTTTGGTACTTCAAAATGGCCAGTGCGATTTACCAAACAGCTTCAAAGGCCAGCTGAGCAGTCAACTATTGTTGAGCGATTTGTATGTACCCTCCCAGATCCAATATGCACAATTCCCGAAAAGAAAGCAGATTCCATAGAGGGTAAAAAACTTCATGCAGACCTCTTACATTTAGCAACATCATAATGCAAGTTAATCTGAACCTTTATTTTCCGTGCTTCTAGTTAGTGCTTATACAGCCTGAGTTTCGTAGCGTTATGAATTACTTGCACTTGGCAGTAAGCACAGTTGTATTCTTAGAAGGATAGGCTACCTGCAAGTTCACAGTTATTCACGACATTCGACATCGAACAGAAGGTCGTTAAATATCAAAATATCTGGAGTGCAACTTGATGTCCCGAGCAGTAGTAGATTGGATAAATACGAGACGCTAGCTTCGCCAGTGAACAACAAAAAAGCAGTTGATATATTGCTTCGATGTACCGCACTATCAGCTGCTGCTCAGCAGAATCAATGATTTTTATTAATAGGATGAGCGTCAGCTACAATCGAGGTCGACTGCTAGATAAACGTTCATGCTCAACGTAGCTCATGTGGAAACATGTAGTCTATGGCCCCAAAGATCTATACGTAAAATACAACATATTTTGGACCCCACAATCATTCCATTTATCATTAAGCGAAGCTGTGTGCCTCAGAACCCAGAACAGGGGACAGCCCGTCGATGTTGTGGACGTTGTTGAGTGTTCTATACAATCTGGTGCATGGCGCACTGAAAGATCAGTGCGCCAACTAATTGGGCTTTGACTATCCCAGTTAAAACGTCACAATTCAGATGTCAGAGACCTTGAAGAATGAAGTTTATGGAGTATGTATGAAGTATGAACACTGCAAGCCAAGGGCTATGATATATTCGCTTACTATACGCTTACTAAGATCAATAAAAATTTATGATCAACTAGCAAGATAAACAGTGCTCGATCTTGAGCCGTCAACCGTCAATCGTTATTGGTACTGCGAAACCCATACAATGTAGATACATGATCTGCCAGATTGATCTTAACAGTCATTGGGACACTGTAAACTAGTGACGTTGGAACTTAAATTGACACTTCACCATATGATTCTTATTGCTACATTGTGTAAGATCACCTACTGCGATTACTTATGATCATATTTGCGCAACTCTCCAGCCGATGAAGGAGCCAAGTAGGGCCCAGAATTTAGCTGACGACACCAATAATATAGCCGGCCAGGTCCAGCGATGGTTTCCTATCAAGGCAGTGCATTAATTTCATTTCCCGGTACCAGTGGTGTTCCCCAGTCACCACGAACCAGCATAAGTCACCTCCCAGGATTTCAACTCTACCCGTTAGACATCTGAGATTTGATCAGGGTTCATCAATCAAACATCAACTTGGAGGGGTGTCTCCAGTCTTGGTAACGCCTTGAACTATATTCTGGCCCTAGTGCTTTGGCGAAACCTTAACATTGTGTGATTGAACACAGTACGAACCTGGTATAATATAAGATGAAGAATCGAGGCAATGGGATGGGAGTCCGGAGGCCCAGATTGTGAATCCCTTCTCTTATCGAAAGGTATATGCAGTATATACATACGCTGAACTACAGATCACGAACCCTGATCGTTACTTGATCAGCTGCACTGGCGCACTTAACCAACAAACTCTCAACTATTCACAGACCGGAAGGATGAATAGGAAGCTGTTTTATAGTGTCATGTAAGGTGTCTAAAACGGGCAGTTGCATAAAAGCGCCCATGAGCAGGAGCTTCAACTGGTAGCATTTTCTTGAGTGATTTGAAATTATCTACTAATCACTAATACACCATTAGCTATCTTGAAAGAATGCACTCTATCTCTGCTTGCCTCTGGTTACATTATGGTTCGATATAATTTGTGTCTCTTACTAGAGCCAAAGCCAGCACCAGTCATTGGGAATCTTGGAGGAAGCCTTCTGTTAGTGGTTAATAAGATTCATTATTGATGCTCATTAGTACTAATAGTCACTCCACATTGTTAAGTATGAAGCTGACGTGGCTTAATGTTAATGCCCAGTTCCCACCGTTCTTGTTTTCTCATCATTAATCTGCGAAAGGTTCGAAAGTTCTGATGAGTCGACCAGATCTAGATTCTGCATTGTTAACAAAGATCAGTTACATGTTGATGTGGAGTTATGGGCCGGTTCTTGCCCCGCGTAAATGCAGTTTAGTGCCCAATAGCCCATGCCGAAAACTGCTATCGGCATGTAAATTTACGAGATCAGCAAACTGTCGGCACTAGCCAGAGCCCAGATGCCAGCCTAGACTCCGTTCAAACTATGAAAGTTGTCCGTATATCTATCTGATACTCATCACTCATTAAAACCATCCATGTCCACTGAAATCAAGTAAGGTCAGATAGCAGAAGAAATCTGCGCAAACTCGAATGTCGTATTATCAAGACGTTCAGTTCCACTTATCAGCCCGCCGAGCGTATGCTGGATCAGCTGAACATCACAGGAATAATCGAGCGTTATGCATACACTTGGCCCGACTAATCAGTAGCCCAATTAGCCAATGCCACTACTCAACACAAGATTGGTACCTCTAATTTGTCACTTTAGCCCGCCTGAGCCTCACTCCATCATAATATTTCGGCTCTCTAATCTGCTGATGAAGGCATGAGCACTGCGAGCGTATTGCAGATAACTCGTTCCGAATTCCAATGTGATGATGACCGGCCGATTAGAGAAGATCAATATTCAAGATACCAAATATATATTATGGGATCCACAGTGGTACCACTTATAGTGCGATAGATAGACCTAATTAAATAGGAGTATTACAGAACAGCACGTACATAGTACATACAGAGAATGACTTATTTCCGGATACTAATATTGTACATTTAGATAGATTACAGAGAGCTTCCCAGTCTAGGCCTTGACGGCTTTCTTCTTCTTGTTGACGACAGGTTTGGTGACTTTAGCAGTCTCGACATTAGCGCTCTTTTTGGTGTTGGTGTTGGTGTTGGTTTTGGTTTTGTCTTTTTTGGCAGCTTTGTTTGCGAATCTCTTCTTTTTTGAACTCAATAGATCAATGACTTCAGAATCTGGGTTGGCAAGTTCGACTAGACCTTTTTCGAAGACAGTTAGTTCAACATCTTCGGCTGATTTGTCAGCTGGTTTATCTTCAGATTGGACATCGGCATCAGTGTAGACAGTGTCAACTTCATATAATGGTAATGATGGAGATTGGTTAGATTTCAAAAAGATGGCAGTCAAAGTTTCTTTTTTGAAGTTGTTGATGACTTGTGTGACGATTGATTCGTTCAATGACTCTAGAGAGCCTAAGTTAATGTTCAAGGTGTTACTTCTTGGAGTTTGATAGATGATTGAGTTTAGGATTTTGGTCTTGATTTGGTTCAGCACTGACTCGATTGAAAATTTACCTTCACTGATTTTCACTGGGATTGGAACTTTCTTGGAATCATAGAACACTTTACCTAGAAGTTTTGGTAATGAAGTTATTAGACCATCATCAGATAGGAATAAATCATATTTGGAGAATAACTCTCTTCTCTTTTCAAATTGTTTATAAGTGGATTTCAATTCAGCAGCTGGGATGATCTCTGAGACGACTTCATTCAATTCAGATTCTTCAATCTTCTCTAAAAGCTCTTTAGAGATCAAATCATCTCTGACAAATAATGCAACGGTTCTTTTTGGGAAGTTGGTTTCACCTTCAATTTTGATTAAAGATGGTTTGAAAACTTTTTTAGCAGTGAATAGATCTTTCTTGTTGAAGATTATTTGAATGTTATTTATAAGATCATCTTCAAATAGTTGTGATTTTCCTGTATCAGACTCAGAAGCTTTCTCAGTGAACTTTTTTAATTCTGATAGAGCCTTTTCAATTCTTGTAGATGGAACTAATGAAGGTTCTAGAGCAGCGACGGCTGTCTTAGATCTCTTTGAGTGAGCTAGAGCAGCTTCGTTCATCGATTCAAATTCTGGAGCTTGAACGACTTTTCCCTTTGGAGTCTTTTTAGCAATAGGAGGCTTGACAACTTTACTTGGTGTAGCTTTAACTGATTGAGGTGTAGATTTAGCAGTTTTGTAAGCACTCTTTGGAGTGTTGTTCTGGGAAGGAGTAGAGACTGGGCCCTTTCTAGCAGCTTTGACTGGGGTCTTGGTTGGTGATTGTTTCTTGGCCATCTTGAGGGTATATGAACAAACTGTGTATGATCTAGAGCTTATTCCAGTACTATTAATTTTTTTCACTATGTGATTTAAATTTTTTTTAAATTTTGAGATGAGCTCACGTGATATTCAATCACGTGTTTATTACATAATCAATATCGTGAATCCGGGTAAGTTTTTGATCAATCTGAGTCGGTGAACAACAAACATTGAGAACAAAGTTAAGATTTATATGTTAGATTTGAGGAGCTACAAGTGATAGTCCGGAGAATAGAATGGTACGTTATTCGTGATGATTGAGATCTCATGATACTGAACTAACAGGTGTTTTCATAGGGTAAAAAGAAATCATCCAGAAAACCAGTGAAAAAAGTGGTACAGAAATTAGACCTTGCATTCAATTGTCTTTTCTGTAATCATGAGAAAGCTATAACGTGTACTTTGGATAAGAAGAACAATCTGGGGACACTGCACTGTAAGGTGTGTGGCCAAAGTTTCCAGACAACGATAAATGCATTGAGTAGACCGGTTGATGTTTATACAGATTGGTTTGATGCTACAGAAGAGGTTAATAAAGACAGAAACTCTGATGACGAAGACGATGATGATGAAGTTGATGATAGACACACCACGACAAGCAATAGTAAACACGATGATTTCGTGGAGAACGATGAAGATGAGGAAGATAACGACTATTCAGATTGAATTACAAGTTGATCATACATAGTTACAAAGAAATGATTATGATCAATCATAAAAATGTATATTAATAGAGAACATGAAAAGTACTACAACAATATTCAGAGTTTTGTTATTACTTCTGTAAATTAATCCAATGCACAATAGAATTAAATTAATACTCTAACTAATCCAATAAATATAAATGTAAATTTTATCTTATAATTTTCTGATCTTCTTTTGAAAGATTATACCATATAATATAAAAAAAGTGAAATGGGGTCATCTTGATACTATTAGTAACTTCTTAATCTCCATATACTTCTTCTAAAAAAATTCTTCTTCTTTCTTCTGTGTATCCACAGCTTATAATACTACCACAAATATCCCATGATATTGTAATAGAATTTCTCCTCTCCAAATTAACAAAACCTCATACAAAAAAAAAACACAAACGATAAAGCAGCACTGAAGTCCATATGAAAATGGTCTGTAAAGACTGCTGTGATGCTATTATTTTAATTCATTTCAACTGATGTGCAGTTTTTAATTGTGGTGAGGTTTGGAGACTAATTCTGGGAATAGATCTTCTTTTAAGGTGATACCTAGTTCTTCTCTGGTTGCTTTTAGCTCTTCCAAGTAGCTGCTGTATTGTTCAGCAGTGTCGACTTTGTATTTCAAACCTTCGAAGACTCTGACAGCGGTGGCATAGTCGTTGACTCTTCTAGCAGCTCTCAAAGCTTTGTCAATGACAGATGGAGATGGAACCAAATCGTAGGAGAAGGCGTTGTTTAAGACACGTTGGACTTCGAATAGATCGTAGGCTTGGTCGAATTCCTTTTCGAATCTGGCTGTGAACTCTTCAAAGGTTTCTTCGTGGTGGTCAGAGTAGTTTCTGATGGAAGTGATTCTTGATGGCATTAATCTAAGAGCAGCTGGACGGGCAGCTAGAGCGACAGATTGTCTGATGGCTGGGGTTCTAACTAATCTGAACATGGCTGAGTTGTAGTGAATCGGAAACAAAAAGAGGCAAGATTGGTTCGTCTAATTTGTAAGAAGCCTTAATCGTTTGATTTTTCAGCTTTTTTTTTGTTTACTCGGTGATGGTTTTTTTCTTCGACCCAAATTTGGATTATGGTTGAAAAAGCTGAATTTAATTGGCTGAAATTTTACACTACAAAAAGAGGGTTACGGAGCCCCGGGAATTTTCTTTTACTAAAAGATAATCAAGGGGCTAATGAGAGCACGGGTGATTACTCATCGTTATTGGAGGTAGTTATTGGTATAGTTGTGTAGTGAGAGTTTGATAGAGATGGGATATCGAGGTGGAATGAGAATTGAGTAGCTTTTAAGACTTGAATTCAGTGCTATAATTCCACATTCGAATTGTAGACTTCCGTTTTAGGAGATAAAACCTGCATTTCGCGGGTATAGCTTATGCCCTTTATAGACGGTTGTGTATTTCAATAAATAATGGTCCCATATTGACCAATAAATAAGGTATGTAGGTAATAAATAGGTAATAAATAGGGGGTAATAAATAATAAATAGGATGATAAATAGGTGATCGATGCGAATACGATCCGTGAATTACTGGCGTTGATTGAACCCATTGAGTAGTTCATCAACCAACATCTGTTCTACTTTATGTGCTTTGCACAAGCCATATGCCCATTCAAGTCTCTCTGTTCTGACCAGTCTGCCATCAAATGAGTTTCTTCTTATGCTTGAGGTAATATTCTGAAGTAATAGGTATGATAATACCTTTTTGTCAACTTCGTTACTCCTTATCAGTTTGTTGAATTGCTTTCTGAATTGAGCATTGAACGTGAAAGGTTTGTCAGATGATAATCTCGTGAATATCTTGACCTTGAGTGCTTCAACAGAGTCATATGTAGCAGTATCAGCGTAATCTGAGGTTGAATTGTGCATTATGCTATAATCCTGCAACATCGTTTCTGATCTCTTCACAGAGAGCCTGTTCAATAAGCATTCCAAATCATCAACATGACCCATAGACAAGAGCTTTTGAGTCACTCCAGCATGTAATTTCTCTAGATCTCTATGGTTTTCTAGGTTAATTAACACCTGAACTTGTTCTGCTGAACTAAACTCTCTAGTGACAAAATCAACAACAGGTTTCGAGACAATGAGAACATCAGCCTTCAATAGTTCAGTAATAAGTCCAACTTTCTTATTAGCATCGAGAAACTTGAAAAATTTCAATTTGTAGTGAATTGGTATGTTTTCAAATTTCTTCAAGAATTCGATAGTCTCGTTGGTATCCAGGTGATCTCTGAAGAAGGTACTTAGTTTCAAAAACCCAGGTACTCCAATATCGTAATCATAACCTTTCAATAGCCATTCAATCTTACCAGTGATGTCAGTGATGTTGGAATATGACTTCTGTAATACCTTCACTATAGCGAGCTCGATGAACGATTGTTTTTGTTTGGCGCTCAAAATCTCTGAGATAAGATGCTTGTATCTTTCCATGTCATCAGGGCCTTTGAGGACCAGCCTCGTTATGATTGGAACTTCGAAATAATTGGTCATTGATGATCCGTACTTTGCATGATTATTTTCAAGATATTTCCAGGCTGTCAAGTAGCTATTATTCATGACCATCTTCTTGAAAAGTTCAGACTTGAACGCCTGAGTATTTTCAAACCCTTTGTTTCTCAAGATCTTGACACCATTGAAGCAGAATGTAAGGTTTTTAGAGAATTCTGACCAACAGCTTATGACAAGATTAGAGAAGTTCAAGTTTGACGTCTTCTCCATGAAATGCAGTAATCTCAGTTCAATATCCGACAAAGCATCTGGCTTAGTGACAAGCTTCTTGTGTTTTGGAACAAGATGTGCAGAATTCTTAAGCAGTCTATGAAAGACACCCTCCGTATGGTATAAGTTGGCTCTGTCGATATGATCGAATGCCAGTGTCACCTCATTCTGTTGCAACAACTTGATGGCCAATAGGACGTTGATGTAGTCAAAGTTTGTTTCCCAGTATGGTTTCGGAAGCACCAGTACGTCCTCTGTTTTCTCGATGACAGTAGCAAGCTGGACAGTCTTGAGGATATCCAGGAATGAAGTTGAACTGAGAGCATCGGTCTTCAAAGTAGGACATGAACTCATCAGTTGATAAAAGTCCTTCAATGCTTTGATGTCAATTCCATTCTCCACGTATAGATTCTTCAGAATATCAAGAAATCCCAATTGTAGATCTGAGTTCTCCTTCAAAAGTGGGAAGACCGTTTCATTCAATTTCTTGATAAAGGTTATATTGGATGATTTCTCCAGGAAGCAGAACTGATATATCTCACATATTCCTCTATCGGATTGTAGCATTGTGTACACTTTCGCCAGTTTCAAGATCAGATCATCACTGAGTTTACCGTATGTTTGATATGAGGATTCACATTTGAACAGGTCCTTTATGGTAGATTCTATCAGCTTCGAGCTCAGCAGTCTCTCATTTTCACAATAGTTTATGAGAATTGCAAGTTTTCCATGGGGATCTGATAGTTTGTCCATCTGTTTAGTCAAAGAAGGATGCAGATAGGCTGGTTTCATCTTGCTCACTTTCTTGACCTGTGTCTGATTAAAGTTCAACTTCTTCTCCAGACCTTTGAAAGGCTCAGGTAGCAATGGTTTGATGAGTCCACCTTCAGATATACGAGGATATGTGACAACTGGATGTGTGATGAAAGGTACATTGTGATTGAGCATGAATATGTTCTGAGAGTCGTACAATTGCCTTTTGGTGGTGGAAAGCGAGCCATTGGTGGTGTTGATATCGCTCCGGCTGTGTGAGCGTGCTATCCTTACCCGTCTCCCGGAAGTCACACCGGCACCCAAGATTCCTTTTCTCAACATGATAGCGGCACAAACTGGACAACGAAGACCGTTTTTGAAGTCTAGTCTACTTCGTTGTTTTCTGATATTGAATAATAGAGATCCTTGTTTTGACAGTGTGGGGCCAAAAATGTCACGTGAGAATGATATTGTTAGAACTTCGCGGGAATTCGCGGAGATCACCATAACTCTAAGCAGTATAAATTGAAGTTACGCTGAATAATACGACTTAAACAATGGGGAGATTGCTTTGTAGACGGCGTATTATTGACTCATGCTTTGTTTGAGGCCATTTTGTTCACTTATCCAACACTCAGCAGTACAATGGCTGATAAACCGGGGAGTCATTCTGTGCGCAGTATGAGATCCTCGCTAGATTTGAGCACTCCACATCCTCTACAACCAGATGAAGCAGATTTGGATGCATTGTCAAGGTATTCCACTCACGGATTCAACGAGGAAGAGATCATGAAATACGAGGTGACGTTTGATGAAGGTTTAGATGACATTGAGAATATCAAGTTGAGGATGTCTTTGGGAAGGAAATGGATGATATGCTTGATTCTTTCGTTCAGCTCATTTATCGTCACAATGCTCTCTTCCGTTTGGGCTATGGTCTCTCTGCCGATAAGAGAACATTTTGGGATATCAGAAGAGGTCGGAATCTTGGGAATTTCGTTCTATATTTGGGGGCTGGGATTTGGACCTGTATTTTTGAGCCCAATATCTGAGCTATATGGTAGAAAGCCAATTTATACTTATGGTGCTATCTTCTTTGTTGCCGCTCAATTCCTTGTTGCATTTACACCGAACTACGGCAGTCTACTATTTGGTAGATTCGTGACGGGGTTCTTCGGAAGTGCTTTCTTGACTGTCAGTGGTGGTACAATGACAGATATATTTGAGAAGAAGGAAATAGGTGTACCCATGTGTATCTTGGGACTCACACCCTTTGCTGGTCCAAGTATGGGTCCTATATATGCTGCATTTCTAGATGACCATATGTATTGGAGGTGGATATTCCACTTTCTACTAATTGCTAGTGGGGCGGTCGCTATAGCTTCATATCTCGGATTACCTGAAACCTACGTACCGGTTCTTCTGATCAGAAAAGCAGAGAGAAAGAGAAAAGAAACTGGTGATGACAAGTTTTATGCTGTTCTGGAGAATATGAGAAGGGAACAATCAGTGTGGAAGAAGATGCAGAGTGGTATCACGAAACCTTTTTTACTCATAGTGAGAGATCGAATGATGGCCATTTTGTGTCTGTATACAGGACTTGCATTAGCCATGGTGTATCTGTTCTTTGTTGCATTCCCATACATATTCAAAACAGTTTATGGATTCAAATCAACCTCTCAAGGATTGTCCTTTTTGGGGTTGTTTGTTGGTCTGGTCATGGGAGGTTCAACTTCTCCATACTTTCAAGGGATGTACAACAGAAGAGTCCAGAAAACTGGGTCGGCTAGTCCTGAGCACCGACTAATCCCTATGATGATTGGTGCTTTTGCTGCTCCTATAGGTTTATTTATTTTTGCATGGGTGTCATACTCACACGTTCATTGGATCGCAGCATTGATTGGTACGGCTTGTTTTGGATCAGGAGTGGCTTTGTTGTTTCAAGGCGTCTTCAATTACACCGTCGACGCATACAGACTATACTCTGCATCGGCTATGGCAGCTAATGCCGTGGTGAGAAGTACCATGTCTGGTATATTTCCTCTATTCGGTCTACAAATGTATAGAGGCATTGGACCACAATGGGGGTCTTCAGTTTTAGCATTTATCATGGTCGCAATGATCCCGTTTCCCTTTCTGTTTTACAAGTATGGTGCTTCACTAAGAGCGAAGAGTCCGTATGGCTGGAGCATGGATTGATCAAATACATACTTTATCTCTATTAGTTTCAGTTGTTTGTTTGTATGAAACGCGGTTCACTCAATTTTTTTTTTGTATGTTGTTGGGGTAACCAATTGAATAAATCTCAGGAACCAAAACAAACAAATTTAAACAAAATCTAACAAATTAGCTCTCCAGTTTCCACTTTCACAACAATCGTGAAGAATTGTCGACTGTTCCGAACCAGCGATGTTCAACAACTTCAGTCAGTCGAACGGTGCCGTTCAGAAGAAGCGTCTGGCGGTGAATCCTTTCAAGCCTCCTACTCCTGTCAAACGCCAGTCTAGTTCCAGTGGCTCTCAACAAACTCTGAACTTCTTTACCAAGAAGTCCTCCAGCTCACTCGGACTGGCGCCAATTGAGAAAAGCAAGAAGCCGCTAGATCTGACAGCGTCAACAAAGCTCAACCAACAGGCTCCACCAACAGATTTCTTCAGTATAAAGAGAGCATCCAGCACTGTTTCCACCACCTCAAGAACAAGCTCTTTCAAAGATGATGATGATGACGATGTCGTGATCCTGAAAAGCCAGCCCGCCAATTTGAAGAACTCGAAACCAGTAGGAAGTCTACTGAATGGTCTGGGGCCAGCCGAGCATAAGCCAATACAGACTGTTGCACTCTCTAGAGTGAGTTCAAGTGACTCCAGTTCAAGACAGTCTGCCTCCAGCGAAGCTTACAGATCAAATTCCGAGGTGAGATCGAGGTCAACTTCATTCAAACCATCAGTCTCACTGGGCACATTACCAAAAAACTCTAATGGTCAAGCTACGTTGAATTTTGGCTCGAAAGACCCAGGTCCAAAAAAGAGAAGAAATCCATGGGAAGCTGTGCCAGTCCTATCCAAAAAGATCAAAAATCCAAGATTAAAGGATGAATCAGGAAGATCGCTGAAAGTTCACCAGTCCTCTATGTCCTTAAGTGAAGAACAACAGCAAGTTCTGAAGCTTGTTGTGGAACAAAAGGAGAACGTCTTCTACACTGGTAGTGCCGGTACAGGTAAATCCGTTCTTTTGAGAGAATTGGTCCAAGCATTGGTGAGCAGCTATGGTCAGGGTGCAGTCGCAGTGACCGCTTCTACTGGTTTAGCTGCTGTGAACATCGGCGGTACCACTATCAATAGATTTTCAGGTATTGGTATTGGTTTGGGTAGTAAACAAGATCTAGCTGGTAAAGTCAAGAGAAACGCTGATGTCAGAGAGAGATGGAAAAGAACGAAGGTACTTATTGTTGATGAAATTTCTATGTTGGATGGTAGATTCCTAGACAAGTTGGAGTACGTTGCACGTACTGTTAGAAACTCATCAAAACCATTTGGAGGAGTACAAGTCGTGTTGACTGGGGATTTCTTCCAATTACCCCCAGTTGACAAGAAGGATAAGAGTGGTAGTCCAATCTTCTGTTTTGAGTCAGAATGTTGGAAGAACTGTATCAGCAGAACCATCATGTTGAGAAAAGTTTTCAGACAAGCCGATACCGAATTCGTCAGTCTATTGAATAATGTCAGAGTTGCCAATGTTGACGAAGCATGTGCCCAACAGTTCAAGAACTTGGCTCGTACTGTGGTGTACGAAGATGGTATCCACCCAACAGAATTGTTCTCAACCAGATATGAAGTTGACAACTCTAACTCTAGAAGATTGGAAAACCTACCTGGTGCAAAGCATGTTTATGAAGCAGAAGATGCAGCACAACCAAACCAAGCATATTTATTAGAGGGAACAATGGCTGCAAAACGTTTAGTATTGAAGGAAGATGCTCAAGTCATGATGTTGAAAAACATTGATGAAACTTTAGTCAATGGGTCTGTTGGTATAATTCTAGCTTTCCTTTCAGAAGCCGTTTTTTCAAAAGTCAAGTCAATTCTTATGAGAGAATATGAACTAACCGACAGGGAAAGAATCAGAGATATGAGAATGTTGTCAAAATGTTATGGACAAAGTACAGTTCCACAAGATGTTGTTGATTACGCATACAAACACGTTACTAAACAACAAGACTTCCTTCAAATTGCGAAAGAAATCCTGACTGACCAATACAAAGCTTTCCCAATTGTTAGCTTCAGTTGCAATGGAGTATCCAGAGTCACATGTGTGATACCTGAACAGTTCAAGGTTGGAAATGACACAAGCAGTGATGGAGCTCCAACAAGAACTCAAGTTCCGTTGTTGTTATCGTGGGCACTATCCATCCACAAGTCTCAAGGTCAAACGTTGGACAGAGTCAAAGTTGATTTGACAAGAGTTTTCGAGGCAGGTCAAGTTTACGTCGCGTTGTCGAGAGCAGTATCCAAAGAGAGACTCCAGGTGATCAACTTCGAAAAGAGCAAGATCACCACCAACCAAAGAGTCAAACTGTTCTACGAAGCCCTCGAAAACCTGTGATCAACACATTATTTACATCCCATTGCATGTTATTTATAGATCATAACAAATAACCATATACACAAATCCGCACAGCCTAAATTTAGAATCGCGATTTTTCATAAAATTTCATAAAATTTCCATTTTAAAAGCTGTGAATTAACACCGAACCAATTCAATTTATAGAGACTAAGTACAGTTGCTGAGAACGACTGGAGACCAATTGGAACCATTTCACTTCTTTTTCTTTCATTGGATTTAGTGTGGCTTCAATCACTTCCAAAGAAGAAACCAGATCAATCTTGCCGATTTTATTGTCTGCTGCTTCCTTAAGCGACTGACCTTTAATGAACCACTATTTGAACACCAATTCTTGATCAACACACTCACAGTTATTCACAATGACCGAACCTGAACGCCATTCCTTCAACTTGTTCCACCAGGACTTCACTATCGACAAGAGATTCGAGATCATCAAAGAGCTAGGCCACGGTGCCTATGGTATCGTCTGCTCAGCACGTTACTCTGAAACACCAGATGTCAACGTTGCTATAAAGAAAGTAACCAACATTTTCAGCAAAAAGATTCTGTGCAAAAGAGCCCTTAGAGAACTGAAGCTTTTGAGACATTTTAGAGGCCATAAGAACATCACATGTCTATACGATCTGGATATCGTTAATAAGGAAAAGTTCAATGAGGTTTATCTATACGAAGAACTAATGGAATGTGATATGCATCAGATCATAAGATCTGGACAACCGTTGACTGATGCTCACTACCAAAGTTTTATCTATCAGACACTATGTGGTTTGAAGTACATCCACAGTGCTGATGTGCTTCATAGGGATTTGAAACCAGGTAATCTTCTGGTCAACGCTGATTGCGAGTTGAAGATTTGTGACTTCGGTCTAGCGAGAGGTTACTCTTCAAACCCTGAGAAGAACGCTGGGTTCTTGACGGAGTATGTGGCTACTAGATGGTATAGAGCCCCAGAAATCATGTTAAGTTTCCAAAGTTACACACAAGCCATTGACGTCTGGTCAGTTGGTTGCATACTGGCTGAGTTATTAGGTAGGAAGCCAATATTCAAAGGTAAAGATTATGTTGACCAATTGAATCAAATCATCTACATCATCGGTACTCCCCCTGAGGAGACCCTTACCAGAATCGGATCACAAAGAGCACAAGACTACGTTAGATCTCTACCGTTCATGCCGAAAGTTTCATTCAGCCAGTTATATCCAAATGCTAATCCTGACGCTTTGGATTTACTTGATCGTATGTTATGTCTTGACCCTGCCAAAAGAATCACAGTGGAGGAGGCATTGACCCATCCATACCTCAAAGTTTGGCATGATCCTGCAGACGAACCAATCTGCACCAACAAGTTTGATTTTACATTCGAAGAGGTTGATGATTTAGATACAATGAGACAAATGATATTGGATGAAGTGGCAAGCTTCAGAGACTTTGTGAGAAAACCTATAGAAGAACAACAACTCGACTTGACAAACCCTGAAGCTGAAGCCGAGGCTCAACAACTCGAACAACAACTAATAGAACAACAGCAGCAACAGGCATTCCAAGAGCAGCAATATCAGCTACAGCAGCAACAGCAGTTCCAACAAAACTATCAGCATCAATTTGATCAACAGTACCAGTTACCAAACTCACATAACACAAGCCCTACTGGTCAACAACTTGGTATCCCTGCTCAAAGACAGTTCACCCATGATCTGCCTCCAAGACCACAAGAGAATCAATTTCCGAACAAAGCAGTGTCCGGTGGACTTGAGCAAGAATTAGAATTCGGCCTTGATGGCTTCAATAGAGTCTAATGGTATCTTCCAAAGTCAATACATGCATATTCAATAGTACCGAAAGAAGTATATTGTCAAATGTGACTACATTAGATGGATTGATATTCAAACGTATTAATAAAACAAAGTCAATAGAAACCAATAAAAAGAACTGAAGTCAAAAAGTAAAAAAAACATCATCGCAACTGTATTGTGCAAGTATGAATAGCACCCTATCAAGGTGATGGAAACATATCAAACCACACTAGTTCACATCAAACGTATACCAAAGAAAAGACCATACACATAACACGAACGATGTTGGCGACGCCAGATTAGCCCAACATAACACATGGAAACCCAACCATATGGAAAGCCATCTCGAAAAAGAAAACACCAAAATCAAAAACGAATAAAACACACGAGTGTTAATCGAGTATTCTCATAATCCTTGTTGTTTAACAAGATTGATGTCAATGTTACTCAAATTGGTATCATTACTGTTGTGTTTTGGAGGATTTTGATTAGCATTAGCAATGGCCTGATTGACAACGTTTTGACTTGTCAAACCTGCTTGTTGTAAAGTGTATTGTGCTTGAGCTAAGGTGTTCAATTGTTGTTGAGATAATTGATCCTGTTGGGCAGCCAATTGACTGACGTACTGGTTGGCAAGACTGATAGGAATTCCGTTAGCTTGTAGTAGGTTTGGAATCGTTTGATCAAAATGAACATCATCTTTCAAGTGTTGTGAGTTGAGTTGTTGATTCTCATTGTGTTGATGTTGATGTTGATGTTGATGTTGATGTTGAAGTTGATGTTGATGTTGCTGTTGTTGAGGTTGTGATGGGATGAATCCTGAGGAGCCTTTGAGTTTCTCCTCTCTTTTCATCTTTCTTGTTTCATTATAGATGTCTTCACGGTTGATCAGAATGTCTTTGTATTTCATTTTGAGTTCTTTTTCAATGGCAAGTGGTTTGGTACCTTTCAAATATAGAGCTCTGATCTCACGATTGATTTCAGGATTTCTTCTTCTCAACATTGGGAAACTCTCATTCAAGTTTAGTTTATCATGATTGTGTTTGTTTTCAGTGATTCTCAGGATCCATTTCACAACTTCATCATTTTCATTCTTTTTACAATTTGCAACCATAGAAAAAGGACAGTTGATTTTTCTTGTGGTGAGCTTTCTTTTTCTCTCTTTCTCATCAATGTTTCTCTTATTTCTGTAGTTACCACCTAACTCACAAGTGAAATAAATAGCCTTATCATTTGAATGAGAAATAACAATACCAAATCCATTTTCTCTTGCATATTGATGAATATACGTGATCAGTGATTCTCTCGTGACAAACTCTGTCTGTGGAGCAGTTGGCTCGAACGATTGAACAGCAGCTAGCAGAGAATTCTGGGCAGCAGCAGCAGCGGCCGCGGCCGCAGCAGTGGCTTGGGGTAGATGCTGGGCCAACTGTTGAGCGTTATATTGTTGTTGTTGATGGTGGTGTTGCTGCTGCTGTTGAGCTACAACGGCATCGAGCAATTGCTGGTGGCTCAGCTGGTCGTGCTGAGACAAACGCTGCTGGGCTTGATGAACCTGTTGCTGATAGAACTGATTTTGCGATAGTTGTTGTTGCTGTTGCGCGTACTGTTGTAATGCAGCTTGTTGTTGTTGTAGTAGCTGTTGATGAGAATTATTGGTTTGAGCAATACTGGCTGATTGCAAGTCATTGTTAGGACTGTCTGGATCCATACTCATTGTTGCTGTGGTTTAAACGGGGAAATAAGCCGATGATAAGTGAGATGACTCCAACGAGCTGAGCAGCGGGCGAATTGAGCACAGAAGAGTGGAAACCGGAAAGTTTTGTGTCTTTTGTGTGTTATTGTTTGTTTTGATTTTGGCGTAGGGAAAGAAAGAGAAGAGAAAATTTTGGAAAAGGCACGCCCCTTTCCCAGATATTTTCGGTAAGGCCACAGTTGCCAGAGATGAGATATCATTGGTTGGGACAGCACCAGATGGAGAAGCTGTCACGTGATTTATTAAGTTGTCAGTCGGGTAACTACTAACTACACACGAAGATGCCGAAAGGGGAAGCTTTTGAATTAGCAACTAGATAAGGCATTTGTTGTCATGACAACAACGTCAAATATTATTGTTAGCCACAAATTCACTTGTCAATTAAGTTACAATTAGTCAAACTACACTTCATCTGAAATTCAACTGCTTTTACAAAACAGATCAACACTCCACACATTTTAAGCTCATTTCATATTCACCCATCCCACATCATCTTCAACTCCATTCGTCTCCAATGCCTTCTCCAGCCTACGACGAGAAGGAACAGTCGTTGAAGCATGAATTCCAGCCCAGATACAAAAGATATTTCTTCATTTCTGGATGGCTTACGGTCGCCCTTACTTGGGGTTCTGCACTACTGATTATATCCGTTGCATATCTGCAGTCCACGTCGCTTGAATTATATGAAGCAAGACACAAATCCCTACCATCAGGAATTCACAGGGAGACACACATCGAAGATTTATCTAGAAGAATTGGGTTCACCCAGTCCAGGAATTCCACTTTCAGACCGAAATTCAAACCAATCCAATGGATCGCTGAGCCAGATTCTTTCATCAACGATAAAGGTTATTTCGTCACAAGTGAAGATAGTACTTATATTATCAAATCTCTTGAGGATCCAGACTATGAACAAGTATTATTCAATGGGTCGACCATTTCTCTAGAAGGTATAACATATGACATTGATGACTTTGTTGCAAGTCCTGACTTGAAATATGCCTTAATACAAACCAATCACACTCAACATTGGAGACATTCTTCTTTCGGTGTATATTGGGTTCTCAACGTTGAAACAGACCGGATTATACAGATACATCCTGAACTTTTATCAATAGCCAAATGGTCTCCAACATCAGATAATGTTGCATTTGTGTTGGAAAATGACATTTTCCTTTACAACTTGAATAACCACTCAACGACCAGGGTTACTACTGATGGTGGCGCTAGTATCTTCAATGGGAAGCCGGACTGGGTATATGAAGAAGAAGTGATCGAAGGTGACACTGCATTGTGGTGGTCTCCTGATGGGAAATTCGTTTCCTTTTTGAGAACAAACGACTCTGAAGTACCAGAGTTCCCAATACCTTATTTTGTGCAAGGTGATGCCCAATCATCTTATCCAGAGCTGAGAAAAATCAAATACCCAAAACCAGGCTTTCCAAATCCGCATGTCCAACTTGCATTATTCAACCTCGATAGTGAAAACTTAAGCTATATAGATTACTCGGATGACATCTTCACGGAAGTTCTATGGGTTGGGAATGATCAGTTGTTATTGAAGACTACTAACAGATCTGCCGATTTCTTGAAAGTGGTCTTGATCGACGCTGAAAAGCTTACTTTTGATATTGTGAGGGATGAAGGAACTGATAGCTGGTTTGAAATCACCCATGATACTTTCTTCGTGCCGAAATCCAAGACAGTCACTACCGACGGCTACATTGACACAATCTCAGTGAACGGCTTCAATCATCTGGCTTACTTTTCACCTCCATCCAATTCTACTCCGCAACTATTAACGGAAGGAAATTGGGAAGTTGATGGTGCGCCAACTGCGTTTGATTACTCTAAAAATTTGGTATATTACTTTTCAACGAAGGAGTCATCCATAGAAAGACACTTATACTCTGTCAACCTACTGAGTGGAGAAACTAAGAAGTATACTTCCGGTGAGGGTTATTACACAGCATCATTCTCAAGCGGTGCGAGATATGTCTCATTGAAGTATCATGGACCATCAATTCCATCTCAACAACTAGTTGACTTATACTCTGATCAGAGAACAATTTTGGAGTCCAATCACGAGCTACGTGACCTTCTAGACGACTTTGACCTACCTCAGCAGAACTATGGCGAAGTTGATATTGGCACAGCTGTTGTCAATTATGTGGAACGATTACCACCATCCTTTGACCCTAGTAAAAAATATCCTATGCTGTTCTTCATGTATGGTGGTCCGGGATCTCAAATGGTGAGCAAGACTTTTTCACTAGGATTCCCTGAAGTCGTTTCATCTCAGTTGGATGCCGTTGTTGTAACGGTAGATGGCCGTGGTACTGGCTTCAAAGGTCGTGAGTTCAGATCACTAGTTCGTGACAACTTGGGTTACTATGAAGTGATTGACCAGATTGCAGCAGCTAAACATTGGGGAAAAAAGTCTTACATCGACGAAGAAAACATTGCAATCTTCGGATGGAGTTATGGTGGTTACATGACTTTGAAGACTCTCGAAGCAGATGCTGGTGAAACTTTCAGTTATGGTATGTCTGTTGCACCAGTCACGGATTGGAGACTATACGATTCTGTTTATACCGAGAGATACATGCATCTACCACAGGATAACTCTGAAGGATACGAGAAAGCCAGTGTCAACAACGTTACAAATATTGGGGAAGCCAAACGATTCTTATTGATGCATGGAACTGGTGATGATAACGTCCATTTCCAAAACACATTGAAGGTATTGGATAAGTTCGATCTAGCAGGAGTTGAGAATTACGATCTTCATGTGTTCCCAGACTCAGACCATGCCATTCGTTACCACAATGCTGACGTTATAGTGTATGATAAGTTGTTGCTTTGGTTGAAAAAGGCCTTCAGAGGCGATTATTTGATACCAAATTAGACCATTGAATAAATAAATGAAGTAAGGCTCCAGTGTAGTGTAGTGCAGTGAAATAGTGATAGTAAGAAATAGGCCACAGGAGTCAGTATAACCACCAGTGTCGTCAAAGTATTCGCTATATATAGGTCGGATCTTGGATGAGTTCCGGCCAATTATTGGTCAATTTTCGCGACAGCGTCTCGATGAAAATGATGTACAGACGAATTTCCAAATTGAAGAAAAGAAAATAAAGGTAAACAAATCAAAGGTCGCTTGAGAAGTTCAATTGAGACATATTTTGACTTTGAACGCTGATTGTTGACATTTGTTTTTGGTAACAGTCTCTTTTTGTTTTTGTTTTCTCGTCGTTTGATAGATTTATTGTCATGTCAAAGGAAAGTGGATCTGGCGAAATCGCCACCAAAGTGCCAGAGGCCCAAGATCAAAAAGTGAAAGAACAGAAACCTACAAAGGAAGAAGAATTGACCGAAGAAGATGAGAAGTTGAAGAATGATCTAGAGACTTTGGTAGAAAGATTGAGTGAAGCCGATGCCACTCTATACACAAGTGCACTAGACCAATTGAAAGAGTTTATTGTTTCCTCCACGTCTTCTATGACTGCTGTTCCAAAACCATTAAAATTCTTACACCCTCATTATGATACATTAGTCAGTGCTTATGAGGCATGGACGGATGCTACTCTCAAGTCCAAGTTTGCTGATATTCTCTCTGTTTTGAGTATGACACATTCAGACAATGGCGAACATGACGCTTTAAGATTTAGATTGATTTCAAAAGCTGATGATTACACAAGCTGGGGTCACGAGTACGTCCGTCATCTAGCCTTGGAGATTAGTGAAGTATCCGCCGAAAGCTTGGAAACCGAAACATCCAAATTTGACGAAGCTGAAGTCAAGAAGGTCGTCTTGAAGATTACACCATTTTTCTTGAAGCATAACCAAGAGGCCGACGCTATTGATTTACTATTGGAAACCGATAACATCAGTGAACTTCCTCAACTTGTTGACAAAGATATTTACTCCAGAGTGGGGCTCTACCTGGTTAGTTGTGTTCCATTATTAGCTCCTCCTGATGATTTGGAATTTTTACAAACAGCCTTCTCTATCTACCTAGAACATGGCGAGCTAACACAAGCGTTGTCCTTAGCTCTGAGAATTGATAATGAAGAACTCATCCAAGCAGTTTTTGACGCTACGTCTGATATTTCCGTCAAAAAACAGTTGGCTTTGATATTATCTGAACAAAACTCATCTTTCAAGAACGAGGAAGTGCAAGATTTGATCAACAACACCAAGTTGTCGGAGAAGTTCCGTTATTTGGCCAAAGAACTTAACCTACTAGAGCCAAAAGTACCAGAAGATGTTTACAAGTCTCATCTAGAAAACTCACATACTGATTTGAGTAGCATTGACTCAGCCAAGCAAAACCTTGCTGCTAGTTTTGTCAACTCTTTTCTCAATTTGGGTTATGGTACTGACAAACTTCTCACTGAAGATGACAAATGGATCTACAAGACGAAAGGTGATGGTATGTTATCCACAACTGCTAGTGTGGGTTCTCTTCACCAATGGGATATTGAAGGTCTACAGAGCTTAGACAAATACCTTTACTCTCCTGAAGACGAAATCAAAGCCGGTGCGTTGATCGGTATGGGGCTAGTCGGTGCAAGTGTTCATGATGAAGTTGAACCTGTTTTGTTGTTGCTACAAGACTACGTCACAAATGCTAACAAGAAATTGAGCACTGCTGCTGTCTTGGGTCTAGCGTTGTCATTCGCAGGATCACAAAATGAAGATTTACTGAATTTGTTGCTGCCTCTAGTGTCAGATCTAGATGCTCCAATTGAAGTCTCTGCATTATCAGCTTTAGCATTAGGACATGCATTTGTTGGTACCTGTAATGGTGAAATCACTTCTACCATTTTACAAACTTTGCTTGAAAGAGACTTTGAGCAACTAGAATCCAAATGGATCAAATTCTTGGCCTTAGGTTTAGGTTTGTTATTCATGGGTAAAGCCGATCAAGTTGACGATGTTTTGGAAACCATTCAAGCTATTGAGCATCCAATTTCGAAGAGTTTGGAGGTTCTTACAAGAATCAGTGCCTATGCCGGTACTGGTAACGTTTTAGAAATCCAAGGATTGTTTGAAATATTGACTCCAAAAGGTCCTTCTACTGAGAAACCGAAAGAGGAAGATGAGGAAGATGATGATGAAACCGTTACATCAAAGGTTGATAAAGAAGACGACGATGAAAATCTACCGGACGCTGATGCTGCCGAGGCTGAAGTTCCAGAATCTACTGGAAGTGAGGTGAAGAAAGAAACATCCGAAGAAAACGATGAGGACTCTGAAGATGACCTAGAAGAAGAGAAGAAGGAGAAAGATGATACATCTTTAGGATATTCTGTGCTTGGTATCGCAATCATTGCACTGGGTGAAGACATTGGTAAAGCTATGAGTTTACGTCACTACGGTCATCTATTAGACTATGGTAGTGATTCTATACGTCGTGCTGTTCCATTAGGTATCGGTTTGTTATCTACATCAAATCCTCAAGTGAATATCATAGAATCCCTATCCAGGATCTCACATGATCAAGACATCGATGTCGCTATAAATGCCATTTTTGGTATGGGTCTATTGGGTGCTGGTACAAACAACGCTAGATTGGCTCAACTTTTCAGACAATTAGCAAGTTACCACAGAGACTCCAACGCTATGTTCACTACAAGAATCGCACAAGGGTTAACTCATCTTGGTAAAGGTACTTTGACTTTGAACCCATTCACCAACGAAGGCAAGATCTTATCTAAAACCACACTTGCTTCATTACTGACTGTTGCTGTCGGTTTCCTAGAACCAAGCTTCATGTTGGAACACCACTACATGTTGTTTTTCTTGAACAGTGCTGCCCATCCAAGAGTTCTGATAACAGTTGATGAAGATTTAAATGAACTTCCTGTTACTGTCAGAGTTGGTAAAGCTGTTGATATTGTCGGCCAAGCTGGTAAACCAAAAACAATCACTGGTTGGGTCACACAGACCACACCAGTTCTTTTGGGACATGGTGAGAAAGCAGAACTGGAGGAAAACAGTGAATACATTGCTGTGTCCTCATTCCTAGATGGAATTGTCATATTGAAGAAGAACCCAGACTACATAGAAGCTGACAAGTCTTCTTCTACTTGAAATACAAAATCCTAAGTTTCTTATTTCGATTATGTATATTGCATTCGATGATCAACTTTTTCATGATACGCATACATCTCATCTTGTGCACGTATTGTAATTCCGTACTTTTTGCTATTTCACAATTTGATTGCTTCTATACTTGTTTGTTTTATGCATTATTCGATTTCTATTGGAAATCGACAGCTTTACCAGCCATTAGTAAACCAACAATCAGACCGAACAGACCCAAGACTGAGCCGAAAATCTCGATAACCAAGATTTTGACGAATAATGATGAATCAGCAGCATCTGAAACTGCAGCAGTGGAACCGGTGATACCGACAGCAATACCACATATCAAGTTACTGATACCAACAGTGATACCAGCCCAGAACAAAGAGTAACCGGTGTATAGATTGCTCTTTGAGTACAAGGTATCAGCACTTGCGGTGGTTAGTTTAGCAGAGAAGACGATTGCCATAATCAAACCATAAATAGCGACGACTTCACAGAAAATGATACTGATCAGATTCTTGGTGGTGATACGAGGAGCACGAACACCGGCACCAAGAATTGAAGAACCAGTTATGAAGATACCCCAAGCTGCACCAATGACACTTAAACCAATACACGAGGCAATACCCAGATTGGCCCATAGATAAGGTGATGTGGTTTCTAAAAATTGACCAAAGTTGAACGTTTCACCTTGACCTGTGAACAGTATGTCTATACATAGTGTTAGTAACTTCTTTTTGGACCGAGAATCCAGGGAATGAAACCATATCACTTGGTTGCATCTCGAAGTTGATAATCATTGATTGTGTACTTACAGCCCCCATATATGGTTATAATGGACAGTATGAAGTAATTGAAAGTCTGCTGCACAGAAGGCAGCGAGTATTCCATAGAGTCTCCCATTACTTCCACAACAAAAGCCCGAATTGACTGAGAATACGTTTGTTTGGCTGTTTACAATTTGTCTCGTTTTCTCAAAGTTTTGGCCAAAATTGCAAGCCAATTTTTATAAAGGGATAGTTTCGCGAAAACAAAAAAAAGAGCGAAAAGTACCTAGATAGGAAGATTACCACTTTTGGCATATTTATGTGATATGTATGTTCATTCGATTTGATATTCTATTTATTTATTTGCTTTCTGTGACAACAGCACCATCGTAGGCCAGGTCAAGGACCTTCCAGCGACATGTGATGTTTTCTTTAGCGAATCTGTTGACGATTTCGTGGGCGATCTCTTCAAAGTTTTCAGTAGCCAATGCTAAGATAGTTGGACCAGCACCGGATAGACAGATACCTAATAGACCAGGATGAGTCTTTGGGGTGACGGATGATAGAATCTCGGTGAGCCCTGGAATCAAAGTCTTACGGTATGGTTGATGGACTCTGTCTTGCATGGCTGGGTAGATCAATTCTGGGTCAGGTGGTGATCGAGTCAAAGCGGTGGTTAACACAGCTAATCTTTGCAAGTTGAAGATCATGTCTTTGGCAGTGTATGCTGTTGGAAGAACACCACGGGATTTGGCGGTGGAGACCTCAAAGTCTGGGATGATGGCAACACATTGAACTTCCTTTGACCAATTGTATTTGATGTGACGACCAATATCATGAGGTGGGATTGGTGGCTGTAAACCAGTATTGTAGCCACCAGCTGGTTCAGGTAGAACTTCACTCAATGGAATCTCTTTACGTTCCATTTCTGAGGCAGTCAGATCACGTAAGTATGAACCAACGAAACCACCCATCATGGCAGCAGTGATGTTATCTGGATGACGTTCAATCATCAGACAGTAGTCCAACATTCTTTGTTTGGAGAACCCTAGTTTACCAATCTCATTACCTAGAATGACACCGGCAACAACAGCAGCACCTGAAGAACCAAGACCTCTACCTAATGGGATAGGATTGGTGACATGGATTTTAGTACCGATTGGGAACTGTCTGATATCGTTACAACGAAGAACGTAAAGGGCAGTTCTAGTGATCAAGTTTTCATCTGAGGCTAGAGGCACATCAGCTGCACCTTCACTGCTGGAGTCGTAAGAAAGTAGACAGTTGTTTGGATCTTTGTTTGATTCACTGGCATATTTTGAGTCAACGGTAACATCAAGCTCTAAGAAAAGGGCTAGACCAATTCCAAGAACGTCGAAACCTGGACCGATATTCGCAGAAGAGGCTGGAACGGAGATCTTGAATTGACGAGGCATCTTAACTCTCAAGTTTCTCCACAAAAGTGACAATCTTGTACTTTCGAAGCAGCTAACAACTGGCGAGTTTTGTAATTTTTCCACATCTTGAGTCATCGCCCCGGAACTCATCATAGTTAACGCTAACAAAATGGTCGGAATTTGAGACACTCACTAATACACTAATCGGTGATAATAATGATCATGAAAAATTATGTGTCGGCAGCTCAGAACTCCAGAATAGAATACCAGATTCAGCAATGTTGGGCAGAAAAGTCGCGTCTTTAGCCTTGGCTGCTCGTTGCAGAGCGTACTCAACACTTCCAAAAGTGAGTAGAACTTGAAATACCGGTCCATCAAGACCCATTACTGACAATGATAGACGTTTGAATCTGCTACTCTAAGCAATGGTGTCAGAGTCGCAGTGAACGCTCTACCTGGCCATTTCTCTGCCAGTGGGCTCTTTGTCGATGCTGGGTCAAGATATGAGACCGATGGCCTCAAAGGTGTCAGTCATCTGGTGGATAGACTGGCGTTCAAATCAACAGAGAACTTCTCAGGTCAAGATATGCTAAAGACCTTGGAACTACTAGGAGGTAATTATCAATGCATCTCCTCAAGAGAATCTTTGATGTACCAGGCTGCTGTTTTCAACAACGACATCGAAAAGATCTTTCAACTGCTTTCTGAAACCGTCAAATCACCAAGAATCACCGATGAAGAATTGCAAGAACAAAAATATACAGCAACTTATGAGGTTGATGAGATATGGCAAAGACCTGATCTGCTCCTTCCTGAACTAGTGCATGCTGCAGCCTTCAATAACGAGACGTTAGGAAGTCCACTAGTGTGTCCACAGGATAGAATTCCACTGATCAATCGCTCACTGATCCAAGAATACCGTGATAAGTTCTACAACCCTGAAAGTATAACGGCAGCCTTTGTTGGTATCCCATTATCACAAGCTGTGGAGTACGCTGCGAAATACCTTGGTGATATGGTGCAGAAAACCCCAAAAATCAAGCCAGCTGCTGCACATTACACCGGTGGATCTTTACACATTCCAAAGCTAGATGGTTATCAAGAGGAACTATCTCATGTCTACATCGCATATGAAGGGTTATCGTTCGACGACCCTGACGTCTACGCCCTTGCTGTGCTTCAAACACTACTCGGGGGTGGTGGATCATTCTCCGCAGGTGGTCCAGGTAAAGGAATGTACTCAAGAGTCTACACACAAGTCTTGAACCAATACTACTTCGTTGAGAGTTGTCAGGCATTCAACCACTCATACACTGATTCTGGTCTTTTCGGGATCTCCATATCTGGACACAGCACAGCAGCAAAGTTACTGCCTCAAGTCATTTGTGACCAACTTGTCAGAGTTATGTCAACGTCTCGTAGTAATGGGTTACAAATGGGTGAAGTTGAAAGAGCAAAGAGACAATTACGTTCTTCATTGATGATGAACTTGGAATCTAAGATGGTTGAGCTAGAAGACCTAGGCCGTCAAGTCCAAGTGAGGAACACTAGAGTCCCATTGAAGGATATCGTGGCTAAGATTGAAGCATTAACTGTTGCTGACATTAGAAATGTTGCTGAAAGAGTCTTGACTGGAAAGGCAAACAATCCAGGAAAAGGTACTGGCAAAGCAACTGCTGTATTATTAGGCGATCCCGAATCATTCGGCGATGTCGATGCTGTGATCAAAGGATTTGGCTTGGTAGGATTTAACTAGAGTCTTGTATATAACTGAATTTACTCTACCTGTCATACAATATCGAATCTACAGTAGACACTTTACTATTTTATTATTATCATGATTATGGTATTGTCCAGCACGTTCACTATAGGTGTTGCATAGTCAGAAATCAAATGAATATCTCATCAGTAACCAGCTTGTTCCTCTTGGTGGTTAGGGTATCAAATTTCTGCTTCCAGTCATTAAGCTCTTTCTCCATCTCCATCGAATTCTCTTGTAAATGTCTGATTTCTCTCTCAGCTCTTTTGATCGTCAGTCTTGATGTTGAGTCAACACTTTGCCATTTATGAATCGCATTGTAGAGCTCAGTGATCTTCAATTCATACTTGGCTCTTTCGTCATCAAACTTGTTCAATTCTCTTTGTTGTCTGTCGACAAAGCTCTTCAGCTCATCAACCGAACGTTCTAGATTCTTATTGGCTTTGTCAGACTCAACTCTGAGGTCATTCTCCTTTTGTAGTCGCTGTTCAATCTTAGCCACTCTATCAGCCCAAACTTCATCGTGATCGACTTTCAACTTCTCTTCCAGCTCTGATATTCTGTCTTGTAGAGCTTTGGTGAACTTTCCTAATGATTGATTCTCCTCAGCTAGAATAACGATCTTTTGCTTTTCCTCATCAATGGAAGCATTCAAATGGTCTTGTAAAGACTTCAACTGTTTCTTCTCTCTCATTAGACCATCGATTTGAGTTTCATATTTGTCAATCGCGATCTTCATGGACTCCTCATTTCCTGCGATGATTTCCCTTTCATTTTCAAATTTTTGATATTCACCAGTGAGATCTTTCAGTTGAGTTTCCAGCCTGGTCTTATCATTCGTGAGAGCATCACGTTCTTTGATCAAGGCATCAATGGATTGATTTAGAGTATTCAACTGTTTCATCAATGATCTCAATTTGATTTCCAAATCTTTCTGAGACTTAGCATTCTCAGTGTTCTCTTCTTTCAAATCGTTCACCATTTTCAGGTAGTATGACTTTTCCTTAGTTAACTCTCTGATCTCTTGGTCCTTATGACTTCTCATACTTCCCAGCTCAACTTCCAAGCCACCAATGATTGTACGTAGATCTGTCTCAGTTCTCAAAGAAGCGTTCAGATCATTTGAGAGTTTATTCAGCTGTGATTCCAACTTAGCTTTCTCATTTGATGTAACATTGACTAGACGTTCATGGTAGTGTTGAATCTCTTCTTTCAACAGATGTTGGGATGATTTAGTCTTTGACAGTTCAGCCTCTTTGGATTCCAAGTTAGCCTTCAATAGACCAATGTTGGCATTGAGTTTCATGATGATGGCTTCACTAGCTTTCAACTCCTTTCGTACACCATCCATACCTTCAGTAACTTCAGATAACTGTTCTTTTGCAAACTTCTCAGCATACTTAGCATTTCTGATAGCAGCTTCAGCATCCTCCAACTTGTTGTAGTATTCTTCAGCCCTCAGTCTGTATAGTTTGACACTTTTGGAAAGATTGACATTTCTTGTTTCCAAAGCCTCAAGCTTCAATTGTGTCTTAGCGAGTTCTTCACGAGCAAGCTGATTAGACAAAACATGGACATCTTTCTTCTTGTAGCTAGATATCAACTTTTGATTCTCTTCGAGCTCTCTCTTCAGTAGTGCCATCTCAGATTTAGTTTCGTATAACTCCTGACGAGTGGTGTTGAGATTTGAAGACGCTTGTTGATAAACTTCTAATAACTCTTCATCATGCTTGGAAGACGCTAATAACTCTTTATGAACCAAGTTGCCTTTAGAGAATACAGAGTCCATAGTGGAAGCTGATGAAACGGACGACCCTGACAGCTGTCTCTCCAGGAATCTGATTTTAGCTTGACTTTCCTCATATTTGGCTTTGTAGTGATTGGAAGATGCCTCTTTAGGAGATGGTGGAAGACTGAATGTGTTCTTTTCTTTCAAGGTACGAGTCTGTAAGTCTTGAGACAGTCTTTGAGCTCTTGCTGAAGCCTTGCGTTCTAGATCCAAGTCAACTTTCAGTAGATTAACCTCATCTTGAAGCTTCTTCATATCTTGATCAGAAAAGTCTGGAGTTTCACCTTTGTCAAGTGACTCTTTGATTTTGGCAAGTTGAATCTTCAGCTGTTGCTTGTCGAATGTTTCAGAAGCCAATCTGTTGTGAAGAAGTTTCAAGTCAGCCTTCAGTTTGTTCTTTTCAAACGTTTCTTTCTTGATTATAGCTGCTTGCTCATTCATTATGAGTTTGATACTAGCATATTCTCTAATCAACAGATCTTTATCATCTTTGAACTTGTCCAGACTTGGATCGGAACTGATATTGAGTGATCTTGTTCTCAGAACATTCAGAGCAGAACTAACACCGTCAGCTTTTCTATCTTTGTTGATGCTGTCATTTTCATTTCTCAAGTCTCTCAACTGAACCGCCAATTTGTGCGAGTTTGCTCTCTCTTCATTTAAATCAGTGGTCAATGACTTTATTTGAGATCTTAGACTCGTAACATCATTATCATATTGTTGTCTACCACGATTGAAAGCAACATCGTCACTGATCTTCTTTTGGAGTAACTCACGAGCTTCTTTAGCTTCATGCTCAAGTTGTCTGTGTTTGTTTTTGAGATTCTCCATTTCTACCTTCAGAGTAGATAAATCACTGGAAACACTCTGTTGCGCCTCTTTGAGTGAATCACGCTCTTTGGTGATTAACCTTATTTCCTCAGCTTGCTTTCTAAGATGACCTTTCAAGAGCTCCAAATCAGATTCCTTCTTCGACACAACGGATTCAAACTGTGAGTATGACTCTTGGAGTGTCTTCATCTTGGAACCAAGGACCTTGTTTTCGTCTACCAGCTCTTTAACACGAGCGCTAGCCTTGGAGTAGTTCGAGTTCAGCTGACCAAGTTTCTCCTCCAACTCTTTGTCAGAAGACGATATCTTATCTTGGAGTTCCTTGATTTGAATATCTTTTGCTCTAACAAGTGATTTGAGCATCTTGAGTTCATCTTCAATCTTCTTGCTACCCTCTTCGTTATTCTTTTGTGAAACTTGGGTCTGCTTCAGTGTGGCCTCTAGTTCAGTAATCTTCTTGGATAACGAAGTTTTCTCTTTCTCAAGAACACCGACGAGCTGTTTGCCGTTTGTAAGATCTGCCTCGTAGGTAGCAATCTTTTCCTCAAGTTCTCTTTGAGCTTTCCTGAAATCTTTGCGTTCAGAGACCATCTGTTTCAGGTTTGTAGCAGCCTCAGTCAACTTGGTTTCCAGTTGTTTCTCCCGCGTCTTCGATCGATCGAGATGTGTCTCCTTCTCTTTCAGCAGGAGCTTTTCAGCTTCGAGCAGAGATCCAATCTTCACCAACTCAGCTTCAGTGGAGACATGCTTCTCAGAAATATCAGACTTTTGGGTCTCTGCATCCTCAAGCTTCTTTTCAAGAGTCTTGATCTGTTCAGCAATCTGTTTCGTCTTTGCCACTTGCTGAGAAGATTCTAACATTGGCTTCAATGTGGCATACAAGCTAAACCATGGATCCTCGCCGAGCTTGTTATAAGTTTTAAATGCCTTCATCAAGACTTGGGAAGCCTGCACTTTTTCCAGCTTTCTGTTGACTTGTCTCCTCTTGAGCACACCTCTAGCAACCGCCTTGAAAGAAGTCAGCGTTGTCTTGATTTCATGGTCTCTCTTGATTTCCAACTCTGCCAAAACACCCGCTTTGAAGAAAACCTTCGTCGAACCAACTTTGTACGACTCAGTATCCAGCTTCAACGCCTTCAACATAAGTTGACAGTTCATTTTCATGTTGGTGGTGAAGTTTGTTGCGGAAGTTAGCACTTTGTATCTATCGTGGAACTCCTTGAGGAAGATCCTGTTGGGGAAACCAGAACGAACGATTCTAATACCTTCAAGTACACCATTGCACTTCAATTGCTCTATGACCAGCTTCTTGTCGAACTGCTGTGGCTGTTTCTTATGATTTGGAATGATACATCTGACGAAATGAGGGTGAGTCTGAGACAAAAGAGTAAGCAGATTGTTCAGTTGTTCCTTGTGTCTTTGTGATACGGTTTTGTGCGATGTGCGAATTTGTGATAGCTGCTCGGAGTAAAGCGATGAGATGAAGCTGTTCTTTGAACCTGCCAGCATTGTAACGACACTGTCTGCCAAAGGATCACGATTCTTCTCAATCCAGCCGATAGTTGAATACTCGACATCTCCAGCGTAATGTTTCAGCGTGAACTTGTTAGCAAACTTTGAAGGCTTGAACTTATCTGATTTTTTGTTGCAGAATTGGTTCAGTTTGTCAAAGAAAGAACTGTCTGATGATTTCGGCACTATGCACTCCTCTTCTAGAATTGAAAGGATACCGAGTGGTTTCTGCTTCTCTATGAGGTCTATCGTTTGTTGCAGATCTTGACCGAAGTCGATGAACTTCCATTCAATATCTTCCTTGATGTATTCATTTTGCTCCAAAACAAACATGTGATGATTGAAGAACTGCTGTAGTTTTTCATTGGTATAGTTGATGCACAGTTGCTCGAAAGAGTTCTCTTGGAAGATCTCAAACCCAGCAATATCCAAGACACCAATGAAGTTATGACCTGGTCCACTATGATTTAGATTTTTGTTGATAGCATCAACCATGAACTTGAAGATCTTTTCATATAATGACTTCGATAAAGCATCTAGCGAGAACTTTGCTTGGGTAGCATTTCTCGATTGTTTCACCAGTTCTCTACCAGCATGGACTTTTGGTCGCAGAACAGCTTCTGTGAAGTCTTTACTTGAGACACCAAGTAGCTCAGACAGTTTTTCAACAGATGATTTGAAACTGGCTTGCTCAGCTTTCTGGGAAGCAAACTCTATGTTACCGATGTGTAGAATGATGGCAAGTAGCTTGAACATCTCGTAGTAGCTTGACTTTTCGATACCTACTGTGTCAAGGGCAGCCTTAAGTTGTTGGAAGTCCTTCTTGTCGTCAACTCCAGGGATTGTGAAGTTACTATCCTTCAGGTATGCAAATGTTGATGGCGATCTTACCAGACCCAGTAAATCTAGTTCCTTCTCAGTGAGACCGGAGAGCAGTTGGTAGAAGACATGGTAGTTTCTCTCTTTCTTGGATTGACCAACCACTCTTGACTTCTCAAGAAGATACCAGTCTATATGAGCACCAGCTATCTTCCCATTATTGTCGAACTCAATCTTGATGAACTTTCCAAATCTAGAGGAATTGTTGTTGCGTACTGTCTGGGAATTACCAAAAGCCTCCAATATTGGATTTGCTTGTATGATTTGCTGTTCAAATGTTTGTGCTGTTCCACTCTGTTTCGATGTGATTGCAGCAAGATACTGAATGATCTTCTTAGTATTCTCCGTCTTACCAGCACCAGACTCACCAGTGACAAGAATTGACTGATCTCTTTTCTCTTTGAGTAGGTTTTGGTATGCTTCTTCAGTCTCAGAGAAGATATGAGGTTTGGTATCTGCTTTTGGTACTCCATGGTACATGTTCATGTAATCTTCGCTGTATATCTGTAATTTATTGTATGGATTGATTGCCACCAGAAAGAGACCAGAGTAAGTGTAGATGAGATCTTCTTTGTATCTCATGTCAAGGTTATTGAGCACAGATGCTTCATTTAGATAGGTCAATTCTGCAATATCATCAGCCTTATCGAATTTAGCAGGATTCACTTCACCAACCTGGCTAGAAAGTACTGTTTCATCCTATACAATAGTTAATAGGTGTCAATTGCTTGCCATAGTCGATGTTTGTACTTACTGATCCATCCTCTAATCTGACTTTAATCTTGTCATTGCCAACTGTTTCAAGAACATAACCTTTCTTAAAGACGGTATGCTTATCTGGTATCCAGACCCAATTCATGGAGTCCTTCTTGACCTTTCGAGGAGAGGTGCTCATGTTCAACTCAGCTCAATATAGTCTGTTATCGATATATGGTGATGACTTCAATTGTTTGTCTTTTTCAGATGGGTAGTAAACAAAAACATTCTTTTAGTTTGTTTACGTTTTACTGAATCGGGAGCATAAAAGTCACATGACTGGGCAGATTTTTCTATCAATTTGTAACCTGGGCAACAACCTCGAAAACAGCCGCTGAAAGATGTTTGGATGTTAGACCGATGATGTAGGTACCAGAACTGAGAAGCGAGAACAATAATAGTGGGGAGTTGGGACTGGACTCCAAATATTTGATCTGGGGAAGTCAACTAGTGAATATCGATCAGGCGAGATCGTAAGATCAAGTGAGAAGTATTAAAGCTGTAAGCACTTCACACTGTGTGACTAGAGAGCCTTCTTTGTAGTAGCTAGCTAGTAGATAAGAATTTGGCGGAAACGGCCCAGGACAGCACCGACCATAAAGTACAGTCATGTAGTTTCGGATCGCTGACCTGGCCTTTCGAGACGAGGTTCTGTGATTTGGTTGCTAAGTGAGGAGTTTCTGGTGTGTGTTTTGTCTGATGCCGGGCGAGTTTGCGGCAGTTGCGACCGCCTTGGGGCCCTGCGAGCCTAGCTTCTCCGCTAAGCGTGCAGCGACAGACAGATCTCGGGCGGAAATCACACGACTGGGGTCTGGGGGACTGGCGTGAGCGTCTGGCAGTGACTGACCCGCCTACCGCCCAAAGCCCCCAGACTGGGGGAGAGAATAGAACATCAGAGAAGTACAGCGAGCATAAAATGGTCTCACCGCTCTCACGTCACGGCCTGGAGTGAAAAAGTATATAACGTGATGCACTTCCGGAGAAACTAAAAATTCCGCTCGAACCCTCCCAATCAACCATTGCTTTGCTTGTTAAACAATAGACCAAATGACTACCTTAGAACAAGAAGTAGACAGAATCGTTGACGAGTTCACCGTCTCCGAAGAGCTTTTGCGTGTTCTGACCGAACACTTCATCAAATCCATCGAGATTGGACTCTCCAGCAAGAGTGATGAGCACACCAAAGGTCTACCAATGATCCCAACATTTGTCACGAAGATTCCAAATGGAAGAGAACGTGGTGTTTACCTAGCTGCTGACTTGGGTGGTACCAACTTCAGAGTCTGTTCGGTCACTTTAAGCGGTGATTCCACTTTCAAATTGGAGCAAACTAAGAGCAGAATACCTGAAGACTTATTAGACTCTTCCTCTGAGGAGCTATTTCAATACTTGGCCAAGAAAATCGGTGCTTTCGTCGACCAACACCATGACATCCCAAAGAACGGTGATAAGTTCAAACTGGGGTTCACTTTCTCATACCCTGTCAATCAAACTTCATTGGATTCCGGTACTTTGATCAGATGGACTAAAGGTTTCAAAATTCAAGATGCCGTTGGAAAAGATGTTGTTGCTGCTCTACAAGATCAGCTTGACGCTAAAGACATCCCAGTTAGAGTTGCTGCCTTGGCTAACGATACCGTTGGTACTCTATTAAGTCACGCTTACTCCAGTGGTGCTACTGCTAATGGTAACCAAGGTGATAGTGTTATTGGTGCCATCTTTGGTACTGGTACCAATGGATGTTACTTGGAACCATTAGATGAGATCAAGAAACTTGACCCTCAATACGTTGAAGCACTAAAAGCTAAAGGTGAGACCCATATGGTGATCAATACAGAATGGGGTTCATTCGATAATGAATTGAAATATTTACCAAACACCATCTACGATCAAAACATTGACAAGGTCTCTGCTAACCCAGGTTACCATATGTTCGAAAAGAGAATCTCTGGTATGTTCTTGGGAGAAGTCTTGAGACAAGTTCTTGTTGACCTTCACTCAAAAGATTTGATCTTGACTCAATACTCATCATATGACAATTTACCACACAGATTGAGAACTCCATTTGAATTGGACTCTGAAGTCTTATCACATATTGAAATCGATGACTCTACTGCATTAAGAGAGACTGAATTATCCCTAAAACAATCTTTGAGATTGCCAACTTTACCAGAAGAACGTATCGCTATCCAAAAACTTGTTCGTGCCATCTCCAGAAGATCAGCTTATCTATCTGCTGTTCCATTGGCAGCCATCTTACTCAGAACTAGAGCTTTGGAAGGATACCATAAGGAGGTTGAAATCGGTGTTGACGGTTCAGTGGTCGAGATGTACCCAGGTTTCAGATCAATGTTGAGACATGCTTTGGCTTTATCACCATTAGGTCCAGATGGTGAAAGAAAAATCCATGTCTTGATTGCCAAAGATGGTTCGGGTGTCGGTGCTGCTCTATGTGCCAGTACCAACAACTGAGAAGGAAGAGAATGAGAAACGTGACGATCTGTTAATTTTTGTTAAGACTATGAATTTACCATTTTTATACTGTAGCTTCATCCATTTAGTTTCCGAATTGGGACATCTAGCATTCAAAGCAGTGTTATCATATGCCAGTTTTGTACGGGACAACACTTTTGTCACAATTTGCCTCCAAGATCCAGGTCACCGAAATCTGCTTTGAGCCTACTGACAATCGAGCAACTGCTGCTATTAGGGCATAAGTTCAAGACGCCATCAATACACTTCTTACAAACTTCACCGATTCTGACAGAAAGACCAGCTGAAAACAAGGATTGAGACCATTCGTGGAGAGATAAAAATGGCACCAATTCATCACTTGATTGACAACGAGAGTGGTTCTGAAGCAACATTGGCAACAAGTGCGAAGTCCCTATCCAAATTAAACAAAACTCCAAGTGGCCCTGTTGAAAAGCTCTTTCCAGAGATTGACAAGAGTGAGTTGACAAGACTAATCATTCAGTCATTAAGTGACTTGGGGTATGAGGAGGCATCGAATACCCTTAAAACTGAGAGTGGACTTGAGCTTGATTCTCCTGTAATTGACAACTTTATAAGCTACATAACGAATGGTGAGTTTACACGTGCTGAAGAGAGCATTGATCAGTTGAATTTGGTTGATGATTCTGAGACAATCAAGAACTTGATAAAGTTCTTAATCAGAAGAGAAAAGTTCTTAGAAAGTCTGTTCTTGGAACCTGACACACATAGTGCATTGAAGATCTTACGAAATGAGATCAATGAACTCACAACAATAAATAATATTAGATCACTCACAGCATTGCTTATGGATAAAGATTCCAAAACCTTACAAACTGCCAATGGATGGGTTAGCTCATCGGTTGATGAGTCCAGAAGTTTCCTTCTGAACGAAATCTCCAAGTTCATAAACCCTAACGAAATGATACCGAAATATAGACTGTTCAAACTATTGCAGCAATCGATCAAATACCAGAAGTCCATCAACCTATACCAATTCGGAGACGAGGATGAGAAAGTCACATTGTATGAAGATATCAAATCCGATCGCACAAACTTCCCAGATACAATAGTGAGAACCTTACAACATCACAGAGACGAAGTATGGTTTGCTGTCTTTAGTCATGATGGGTCAAAGTTAGCCACCACGTCAGCAGATCACATGATATACATATATGACGTCCATGATGATTTCAATCTTCTAAAAAAGCTGATTGGGCATGAGAAATCAGTGATGTATGCTAGTTTTAGCCCCGATGGAAAAAAGATAGTGACATGTGGGATTGAGTCGAAAGCTAGGATTTGGGACGTGGAAACCGGTACGACGGATCATATATTATCGCTGGAGGATGATCATAGAATTTGGTGTGCTGAATGGGACCCTGAAGGAAACTTCATCGTTCTAGGATCCCCGGATAAAGAAATCGCCATATTCAACTCTTGGACTGGTGAGTTGGATTATAAGTGGGATGGACCTGTGTTGAATGACCTTGCTGTGAGTTCCACATATAAGCTGATAGCTGCAACATACGATAAAACGATCGAAGTATGGGATCTTGAGACCAAGCAGAAACTCCAGACAATTGAAATTGGCGACAGAATATCAAGTGTGTCAGTATCGAAAGAGAACCCGAATCAAGTATTGATAAGTACAAGTCCCAACGAGATCCAGCTCTGGGACTGGCACAGAAAGATACTGCTCAACAAATACGTTGGTCATACACAAGAGAAATACATCATCAGATCATGTTTCGGATATGGTGAGAAACTCGTTGCGTCTGGAAGTGAAGATGGTAGACTATTCATCTGGAACAAAGAGTTTGGTGCATTACTGGGAGCACTAGATGCTCATAAGAACTCTAACTTGAACTCAGTTGCTTGGAATCCAGTTGACAAAGCCATGTTTGCCACTTGTGGTGATGATAACATAGTCAGAATATGGGGCCCTTCAAATAGGCTTTCAGACTAGTCATGAACTGATTTCTACAATATAGAGACTATAATACATATGTTTGTTCATACGAGTATGTTTTGTTGACTTTAGTCCTCACCATCAAAATGCTCCAACTCTTCAGCATCCTTCTGGCCTCTATCAACATCAAGCAGTAAGTAAACGGGAATGGATAACATCAGCAAAAAGAACAAAAAGTAGAAGGTATATCTAATATTATGCGTTCTGTCCGTGATAAGAGCCGTGACTGTTGGCCCAAGGATGGAGCTTCCCTTGTCTGTAACAGAATATAGACTGAAGAACGTCGATTCTTTCCCCTTCGGTATCAATAAACTGAATAGTGATCTGCTCACTGTAGCTAGACCACCTAGTGAAACACCGTACCACACAGCTAACAGATACATCTCACCAACATGTCTTAGCCCCACCAGTTGAAAGTAGAATCCCAAGATACCATACAACGGAATGATGGAAGCCCATATAATGACGCAGATAAGTGATGTTTTTGGTGTCACTTTGAAGTAAGCCTGTAGCTGTGGGACAGCGAATGAGCCAAATATGGCGAATAACACAGTCAAAATGCCAACAACGACTAATTTTGCAGTGGACATCTGAAGTTCAGACTTCGCAAAGAGAACAGCAGCAGAGTTAATCGTTGTTATTGAGTCAGAAACAATGAACCAACCGAGCAGGTATATCAGCACATCTTTCAATACTGATGCATGTTTGATTGCAATGAATAGTGTCCTCCAGCCAAACTTGACATATTGCACAATCGCACTCTCTCTATCATGCAAGTGCAATTGAGGACCCGGTCTCGACTTCAGTAAGAACACCAATGGGATCTGAAATATCAACCACCATAGACCAACAAAGAAGATAGCATACTGAATAGATGCGGTTGTTGAACCAGTCTTCAAAACGATGAGCACGGAGATGATCTGAACGACCAATGCAGAAACATAACCAGAAGCAGCGCCCAGACCGCTGAGTTTCGTGATAAGATTTGATCTGGCAGGTCCCCCATTCGTAATTTTCTCCGAGTTCGCTACCAATACTGGTAAGAACGCATTACCACAGACATTAACAGCACCAAAGCAACTATTCGATATCATGGCTAATAATGCAGAGACATAGTATCTTCTGCTGGTGATGAGGTTGAAACACATGGTTGACAGAGCTCCAATCACACCAAATACTATCAGTAACTGTTTTCTGTAATGGCCTCTATCAGCAGCACCTGACATTGATATCACAGTCAGTGTTTGTATCAGGACGGAGAAGGAAAATGTGTATAATGCAAATGATGATGTATCAATATAGTTTCCAAGGACATAAACGACACATTTGACAGGCGGTAGAATATCGCGTGCGAACAATGGTGGATGTGGAGTTAATGGTGATGTTGAATTCGAAGGAGGTGGTAGGATAGGAGGTAATGGCTCATTAGGCATTATGCACGGTTGGGAATGATCGTCTAGTCTGACACCATTCTCCCTAGCGAATTGTTCCAATAACAGGGGCACGTAGGTAGAGACAGCTGAGACAATGAATGGTTCTGCAGCCCAAGCATATAGACACCATCCTAGTATTTCCTGTCGAGTAGTATAGTCTTGGATCTCTGGAGTTCCTTCGAGATTCTCATTTATTGGCTCATTCTGTTCTTCCTGGGTGATTTCTGGAGATCCATCAGTCGGAAGTTGCACTTTCCCCTTCTGGAACAATCCTTTAACGAAATCCATCAGAATAACACGACAATAAGCTATATCGAACCAACTATAGTTGGGTTCAATATCGAGTGGTATTGACGTCAAAATGAGATAAACGTTTCGAGATGGTTTCGCGAAATGCTTACCTAAGATTTTTGTGCTTTGAATTTTTGGGCCAGTGGATGATTTCTCAGCGATGACTTTTTATGGGGAAGTTCAAATTTGGCATAAAATTGGTGAAACTTTGAACAGACAGACAGACAGACAGATTTTCAGTTTGATACTAGTAAAGTTTGAGAAATGGACGTGCTGGATGATTTTGTGAAGAATCCACAGAACAGATGGGCGTTGGAGATCGTCAGATCCATGAGAAATGGAGTCGTGTATGGTGGAAGACTTAGATTTGCCCATTCGTTGGTGATAAACCTCTTGTTCAAGAGAAATGTGGCCCTCTTCAAGCGACTATCACAGGTGCTAAGGATGACAAAAGATCACAGTCTGGTTTTAGCTTCTTACGCTTTGGTTTACAAACTCGCTATCATGGCCTTGAACCAGCTGTTTACAGAAAAACCTATTCACGAATTTATCGCGGGTTGTATTGGTGGTGGGTTGATCTATGGGAATCAAACTGCCCAGTTCAATCATTCAATAACGCATCAAATTACATTATATTGTTCCGCTAGAGTAGTGCTTGGTCTGGGGAAACTTTTAGCCTTCAAAATGGCCAAACTTACTAAAGAACATCGTTCATCGATATCAACTAGTGTCATAAAGATTGACAAGAAGCATCTCAGAAGCAGTATCCAGAACAACTCATGGTTTGTGTTTGCTAGTATTAGTTGGGGTGCAGTCATGTACTTGCATAGGTTTTATCCGAGCTTCTTACAACATGGTTTGGAGTCAAGTATGGTGTACATCTATGATAACGATGACTGGAGCGATTTCAAGTCACTTCTCGGTATTTGATTGACTGCCTGGACTTAGCCCCTTATTTATAATAATGAATATTCTTCACGTCAGCTACAAAGTTTTCTCTTTGAATCATTTCATTTAGACTATAAACAGTAAGTGCATTATGATCACACAAGTAAGGTAAATTGTATCAAATGCTGGGCTGGTGGAAAATGCAATGAATAAAGGAGATATAATGCTTGAAGATGTTGGGAAAGGTCATGTAGATCGACGATATCATGGAAAATTTGAGTTGATAGCTCGTGAATTGTTGATCAGCAATGTTTCTTGCAACAAGACGTATGAAAAGAAAAAAAAAGGCCAAAAAAAGATTATGCTTGGTAAAACCAGATGCGTTGTTCAGGATCCAATGAAGTATATAACAAATGGTACAATAGTCCTTGGAGTTGAGAAAAGGACAGTATGATAGCCTGCAGGATAATAAGATTTTTTTTTTTTCAGTAGTTTTTTTGATTTGGAATAATAATAATTTATTAATGTTGATTCATGATCACATGGATGGTATCTTCTGGACGGGACGTGTTTCTGGAAGACACTTTCTAAAGATATACTAGGAGTGTTTCAGTTGGCAGTCTCTTCGACGGTAGTGGCTTCTGGCTCAGCAGTGACTGGTTCTTCTGAAGATTCAACACCAGCAGAAGGAGCTGGCTCTTCAACTTGACGAGGGATGATCTTCACCAATTTAAGCTCTTCATTACCTGGAGCATCTCTTTGAGCAGAAGGTAGAACCCAGTTACTCCAGTTTTCTTTGGCTCTAATCTTCAAGACATCACCTTCAAACTCAGCAATTTCCAGAACGACACCATTCATTTCATCAATGGATCTTCTGATCAAAGAAACATCACCAGCACTTAAAGTGTTCATTCTGTAGAAGTTTGCAATGATGTATAATGGTAACCAACCTTCATCGTTCATTTGTTTTCTCAAATGGATGTCCTTGACCAAGTTATCAACAGAGAAATAGTACTGGACTTGTTTGATCAATGGGAACAAAGCATCGACTGGCTTGTATGCATATGGATTATCGGTGAATGAACGACGTTGTTGGTAGTATGTTGGGTTGTGGTTTGGATGAGCATTACGGACGTATCCGTTGGATTGGTTGAATTTGTTGTAACGTCTCGAGTTGTTGTTGAAAGTACGCGGTGGACGTTGGAATGGTTGTTGGGATGCTGGATAGAATTGGTTCAGTTGTTGAGGTTGTTGAAATTGTGGGTTGAAACTTTGTTGGAGTGGGTTGAAGGTGTGTTTGTGGTGTTGACGGTTTTGGTATTGTTGTTGATCAGATGGGATTTGGCCATTTTGAGTTTGGTCAGCAGTGTCTTGTCTGGAAGAAGACTCGGTAGCTTTATCTTGACCGTCGGTCTCTTCAGAAATCTGACTTTCTTCTTTAGGTTGTTGTTTAGTCACTTGTGCATGAGACTGTTGAGGTTGTGATTGATGTTGATGTTGGTGTTGTTGGGATTGTTGATGCTGAGGTTGTGATTGTGGAGTGTCTTTTGTCTGTTGTTGAGTACGCTTTTCAGCTTTGGTCTTTCTAGCTTTGGTCTCGTTAGGTTTGGTACTGTTTGGAGTAATGTTGGTAACACTCTTTTGAGCATTTCTTTTTTGACCGTTGTTCTTCTTATTGGAAGTTGGTTGTGCTAAGACAACTGAAGCTTTGAAAGGAACCCATTTCTCTTTTGAGCTCTTTGCAACAACGATTTTTTTGTTTGGAACAACACCGTTTGGTTGTTGTTGTTGATGTTGTTGTTGAGGAGCCTCTAATGGTGATGGCCAAGATTTCGAATCAACGGCAACATTTGAGTTGGATCTGGAAGAAGTAGCGGAACCCCAAGCACTGACTTCAGGAACTGGAGCAGGAGCCAATTGAATGTCTTTCTTCACTTTTTCGGCTTTTGGAGAAGGGTTTGGGGAAGGTAAAGCTTGCTCATCAGAATTTGATTCTTTGGTGGAGGTTTCCTCGGTGGTGACTTCGGCTAAGGATTGAGTGATGGAGTCAGCAGTGATCTCAGCAGAATCAGATTGACTTGTTGGTGTGGTTGAGCCAGTGGCCACAACATTGGCATATGAAATCGTAGACATGATTTATGGAACAATATTGATGGAATTAGGTTGCAAAATAGAATATAAAGCTCGATCTATGATGATTGACTGTAAATGCTTGGAGGAGAATGATATATAGAGTGGATGATTGAATATGGGTAAAACTCTATTCAGTTAAGAAGAATGAAGTGAAATATGACAGGATATTAGACTTATATGTAGCTTGAAACACTCAATGAACCGACAAGTTGGTATAAACTGCTGGTAAATGTATCTAGCAATTTCTTTCAAAGACCAATAAAGAAAATCAAGGTAAAACTCTTCAAACTATTTGAATCTTTTTCGTCCAAATTCTATTAAAACGAATCTAACTCGATGAAAAATTCTTGTTCACATACATTTTTTGAAAATTTTTTTTGTGTGTGGACGTTATGAATTTTTTTTGTTAGCTGCTGCTCTTACCAGGAATTTTGATTCCTCGGGGAGCCGATGAGGTTTTAATAAGAATGTTCGTGGTTTGGCCATGAAAACGACCAATATGAAGCAAGGAAAAGAGTTGGGTGTTGGTCAATAGGTAAATGAGAAGCATGTCTAGACGACACAGCTAAATCCTAATTCAAATGACTCAACTACAAGCAGTACCACCCTCGTGTAAGGTAGTGGTGTCTGGATGTATCAACTCCCACCGCATCCCGCGAACTTTACGCGCCTCTGTTTGATTCGCATACAAGGAGTTACTACGATTGTGAAGGTTTCTGTAGTTCATGAGGAAATGATTAGAGGTTGTAGATACATTGTGATGTGTTATATATATTCTGTTTTATGGTGTTGTGACCTATTACCCTCGCTGTACCTCATTTAATCATGGGACAATATGTCTATAATCAACGACGTATAGCTTCAAATAGTCTGCCAGAAAACGACTAATATAGACAGGAAATGCCTCATAACAGCTCACTAGTAAGCCACTACACTCACTAACGTTGCTGGAATAGACAGTCTAAACAGTATTCCACTACCAAGCCAATATGTAGCACACGAACTCAAGATATCGTTGGAATCACTCATAGTGCGTCTACCAGTTTATATCAGATTTCAAGGAAGAAGCCATCAATTGAAGCGAGTCACCCAGAAGACAGTGTCTACCGAAATCTAGAAAGCTGGACCTGGCAGCAGAATGATCACAAGGATTCACAATGGACCGCACCGGATAGGATATGCCTTTTTAGCAATATATCATACACGTCTGTTCTCACAAAAACTGCCCAGAACCAAACGGACAAACAAAGACCTACCACTCGAAACAAAGAAGAACCCAGAAGAAGGGAATCTTACCAATTTCGAATCTTCGACACCTCCGACATACACTGAGAATGACATTGAAAAGATTAAAGCTTTCAAGGCGAGACAACAGCCCATTTCCAGCTTAACTCGAGATCTTTCGTTGAACGGGTTCTTAAACCCAGTAAGTGAGAAATCTACTGAGCTTGTGTCTGCTGATAATCTCGAGGCAGTACGGGAGCTGAAGATGCTCTATGAAAAGTCCAAGAGACCTGCTGCTATCGAAGAGCTGCCACCTTGGTCGCCTTACAAGAGAGATCATGGAGAGGAGACGACATATGTTGATAATCTTCAAACAACTAAATCTTCAGATTTTTTATGGTCCTTGCAGAAGAAAATGTTTGACCTTAATGATGGTGATGGGTTCATCCAATCCAGATTCAACTACCTCAACCATGTGATGACAGTGGTGAATGAACAAAAACACACACTGATTGCACTAGATACGAAAGTTATCAACAAGGAATTGAGAGAGATTGGAATTGCAATTTATGATCCAATGGTGAATAGGAACTCGATATTCCCAACGCTCGAGAGATACCACCTTATCATTGATGAGTTTCACGGTGTTCTATCAACGAATAATTACCATGGTGATAGTATCAAATTGCCAGCTGAAGATGCTATAGGTTTCATCAACAAGCTAGTCGAAAAACATTGTATACTGATTGAAGATGAGAGTAAATCAGCAAAGATAGTGGGTCATTCGATTATAGACACCATTCAAGCTTTGAAAAAACATGATGTGATTTTGCCCACTGACAAAAAGGATCTTCTCGATACCTATCTGATCTATATGATTCCCTTCCTGTATCATGAACGGTTGAGAAGTGAGCTACCATTGAAAATTGCAACATTTTTAGGGCTTGACACAGTTCTGAAAAGATTACAGATTCCATTCATTGACGTTCATAACGTCGGAAATCGTGCATATCTCACCATGTATGCTCTTCTCACCATATCCAATCCATATCATAGGATCAAGTTCAAACTGGATAACATTGAAAGTAACTTACAATACATGGAGAAGTTCCTGGTCAGTGAGCTGGAAGATATATTAAGAAGCTGGAACACCAAGAGTCATGTATCTGTTGAGACTTATACCAGCATCAAACAGTTTGTGTCCAAACCGTACAATAATTACAGAAGGGCCCTCAGAGACATTTATAACTCTGATGGATAGATAGATAGAATGACTTGATGAATACTGCATAGAACATAGTACAATATGAGTTTTACCACGTGACTACCCTCGAATTGTAGTCAAATATTAAGCACAAAAAGCTGCTTATTTTCAGGCCACTTCCGGTTTAGTGGGAGGAAAAACACTAACTAACATCATTATGAAGCCTAATTATAAGTCATCGTGCAAATTTGATCACATTATTCAGCTGGTGTTGTTCTAACCTTGGCCTGTTTATCAGTTTCATCTAGCGTACATATTTGCTCTGGTCACATGCTTCGTACTTCAAGTAGAGTATTTCTTGAGGTGTCTTCTGTCTTCCATACACTCAAATCTCAACAGAGGTCCTTCTCCATCATGTCATATAGAAAGCGTCCAGTTTCCTCTTCTTCTGAGGGCTTCAAGGACAGAGAACTGGCACCCAAAACAACACACAACCAAAGATCGCAGAGTTCGAAGAGACGCTCACCCAAATTGAAAACACACTCCAAACCAGCGAAGTCTCTTTCCAAACAATTAGAACAAGGTGATACGATGCCATCTCAAACAGGTGTTGATGATATCGCTGCTGCTGTTGAAGAATCAGTGGTTACTGAACAAGTTGAGGCTTTCACTTTGGGGACTTCAGTTGCTGACTCTCAGGTGGAAACTGTGAAACCTTATCCGCCACGAAGCTATGATTATAGAAAGACACTTGAATGGGCGGAAAGTAAACCTATCACTCCGGTGTTAACACCGACCTTGGCAGACATAGCGCCCAATGTTGATGATAGCCTGATTGATCTAGACACACTGGAGAAGATATCAATATCAAGATTTAACAGAGTGGCCGATTACCTTGGGAATTTGAATACCGAGAGACATCATCATCCAAGACTAAGTAATGAAAACGTATTCAAAGAGTTTGAAAAGACGCTGTTCACAGTCAACTCACAGAAGAACACATTGTTCTCCATTGACATTGAAGCCTATGAGAGAAATCCAAAACTGATCACAGAGGTTGGTATATCCATATATGATCCATTGAAGGACGCTACGTCTTTGTTTCCAAACATCTTGAACATACACATTATCATTAAAGAATACCGGTCGTTGAGAAACGGTGCATTCGTCAATGAAAACAAGGACAACTTTCTTGGAGGCAGTTCGCTAATCTTGTCACTTAATGAGGCAATGAAGTTTGTACAGACCTTGGTGGAACACTACTTTGTTCATCGTCAAAAAATTGGAATGCAAGGTGTTGTTGTAGGGCATGCAATTAATGGTGATATTGCATGGCTGAAATCGTTGGGTGTCACATTCCCTACCAATCCAAGAGTTGTTGATTCTCAGAAAGTTTATGCACTAGCGGACACAATCAATAGAAGCTCGCTAGGTCCAATTCTACAGAGACTAAATATTCCACACAGTCATCTACATAATGGTGGTAATGATGCTTACTTTACTTTGGTTTTATTGATGAAGCTCTGTGATCCAAATTTCAGAAAGTTCCACAACTTGGATTCACATCATTCAAATTTACACTATAAATCCCTCTATGCTAAAAGACTACAGGACTTCCAGGCCGGAAGACCAGAGAAGAAGGCAACCAGAAAAGACAAGGTTCCATCAGAATTTGTTTCAAACACAAAGTTTATTGACTTCGAAGAAGCTGTACAGTTCACATACAATAAGTGAACTACTTTAGTGCTGACCACAATCCGGTTATTGTAGAAAATTCACTAATCAATCGCACTTCAACTCTCTTGAAAGCCATGAACCCAAATAAATCACTAATAATGACTGAATGGGTTATGAGCTCCGGGCGTTCGTCTCAAAAATTTTCGAATAATCATGTATAGCGAAGGTTTTGGCACATTCTATTGTCACGATCATTCGACTTGTTAATCCTTCAAATCCTTTTCACTGAAGCTCGCTTTCTATCCGTGTTGAAATGTCAATGCTCATTGATTTAAACGTGCACTGGCCTCAAGAAAATTATACAAAACCACCTACAAATCATGATATAACTCAATTGAAGCACACTCTTGCAACGTTGGAAGAGCTGGGATACACCCATATAGTGCTGAACTATACTCTTAATCACAGCGATAGGGTGCCTGGAAATAACGTGAATCCTATCAATCTCTCACTTCTGAAGGAGTTTCAAACAAGATTGAAACTATACACAAGAGTCACTATAATTATAGATGAACCATCACAAGGCCAGAGTATATCTAAACTACAAAATGCATTCGATATAGTGGCTGCTCTACCCATCTCCGAGAAAGGACTTCTCCTTGCTTGCAACAGCTTGGATATTGATCTGATCACGTTCAACTATGATGTCAAACTTCCAACATTTTTGAAGCATAAGACAGTTGGTGCTGCTATTAAGAAAGGTATCAAATTTGAAGTCACATATGCATCGTACCTCACTGATGGGCAAGCAAGATCACAGTTCATCAACAACACGATGAATGTGTTAAGAGCGTCACGAAACCAAAACATTGTGGTTTCAAGTGGTGCTAGAAATGCCACACAAGTCAGACCGTTCGGTGACATTTTCAACGTGTTGACGCTATTAGGGTTCAAACAGTCGAGCGAGAACATCATCAAGGATAAAACAAGCAGGGTGTTGCTCAATGGAAGATTAAGACTTAAGAGTTACAAGCAGACCATCGTCGTTGGTGAGGATGTGATTAATGATGACGATTCCAAAGGTGCAAAGAGAAGCATTAGTGAGATTAAAGGTGGTGAAACTTTCAAGAATCATTTCAAAAAACTCAGAGAAAGTAGAGAGTGATACTTATGTTTTGCTGAAATACCATATGATCAAGGCTCTGTACGAAGTACTTGGAAAACTATTTACGCAGATTGCTTGCTAAGCTTTGTTGGGCTAATTTTGTGTATAAAAGTATATAAAAGCATATGTTCATGGATAGATTCTCACTAGGAAAACTATCAGCTGGTCATCACGGGTCGTTAATAAAATAAAATAGAGTAAAAGCAAATAGAAAACAAAGGCATTAAAATCAGTTGTAGTTCACATAGAGACCTCCGTCTCTTTCCTCCAAGAGATTGATCAAATCACTAACATCATCACCCTTTAGATCCCATCCAAGCTTCACGGTGACTCTGACGCTTTTCAAACATGGCAATCTATCTTCCATGATGGCTATAGTCAAGTCATCAGGATGTATCTTGGAAGATTGACCTAGTCCACCGCTAGAGTCCAACCATAATGTTCTCAAGGGTCTTTCCTTATCGAATAGCTTTGGTAGTAAATCTTCATTGAATAGGAACCTGGAACAATAATCAACATACACTTGCAAGAAGATCAAGTTTGGACAATAAGTGAACAAGAAGTCCATAGAGTTTTCAGTAAGGCCAGGCATAGGGTAGAGAATAGACAGATGTGTCAGTCCTTCTCCGAATTTAGTCAACATGTTATATATGGCAAAATCTTTGAGCTGAGGGCAGTGTGCAAATGATAACTTTTCGATACTTTTTGGAAAATTTGATTCCATAACGAAATCATCAGTGATACCACCACTTAATCGTAAGTCCCATAGATTGGCAGGCCAGATCGAGTCATCCAAGACAGTTTTGGACAAGTCAACTTCTATTGAAGATCTTGGGAACGATAAATGTGTCAAATTGTTCAAATTTCTTATAGAATGGAACAGCTCGTTCAAATTGACAGTCTCACTGACCAGGCCAAGGTCTAACACACGTATCTTCTTGCATCCACGAAGACTGATCAATGGAGCGTATCCAAAACTTGTTTGTGGAGCGACAAAGATCTCCAAATTTGTAGCACATCTTCTCAATAATCTGGAAACGTACGAGTTCTTTCCTGACTGGATGATAGGTGATAAATCTAGAAGTTTAACAAACGAGCCAATCTTGGAACGTGGAACAGATATCGAATCAACAAACTTCATGAAGTTATAAGGTGCCAACTTTGGACGATAGTAAAGAAAGGGCAAGTAAAGATGATAGAAATCTTTACATACTCGAAGATATTTTGGATCAAGTTTGGAAGCTGTAGTGAAGAGCAAGATCAAGTGGTAGATCTCGGTGGGGAATTGTGTACCTTGTCCTCTTTGTGTGCTAAAGTTGACAGGGAACTCAACCAGGGACCCAGTTTTAGTGAGCATGATATTCTCGCTTAAAGCAACAGCCAAATGAGAGTAGTCATCAAGGCTACTCTGTGTAACATCGCTCTGTTCTAGATCGTCTTCGTCATCTTCTTCACCATCCGACGGTGCCACGTGCTGGGTGTTGTTTGTGCTTGATGTGTTCTTGATGAGCCCATTTGGCCCATAGCACTTGTATGGTGCTTTCGTCTTCTTAGGTCTTCGCTTGTTGGCCATGGTTCTTGTATTTCCTCAATAGTATCCAAAAAACAGCAAAACCTGGCAAGCTATGATGGAATGATTATGTTTGAGTGGTTTAAACGCCCAAGAAAGTAGTTAACTGGTCTTTTGATGAACTTGAAATGGATTTTATAGAGTGATTCTATTGTTTTAGTAATCTCCAACTTGATCTTAAATTTGCACAACCGCGAATTTGCGAGAAGCTCAATGTGATTACCGGATTTGGCTCAATTGGCACAAAACAGAGACAAGTGGCATAATGGCCGAAAAGCGTAATTGTTTCAGACTTTCGCCAAAGCAAAAATCTGAAACGTATAGCTGTGTGTTTCAAGTTTTCGAGTATAAAAGCTCTCATTTCCTTTGTTTCTCTTTCAATAGTCGTTCAGATCTTCACACAATCCCTACAAAGACATACATATCGTGGCAATAACCGAATTGTTGGTTTAATAGTACTGACGCGTATAAAGTGAGCATTAATAGCACTACGTGAAAAACACGAAAATTACAGAATATTCATTTCTACCATTGATTACACTTCTACTGGATGATTGTGAGAAGTGTCACTAGAAACATCTCTCAATCAATCAGGTTTCTACCCCTACTCAGACTCACTTCACCTTACAGACCTCTGCCATCAGTTATATCCATAATGTCGGGCAAAAGAGACATATTCTCTATGCTAAGCAATCGAAAACAACAGAGCGATGAGCCTCAGAAGACAATAAAAAGATCTAGGTCTGCTTCTCCGAGTGCAAAGAGGCCAAAGATCGAGGAAAATGCTGAGACTTCGGAACAAGTCGAAGTTGCTGCCAATGAAACTACAGGGCAAAACAATGAAGATGATTTGGCTTATGATTCTGAAACAGAGAAGAAAGATCTAGCAGATGCCAAAGAAATCTTGAAACTCACTAAGCTCGAGAATAACAGCGCTTCTTCTACATCACTCTCTTCAGAGAAACCAATCCCATACTCAGCTGTTGTTGAAGTGTTTGAAGAGATTGAGAAAACCTCTAAAAGACTGGAAATTATTCAATTGACTTCAGACTTCTTCTTGAAAGTCCTCCAGACTAATCCAAAGGAATTGGTGCCGATAACATATCTGTTCATCAACAGACTTGGGCCTGACTATGAGGGTCTTGAACTAGGTCTTGGTGAGACAATACTGATAAAGACAATCAGTGAAAGTACAGGAAAATCACCAGCTCAAATAAAAACTAAATATAGGGAAACTGGTGATCTCGGTGTTATTGCTCTACAGGCAAGATCCGTTCAGCCTACAATGTTCAAGCCAAAACCATTGACCGTCATGGCTGTGTTCAATAATCTGAAAGAAATCTCACAAGCTTCAGGTAAAGATTCACAGACTAGAAAGATCAACATCATCAAAAGAATGCTTACCGCAAGTGCTGGATTAGAAGCAAAGTTCTTGATCAGGTCTTTGGAATCAAAATTGAGAATTGGATTGGCAGAGAAGACCGTATTGATATCATTGGCCAAGGCATTGATAACACATGAGAATCTATCCAAAAAGAAGAAACTGACCCCGGAATTATTCGTTGAAGCAGAAGAAAAGATTAGAGATGCTTTCTGTCAGGTGCCAAACTATGATGTTCTAATCAACACAGCAATTGACAAAGGTGTGTTGAATCTTGACAAGAATGTCACACTGAAGCCTGGTATTCCTTTGAAGCCAATGTTGGCTAAACCTACTAAAGCCATCACTGAAGTTCTCGATAGATTTAACGGAGAGGAATTTACCTGTGAGTACAAATACGATGGTGAGAGAGCCCAGGTACATCTTCTATCTAATGGTCAGGTTAAAGTGTATTCTAGAAACTCAGAGGATATGTCACAGCGATACCCAGATATCATTGATAGTGTGAAAGGCTTCTTGAATGGAAATACCACCACCAAATCATTGATTTTGGATTGTGAAGCTGTTGCTTGGGATCGTGAAGAATCAAAGATCTTACCATTTCAAGTCCTTTCAACAAGAAAAAGAAAAGACGTTCAATCTGAAGATATCAAAGTTCAAGTTTGTCTTTTTGCATTCGACATATTATGCTTGAATGATGAACCTTTAATCTCCAGACCATTGAGAGAAAGAAGAGAAATCATGTACAAAACCCTGACACCTGTCCCTGGCAAATTTCAATATGCCACGAGCAAGATTACCTCAGATGTTGAAGAACTACAAACATTCCTTGACGAATCTGTGAGTTCTGCCTGTGAAGGTCTGATGGTGAAAACTTTAGATTCTGATCCATATAGACCAAGTCAACGTTCCAATTCATGGCTAAAGTTGAAGAAGGATTATCTGGATGGGGTGGGTGATTCGTTAGATCTTGTCGTTGTTGGTGCCTACTACGGTAAAGGAAAGAGAACCGGAACATACGGTGGGTTCCTCTTGGCCTGTTTCAACCAAGATTCTGGTGAGTATGAAACTTGTTGTAAGATCGGTACAGGGTTCTCGGATGAAATGTTGAAGACTCTTTATGAAAAACTCTCCAAGACTGAGCTTGACGATGCAAAGAGTTATTATGTCTACGACTCGAGTGCTGAACCTGATGTCTGGTTTGAACCAACCACGATCTTTGAAGTGTTGACTGCTGATCTAAGTTTGAGTCCTGTGTATAAGGCCGGTGTTGGAATTTTTGGAAGAGGTGTCTCATTGAGATTCCCGCGTTTCTTGAAAATCAGAGAAGACAAGGGCATTGAGGACGCCACTTCTAGTAACCAAGTTGTGGAGTTTTACGAGAGACAGGCCCATCAGAAATGAACGTCATTCTGTGTTTCTTTCACAAGTATTATTATTGTAGCATATTCATTTCTCGGAAAAGTAGTTGATTGAAAAATACGTCTCAACAACACAACGTCAATGTCCTACAAGTTAATAACAGCAATCAGAAAACACCGAAGATGAAGTCTGCAGTGAAAGAGGATGAACCAAAAACCAAAGCATACAAGTATGTATCATTGCTTGCTTTCCCAGAGCATAATTCGAACTAACTTATCCCCGTTTTCCGTAGAAAGCTGTACGCCAAACTTCAAAAGGAATACCAAACAAAGATTACAGAATCAGAGACACTGCTTCATGAGCACGAAACAATAAGGAAAGAGTATCTCAACTACTACAACAAAAACCATTCTCTGCTGGACGTTCTGGAATTCTTGACGGATGTTCTCCACCAATATGACGCAAATGAAGACAAGAGTACACAGAAGAAGAAACTGATAGCACAACAAGAAGCAATAACAAACAATAAAGAATCCATCGAAGACCTTCTGAGACAAAACCCAGACCTGTCTGTATTACAGAAAATGATTGATGGTGATTTCGAGGACCTCAAAGAACTGAAGACTTTCAAAAAATTACTACTGATGAATCATCCTTTCAATTCCATCGACTTGAACGAGAACTTTGTGGAATGGGTTGATAGTTTGGGACTTCTGGATTATAACGAAAGAAAAAGAACGCTTGAAGATAAACAGGAGACGGCACCTTACTCCAAAAAGAGAAAAACTTGAAGAAATACACAAAAATATGATATTTGTTCAAAGTCGTAAATTATTGTTGAATATCTTATAGCTAAATATAATTCAAACTGGTTAGCTGCAAGATCCTTCATAGGGATTTTATGCACCCACGTTTGCCAATCTAGGGTTCCAGATGAGGCCTTTCGAATGCATGAAGAAATCAAAGTATTCAAAGACTTTCTGAGCAACAAATTGACCAGCTTTCTTCTTATTTGTAGAACTTGTCTTTGCGATGGGCTTATTCCCAATCCAAAGTGTAACCTGAACCTCAGAATTACTGACTTTAGAGGTCTTATATTCAGCGGTTGGGAGTTTTTTCTGTATCAACAAAGCGTTCAATCTTTCCTTCGATGAGTTATCAATCAGACTGTCCTCTGCGGGATCTAAGAAATTGTGCACATCGGCTTCGTCATACACCGGCTCCTCTTTCGTTATAGTAACGGCACTGACAGTGGTAGGAGCTGTAGTTGCTAGTGATTGAGTATTACCAGATTGGACTGAGGACATCGAAGAGTATTGCGGCTGTATTTGACCATTCGTCTTGACTGTCGCCGCACTTCTGAATCCACTAATAGGCTCTGATTGTGCGATGTGTTGATTTATAGCTTGATTGACTGGGTTTCCAGCTGTAGTGAATTGCAATGGTTGTAGAGTCTGGGTTTCCAGTTCATCATGGTTGAACTTTGTGACTGATTCTATCAATGTTGAGTTGAAAAGTGCATTAGCTGCAGCACAAGCCTCGGCCTTGTCCAAAGTATCAGCAGACCCAGTTCCTAAAACGAACGATCTATACTTGAATTGAGCTATGTAGACCTTATCTCCTTCTGAGTTTGTGTGCGAGTAAAGCGTGTCACAAACGGCGTCAGGGACGCGTTCCTTCAAAGTCTCGACAGATTGAGTTGTAGCATCGTCTTGTGTTGTAAACTGTTGGACCAGTGGTTCCAACAACACCGTCAACCATTCCTTTAGATCCGTGAACTGATTCACCTTGACCAAAGCACCAACATAGGCATAAAAGTTGCTGTAATATGGAATGGTCATGTTATCTGGGTCACTCTGAATCTTGTCTCTGTACAATGCATTCCAATGGTCAACCACTCGTACATCCTCTGTAAACATGGTAAACTCTTCAATCTCACGATCATTTAGTCTTTCACTGAGTATGATAGAGGAAATGGCTTCATAGTTTCTCTTTCCGATGGACACAAGTGTTGAGAATAGAAGTGGCTTCCTGCCGAAGAAGGCATCATACATCACAGGGTCTCTAATTTCAGGGAGGTCCGGAATGAAAGAATAAGAATCCTCTAGGAACTCATTTATGATTCTGTTTCTCTGCAGATACTGAGCATCATCTTTTAACGAGAATAATGCACCGTTCTGCTTATCGAACTTGATCAAACTATCAAACAAAGGGATCATTCTGGAATCATACAACTGTTTCAAGTCCAATGCCAGCTCGGTATATGGGTTGGAAAGGCTGTGTAGCAGCCGCTTATCGGATGTTGTTCTCTTGAACTCATCAACAGCAAATTTGGAAGGCAATTGCACAATACCAGTAACTCCATCAACTATTTGTGTGGCAAGATAACACATCAAAGCTATCGCATCAGCATCAAAGGATTTGTCAAGGTCAGCGTAATGTTTTCTCGTGGATTTGGACAGGAATTCCGAGATCTGGTCGTCTGACAAGTGTCTCTTTTCGCCGATAGAAGTCATTATTTGAGTATTTGTCTAGCCGCTGTGTAGGTTCACGCTGATCAGTTGTATCAAACACATGATCAAGATGGTGCTCTGAGGCCCAAAAAATCAATATTTTTCCCAGAGCTCCTAACTAAATTTGATTTTCTCAATAAATTGGACAAAACACGCTAAAACAAACATCGAATAGTAATTATGGGCCATCATCCATCACGTTTTCAAAAAGAACACTGACCAATGTCTCTCCCGCAAAGTTTAAAACACACATTCACACCGGCAGAGCTCGAGTTCCAGGCGCAGAACACCAACATTTCCGTTCTCCCCCGCCAAAAACTCAACAGCATCGACTTGATAACCACCGACCTGCCCAAGCTCAGAGCGATGCAGCGAGTGGAAATCCCCATCTGGGCAGCTCTGATCCTCAAACAAACGGGAAAGTGCTCTATAATACCGCCACGGTGGCTCGCATTACAGCCTCTCCAGGAGCTGTACAAGTTCGAGGTGACCAACTCCAACACGTTCAGTGCGTTGCCTGACAACTGGCTTGAGCTGAGTAAGATCATATTCGAGAACGCGCCTGATGACTTGAATCATGACGAGTTACCAAAGTTGAAGAGTCTGATACAGGATTTGAAGGAGATCAGAATGGTTAAAGTGAAGAAAGGTCTTGTGATGGTCAACCCTAGTCATTTGCAGATGGATAACCTGAGTAGGTTGGAAATAAATGAGATCAGACCTTTCATTGTGGAGATCATGGATAAACTCACACGTCTTGAAAACACTGTTGCTGATCAGGACGATGAACAAGATGACGAGGTTGAAGATGACTACGACAATGACGACTGAGTCACTCTCTCTTGGAAAATTTCTATAATACTCCCACGGCTATATACACGGTTGGTTGATTGATTCCTTCTAAAAGTGCTATTCACAGATATAAATAATAGTGGTTTAATTAGTGATCGAAATGACCTATTCCTCCTCGTTTGTCCTTTTGTCTTTGCTTCTTCGTATTGTTGAACTGTGCTGAATACAAATCGATCATATCTTCAGGCTGGTCAATAACTGCCGTTCCAATTTGTTCTTTGATTTCTTTATCTTTAGATCTTCTGGCTCTTTTCATCTCTTGTTTGAGTTGTTTCTCGTAATTCAAAAGCTTGTCTTGTAATATTTGATTACCATTGTTTCTAGCAATCATCTTAGTTTTCGCATCCAGTCCCCATAGATCACCACTCACGGATTTTCTAGCATCATAGTACTGTCCCTTGTCAAACGATTTGGTGATGGTCCATTTCTCAATCTCTCCACTCGACCCACATGCACTGAATGTGACATGTCCCTTTCTCTTCATTGGTGCTTGAAGGATACGAGGCCAATACTTGGAAGAGGTGTGTACTTTTCCAATCGAATCGTCAAAAGATTGGCTTGTAGAACGCTTCTCATCGATATCATCAAGAGCTTTAGAATCATTACCACTTCTTTGCATGATCAGGTATGAGAAGTTGGCAAGTTCATAGTTATTTGCATCGACTCTACCACCAGTACCGACTTTTTGTCTCAATGGAGTGATATCATCTTTTGTTTGCCATTTAGATGATAGAACTTTACCTCTCTTCAGTTCAATCAGGTATTTTGGTCTTTCTAGTGATTGAGTATATTTACACCAGTTCAACTTTTTTCCTGTTGGATATTCGTAGAAGTGCGGTTTCAAAGTCTGTAATGGACATTTCTTATGGTGTGAACATGGTGCAATGACTGATAGATGGTAATCGAGTCTTTCTTTAGTTTCAGGAACAGCTTCTGACACCACATCTTCGACATCATAATTTGCTAATAGCTCTTCTTCGAGCTGATCCCACTCTTCTTCTTCTTCCTCCTCAAAAGCAGTCAGCCTTTTACTAGGTTTGACGCTAGAACCCTTGATATATGGTCTTGGAACTTTGCCCTTTTCCTCAATATAATTCTCAGGTCTGATCATCACTTGTCTGGCTCTAGCAATGTTCTCAAATCCCAACGGGTTACCTCTTTCAATCAAAACCAAGACACCATTTGGTGCCAATGATTGTAATAGAACATCCAAGTTTTCATCGACCTGGCTTGGAAATCTTGTCATGTCTTGAAGAAGTTGATGTTGTGCTATGATCAGATCGTACTGCTTCCCAGGGGAAACGTACGTGCGCATTTTGGTGCGGACTTTGATCTTTTTGGTTTTGACTTCACCGATGAAATCATCCTCCTCCTCAGCAACAGTCTGATCTTCTTCAACTTTTGCTAGATCATCAACATTACCTGTAAATTCATTCAGTTGCCTAGATAGTAACAGTTTGGACATGTTCTGCATTTCTTCATGACCCAAGATAACTGCATCCTTCACGGAGGGTTTGAATTCGTCACCCATAATCTCATTCAATGCAATCATTCCCACTGCTGGTCCATATCCAACATCAAGAACCTTATCAGGATTGAAATCTGGCATTCTCTTAAAGAGCTCGCTCAGCACTTGGTGACTTGTTGTGTAATCTTGTGCAAAGAACGCGGCAATGTGAGTTGTGACTTCGTGAGCTTTCCTCGTTTGACTATATAGCTTTTCTTTGTTTAATTGAACGTAAGCTTCAGCAACGTCATACCTCAGCTGTTTTGGGAACTTCAAAGCTAATATGTGGTTGTAGATGGTCTTGGAGATATGATTAGGGATCTTAGTCTGTGATCTATTGGTTCTACCAACTACCGTATTCGGATGCAGTCTTGTTTCTTGAGCTGTGATGTCTTCATCTGGAAGCTCTCCAAGTTCATTTCTGTAAGTACTCAGCTTGATGTCCTCATTGTAGTAATCCTCACGATCTCTCACAATGATTTTTGAGTCTGATTCCTCATGCATCTCCTGATGGTGGTTCTTTACCAACTGACCAAATGTCTCTGTATCTTTATGATAGGCAAATGGTAGTGATGAATCTGCAACAAACTCGTTGAGCTTACTGCTATCCCAAAGATTCGGTTTTTTCGCCTGGGGAAAAGAGGTTGATTGAAACCGCAGTCCTGGAGCTAGTCTCAGGTGGTATCGAAGCATTTGTAGCAGATGTGGAGCGACTGGAATGTGATAAACCTGATTTGATTTTGATCACATCTCATTTGATGAGCTTCAAAATTTTCAAGTGGCATATAAATATTTCGCGAATAGTACAAGTTCGCGGGTAATAGATAAATAGCCGAAGAAATCGTATCAAACTTATGTCTCTCTCTCTTAACGTATGATTTCACAAACAAAAATGTCTGACGACGATGGCGTGAAAGTGGAAGAGCTCTCTTCCAAACTACAGAGCTTGACGCTGGACGATGATCTCTTTCCCAGACTAAACACAGCAGGGTTTCGTGACGAAGCTACAACTGAAGATCTGCTCATACAGAGACTATACCTAATAGACAAATACATCGAGCTGACGGATTCTATCAATCAAAAATTTAAGGAGGGTTTCATCAACATAGCTAGGGCAAATTACTGTAAAACCGGTCTTTTGGGAAAATACGGTAAAGACTATTGGGATGATCGAGTGGTAGCAACGAGAAAAGTCAAAGTAAGAAATGGTCAACTTGAACTCCGGACTGTTGAGGCTGAAGTTTGTGTGGAAGATCTCACCACCTCTAGTGAGACGTCCAATAGCTCACTCAGGTGCAGAAAGCAGAGGAGCGTGAAAAGGGACAACGAAGCTGAAACGGAAAAGCTAAGAAAGAAGTCATACAACCCAATCAACATGTTTGGTGTAATGGTTCCATATCAGCTTAAGACAGCACAGACCGAGTTCGCAACTTCACTGGGTTTCATGGTCGAGCTGGTGAACCTTACAAAGAAGATCGAAGAGCTGGATAGTCGAATCAACAGTGAAAGTGAAACAGGTCAGAAAGAATTGGGTTCGAATCATATATAGCAATAGTCCTAATGATGAAAGTCTGAGTCTACATCAATACAGATTGAGATAATTTGTAGTGATAAAAGAACATTTAAATGAATTGTCACTATATGAATGAATGACTGCACAGTATAATACGTAGTACCGGTAGAGAATTGACATCTGTCTATAAGGGTAACCAAACAACACCCAGAAAAAAAAAGAAACAGCAAAAGACCAAAAGTTTATAAGACAGAGAAGAATAGAGCAAGGGTGACAAATTGAGAGAAAACAAGTAACATGATGATATAAAGAGGATAGAAGTGAAATTGAGTGAATGAATGCAAGTAGTGGGTCATTAAAAAAGCAAATAACAATAAGCGAAAGAACGAATAGCCATATCTCTGATTAGATTTCAGTCAATAGCATTGTGGAGAAGCCGTGCTGTCTTGGAGTGGATTCTGCATCACTGACGGCCAGCTCGTCCTCATCATGTTTAAAAGGTTGAGGAAACTCTTTATCAAACACTGAAGGATTTGGCGAGTTCAGAGGGCTTGTGCTGAAGACAGCTCTTGGTGAGCTGTTGCTTGGTAGTGGTGAGAAACGAAGACTTTCACGGTGTTTTGATGGTAAGAATGTGGACTCATCTGGTAAGGATGGGATTAATGGGGTTGAAGAGTTTCTGAATAATGAACTTCTAGATTTTTGATCATCATTCTTCATAAATTCTTTGAAATCTCCAATTGAGTTCATGATCTTTTGATACTCTGATTCAGTTCTATTTATGAAAGAAGATTCCATCTCATGCTGAAAGATGTTCAAATCGATTGGTGAATCATTAAGTCCATAGCTGAAAGAGTTTGATTTTCTCAAAAATCTCTTTGGGGATGCAAATCCAATTGAACGTGGTTTTTTGGAGGCTGGTGTAGCACAAAGTTCGTCATAAACCCAAGATTGACGAACGACGTTTGTGGAATCTGGGGTATCCCAATCTTCAAACTCATCAGGGAATTTGAAATTAGATGTGTAATCTGGAGCACATTGTTTTGTGACTTGCACTTTTTCGAACTTCTTCAGATTTTCAATTGGTGACACTGATCCTGTATGTTGACCCATCTGATCCGAAGTGCGCTTTGTAGGCTGTTGACGTTGTTTTGGGGACTCTGTCCACGAGTTCAATCGACTTGAGTGACTTCTCGATTTTGTAGCAGAAATAGTTGTTGCCATGGTGGAGATTGAACCAGATCTGGTGAATATGTTGGAGGTTAGTGAATTGTTCAATGAAGTGGCATTAGAGACTGAGCGCGTGATGGTCTTGGTTGGTGTCTCCTGTGGAGATGTTCTGTTGAAAGCAAACGCACTAACTGGTTGTGAGATTGAATCTGCAACAGCTTGACTAGATCTTGGAGAAAAATTTTCCTCCTTGATTGGTGAATCAGCTGGGGCATTGCAAGCTGTACTTGACGCTGGTGCCTGATTATCAACATGACTGATGTGACTGAAATCATAAGGGGTTGAAATCTTTTTTCTTGGTGCCTTCTTGTTCTTTGAAAGGGATTTGTCGTTACTCAACGAGAGCTTTTTGAACATATCTTTTAGCTTGTTATTGGAGCTGCTCTGAGACCTCTTCTTATTCTCCATGTCGTCAAGTGCCTGCTGGAAGTAACTCGTTGGTGGCAATGGCGGTAAGTCAATAGTCTTCTTGGACATGATGATGGGTGTCTCACTGTTGACCAGCTGGATGGAGGGGTTGTTCATGTAGAGCTTGAGGTCAGCAACTGGCTCATCTTCGATCCAAATGGATCCCATTTGATCGATACGATTCATGGTCTTGTGAGTTCACTTGTGATGAAGAGAAGTGAAGGGGTGTCTATTGATTGCGACGATAAAATAACGCGTAAGCAATCTTGTGATGGAATAGCCGACTAGCAGAACGTTATAAGCGTGCGCTTTGGAATCGAAGAATAAGTTATTCGACGAAGTTGATTGAAGATGAGGAGTGGATTTTGATTTATAGAAAATTAGTGGAAATTTTAGGGCCTGAAAAGTAGATCTAATTGAAGGTGGTTTGTGTATGAAGTGTAGGTACTACGCAGTAAAACAGCGAATCCACAGGCACTCGCTTCGCGGTGCGTCCAATTGAGGTAAAAAACGGGAATTTACGCAAAAAATTCGGGTTTTAGTGGGACATGTAACATGTTGGCTGCCCTGGAATGTATGCACGAACGAATAAACCTGCTGGGATCTACACATACTCAACGTAATCGTCGAGTAATTTGGGCCAACAGTGGTATTTCCAGAACCACGCGGCAACGTTCAGACTTCTGATCGCTATACAGATCATACACCGAGGGAATTGTAGAAGTGAGAACTCACCAAAATACAGACGATGTTTGAATTGGAGAGAGATGTTGAAGCTTTACACTCCTTGTTGATCGAGCTGGAAAATGCCCTTAGTAAGAATTTTACACTCCACAGCGTCTCACTAGATCAGTCTGAAATCTAGATCAACTTTGCTGTTGTTGTGACGATCAGCTAGGCCAATCAACCAGGGCCAGAGATAATACAGTTATTAGTGAATAGTGATTGCCCAATACTTTCCTGACCAGGAAACTATTTGTCGTGCGACGGAGTTCGTGGACGCGTCGTAGACTTTAAGCTGCGTCGCGAATTGTAAAAAATCGTGAATTACCGGATTGAGTAATAAACGCGTCTCGTGTCTCAAAAATCTTGTTTATTGTCATTTGACTCAAAAGTCAAGATCCAAGACTTCAGACAAAGCAATTACTTTTGGTTCTTACTGAGCCTTTTGTTTTGACCACTGTGATGTCTAAACACTGCTCCAAAGCTGTACGTATAATTAGACTTAATGAATGAACTTCGAACGAATCCAATCCCATCCTGGACGCTTGCGGAGCCAAAGTATTTTCAATACATGCAGAATCAACTGATTGATCATTTAAGAGATCGACGTCGTTTATCCATGTGATCTTCACTGAATGTATATAATATTACTCAATTTCCATCATGCAAAAGTCTTCACCAGCTAATCAAAGCGTTGCGGCTAGTAGCCGTTGTTCCGACTTCTGAGCTGTCATTTGTAAGCTGTAATATCATTGGATGTGATCATCTGAATCATCAAATCCTGCTTGGAATTTGTCGCTATTTATGCGACGAATACTGCACAGCATATTGGCTATCTAAAGACCACAAAGTAACCCCACAAACATGCCACTTATAATAACTCATAGCCAATTGGTTATGTGGTTATGAGCACCGCCTGAAATAACAATGTCTGTCAAGTGTCCGAGTTGGGAAAACTACCAGTGAAGAGTTTTGCCTGTGTTTTGTATGTCTTATTGGTCTAGACATAATACCGAAAAGTGGGAATCTGAGTTCTTATGGGCGATGTAGACCTGTTCTCGGCAGCTGGAAGACTCTACATGGACAGGCACCTTAGATTGCCTCACCGCATTAAAGGGTGTTAAGCCCTGCTTGTAGTCACGTGAACCAAAGGGATCACGTACACTTGACAATTGTCAGTAGACATGAGCCCTGTGGTCGTTACCGATCTCGAAAATGACTAAATTTGAGTCACATTTAGTTAGAACATCGGCTGTTCTTCGAGAGTCAGAGAGTGCAGCAGATGCTGAGACAGAACTTCCGTCGCTTTGTGTCGTCCGTTTCGTTTCCATTTGCCACTTCTGAAAGAAACAACGACAACAAACAGCTTATTCTATCCATATTAAAGCAGACCACTACGAAGAGAGAGACAAATGCTTATCTGAACAAATATCAGGCTTGCTTCAACGAATCCGAGGCATTGATGTCTCCTGAGAGATACATCTTCTTCAAGGTGGGAGGTGACTTCAATGACTACGATCCAGCAAAATTGATAGAGCTGAGCAAGACTTTGGACTACATTATCAAATTAGGAGGAAATCCTTTAATACTACTGGACTCTGATCATTTACTCAATTCGTCCAATAATTTCAGTCAGATCGACAACTATCTTTCAGGTCAGTTCAATAAGCTCGATGGTCTGATAGGGGACCACCTCAAACTTTTGCCTTTAAGATCCTCGTTGGTCAAATCACAAAATGATATCCAGTTACAATCATCATTGATGAAGAATATAAGTGGTTTCAAAAAAATACCAGTTTTGTTCCCAATTCTTTACAACTCCACAACTTCCAAGGAATCCCTTCTTCCATCAACCGAGTTTTTAGTCAATTTTGTCAAGAATGTCCAGCTCAATACAGTCAATGAGAGCACAGTGGAAAAGGTCATATTTATTGACAAGTTTGGTGGTATTCCATCTTTAAGAAGATCCAATGATTCACACATATTCATCAATATCAAACAGGAATACATGTCAATTGCAAATGAACTTGAGTCAAACAGCCACAAGTTCCATGAAACTCATATAGCCAATTTGAAGTCGATGAAAGCCATACTAGATGTCATTGATAATGAATCGTCAACAGGTTTGATAACGACCTTGGACATAGCAATTGAAAGTCTTGATCTAAACCCCATCATATACAATATTTTAACGGATAGAAGTCTAGTGAGCTCCTCGTTATCTCCTGTCAAATTCAAGTCTAATGATAAACTTGTATCTAAGATCTCAAAGACAACAATCTTGAAGAAAGGAATAGATCTCAAGGTATACCGTTCAATTGATCAGATTAACCTATCCAAACTGAAGCTGCTTATAGATGACTCTTTTAAGAGGTCAATCAACTTGGATCATTACTTGAACCGAATCAAAGGTAAGATTTCACAGATAATCATTATTGGAGACTACGAAGGCCTTGCCATCATAACTAATGAAGTATCCAGTATCACCGGAGAAACATATCCATATTTGGACAAGTTTGCTGTTCTGAGATCTAAACAAGGATCTTTGGGTGTGGCCGATATTATCTTCAATCAAATGTTGAGAGAATATGAGGGTGATTTCCTAATTTGGAGATCGAAGAAGGTCAATCCTGTGAATGGATGGTACTTTCAGCGTTCTAACGGAAGTCTAGATCTGGATAACAGTGAGTTCCGACTGTTCTGGAATGGACATAAACGAAACTTCAATCCTCAGAAACTATCCTCGTTCATTGATATTGTTAAAAACATTGAACCGTCATGGGATAAAACTACATAAAACATTGAATCACAAAGATCTATATCTAAATTATACAAACTCATATGAGCTTCTGAAACCAATTCTTGAGTTCATCATCATATATATAGTTTGAGATATCCATGCTATCGAATCTCAAACCAGCACCACTATTTATAACATTCATTAAATTATTCAAATTATCACCATATTTGACAACATCTCCCTGTAATATCTTCATGTTTGTGATCAATCCTTTGGAGATTGAAAAATCCAGCTCCAAGTCAGTTTTGATCAATGTAGCCTCAAAATTAGGGGTCTTACCAAAGGTCCATTCCCACGAATCTAATTCATCTTCAATCTTATAAAGTTCTTCTTCTTCCACTTGACCATCCTCAATCTCCAATACTTCCGAATCTTTTAGTGAGTCCAAGAACCCATTTGTAACTACATCAATAAAGTCTTGGTTGTCTATGTTCAAGTTTGAGACTTTTGACGGTATACTGTCGACACTATTGCATCTAATATCAGCTCTGCAATCAGCGGCTGAGATTCTCTTCAAGGATTTCCGGAGTCTCTTCAAATCAGAGTTTAGCAGCATCGTACCGTGATGCAGTGACTTCCCTTTCGATATCTTGAAAGCACTCCCACTGATTTTGAATTCGTTCAAACTAGTGATAATATCACTCTTATGATTCAATTTCAAATTCTCCTTCAGAAGTCCCGATCTGTTCATCTCTTCAATTATGAGACCTCCAAGGAAATCCCTACTGAAGTCTTGACGAGTTGTGATATAGCTGTAGTTGACATTCCCCAGATCATGAACCACGGTACCACCGCCAGATTTTCTTCTCAGCAGTGGAATATTATTCTCTCTTAAATACTTCAAGTTGGCCTCCTTATAAGGGTTCTGGTTCTTACCAATCACAACACAAGGAGTGTTGACGTAAAACATCAATCTTTTAGCATTGACAGGGGTGTTCTGGAAGATGAACTCCTCCAATGATAAATTTTTGATGGGGTCGTTTGACTTGGATATTATGACCAATGGTTTGAAAGTTCGTAGTTTGTTAGCCAGTAAGTTCTTGCCTTGTAAGGATCCACTATTCTTTTTATTGAAGAAGTCACCCAGCTCATTATTCAGTTCATCGATCTCATTCAGTTCGGTCTGAATGGTTTGATGAGCTGAAGCATCATCAGCATTATAAAATAACTCTGAATAGAATGAGTTTAATTCATCTAAATCGTCCGCCTTTTTCGCACAATAAGAGCCAGCAAATAATCTCCTTTGGAAACTGGGCAGTCTCGGGACCTTCAATAGCATCATCTAAGCTGAACACTACCACCAATTGTCAAATCGAAGTTGACAATAACCACTGAAAATTCTTTGACCACTGCTAAAAAGTACGGTGCTCGTAACGCTTTTCTGGCAGAGTGTATTTTTTTTTTTTTTTTTTTTTTTTTTTGTTTCCTCATTTTGGAAAATTTATCAACAGACAAATTGATTGATACTTTGATCCTTTGAGCACAATTGTGGAGATGAACCGTCAATATCCGCTTGAGACACTACTTCTCTCACGGAGCTATGAGTCTAAAGAGAAGGTACAGGATCTTCTGCAGACAAGATATGCTACCATTGAGCGACCACCACAACTGAACTTGAGTCTGACGAGGAGAACCAAAGAACAAATAGACAAGAGATCGTTGCTGAGGAAGATCAAAGATACAAGAAACCTGAAGAGTGACAATACTAGGCAGGTGTTCAAGAACTATATCAATGGATGTAGAAGAGACCAGGAGCTCTTGAAGAAAAAATTGAGCTCGTACAAAGACAAAACTAAAGGTTTGGAACAGATTATGAAAACAAAACAGTATGGAAGTATACCGAAATATGATGATTTCTTGAATCTCAATGCACTTTGGATCAACTACATTCAAGAGCTTATACAGGTGGAAAAGGTTCAAGCTCAGCAGAATGTTACTCAACAGCAACAGATTCTGAATAAGCTTGCGACTGCTGATTTTAATGGTTGTTTCCTACATGTCTTGAAGAGTTCCGATAAAGCGATAGTTGGGAGAGCTGGAATTGTGATTTGGGACTCAAAGAATTTCTTCATCATTGTACAAGATCATACTATTGATACATTGAAACTTATACCAAAGAAAAACACTATATTCAACTTTGTTATACCATTATTTAAGATAGACCAGTACGAAGAGGAAGGAAACAACAAAGAAAAAACAAAAGAAGGAGTGGAAGAGGAATACTTAGAATTCACCATAATAGGCTCACGTTTTCAATTCAAGTCTTCAGATAGGGCCGGGAAGAAATTCAAATCGAGAAGTGTTGATGATATAGAGCTCTAGTGTGCAACCTTCATGAGATATTGCTTCTTACCTTTCTTCTTGTTCTCTCTAGCATGCTTCACCTTCAACCCTCTTTGGTGTTTCTCATTGAAGATCTCCATTAACGCAGAATTGTCATCAAGGTTTTGAACTTTGACAAAAGACTCAGCAGTGGAAGGGGTTTGAACTCTGGTAGACTTCTTTAAGGAAACGAGCTTTTCATGACCGGCATAGCCCTCAGCCTTCTTGGAGGAATTTGGAGCAGAGGTCTCTAGGATGTTGGCATATGTTATTGGTTCAAAACTGACCTGAACATAGTCCTTCTTATCATTCAAGTGGATCACCTTATCAGCAGGGGTCAATGCAGCACCAGGCTCCAAACAGGCAGAGCTACCATCATTCTTGGTAGAGCTGGCAGAAGCCTCAGTACCATCGGTTTTAACTGGTTGTTTTGCTAACCAGGCAGTCACAGCTTTAAGCAATTGATCCATCTTGTTGTTATTTGTTGAAATTGAGTAACGAGTGTGTGTAATACAGGCTTTTTCCAGTGGGGGTGTTTGAGCGTAGAGCGACGAGGTTTCGGGAAGAGAAGCACGAAACAAAAGCAGCAGCTTTGAGTGATTAGGAAGTCGTGTTGTTTACTTTTTTCGAGTCACTTTTTGTGGTTTCAGATAAAGGCGATAACACAAATAAGCGAAAACGCGGTTGGTGACACATAAAACTGTCCGGGGTCAGATGAGAGATTCCTGGGTGGCTTGTTGATTGATAAGCGTATAGTGTAGCCACTTTAGTGAGGATCGGTTAGAACGTGGTTGCCACCGAGTTTCATATAAACGTGCCGTCTCTATAGCAAAGTTCCCGATCGGGTAAATCAGAGGCACGTGATGTGAAGACGGGGCTGCAAACCATACAGGATAACCTTGACACAAAATTTCCACTTTCGGAATGTCGTCCTATTGTCATAGATTTCGAGCGAGTTTCTGCATCGTTTTTGCTCAATTCGGATAGTAAAGTTGTTTCAAGGTATCACTGATGGTTGTTCTCTCGCAGCAAACATTTCCTGAGGAAATCAGAACCTCATCGTCCACTCAATTCAACGAAACGTTACTTGAAGATCAGCAGAACGGGCTTAACAATAGGATCCAATTGGGAAAGGCAAATTCTTCACATTTACATGATTTTGGTGACTCAAAGTCAGATTTTTTCAGCTTGGATGATATGTCTGAGCTCTCGATGTCTAACGAGACTAGTTCCAAGGCGTTTGTGAAAGATTTTGCTACAACATATAATTCAATTCTTAAATATTTACCACTTTTGGTTATACTAGGTCCTTCTCTTATTTTGATAATTTGCAAAATTTTCGAGAATAGTTTGAATAAGAGTAATATAGACGGAAATGAACTCAACTATGGATATTTGATGATTGACTTAGTGTCCTTAGGTCTTTTGTGTTTTGTTTTGAAGTTTTCTATGGACTGGCCTTGGAATTGGCATATACAAATTTCGGAAGCATCTCAAAAACTAAGGCATATCTTAAGCTCCGTTGAAGACAGAACCGATGGTAAGATTGAGAAGTTGAAAGTCAACATATCTATTTTGAGGGTTTATTATTCAGTTTCTTTGGTCTTGTGCTTTGTGAGTCCTTTTGGATGTGGTTGGCTGATCCTAAAAAGTAGAGAGTATATCACTATTCTTGGTGAGATTGAAGGGATACTCTCCGAATTGAATGTCAAAATCTTCGTCATTAGTGGTTTGGTGAGACTGATTATCAGACTCAGTGATGCAGTACAGAGCTGGACTACTACATTGGAAGAAGAGTGCGAGAAGTTGCTGGTTCAAGATGTGAGATCAGTATCATTCAACCGAGCAAAAGTTGTCGAAGACTACTCTATCTACGACGGCGAAGTTGTTCAAACATATAAGGATCTTGATAGAAGAGTTCATCATCTTGAAAAGACAGTGCAAACGATTTCTTCAAGATTCGAAAGCTTCTATGAGAACAATAAGTTAATACTTGAAAGCTCCAATAGAACATTTGCTTCATCTAGACATTACAAGATTTTAGAAAAAGAGCTATCACAACTGAGCCTCAGATTGAATGAGAAGATAAACGAGTTTGAGTACAACTTCCAGACAGTCAGACACGCTCTCAGTGGAGAACAGTTGAAGAAGTCCCAGTTAGTCTCACAAGGTGATACACCTGAGATCACTGTGAAGCCAGAAACACCTGCTAGCTCTTTACACGGGGTCCCTCTATCCTCTAAATCGCCAACATACATTCTAAGATCGTCAGAATATGCAATCTCACACCAACAGTTAACACCGACTTTTTCCACGATAACGTCAATGTTCCAGATGTTCAGCTTCAATGGAATAAGTGACTCTGAAGGTTTGGGATCAGTAGCACAACAAATCCTGGCACTTCCATTTACCTGGAACAGTGTTGTCTGGAAGATATTGTCTTTCTTCCCACTGAAAACTCTCAGGATGATTCACTTTCTGCTCCTATTGATTCTCGATTTGCTGTTGATTAACCATGAACATAGAGACCCAGAAAGTAGTGTTAATGAAGAGAGGAATTGAGAGTTGAAATAAATTAATCCATGAGCTACTCTGACACTACAAGTGCTTCAAAAAACCATGACGTAGTATTTGAGCACATGACTAGCTTTAGAAACCCTTTGTTCTCAAAAGTTCATTCGACTTGGCAATGAAGTCATCAGCATAATTATGACTAAGATTGGCAGACGGTTGAAGAAGGGAACCACTCTTATCGATATGAACACCGTTGTAATCATTTAGTCTTGGAGATACCAGAGCAGGAACTAGTGTAGCCGCGTACTGTTCAGCAGTTGGCGTAAACCAACTCAACAACCCCTCAAATGTTCTACCGATAAAACCAGTACCATACAAATTATCTCTGATGTTCGTCTTCACCAATCCAGGATTGATACCAAATACTCTGAAATTAGGATACTTCTTGGCCGCATTCAAGACAAGAGATTCATTTCCAGCAACGGTGTTCATATGAGCAGCGTAAAATCCATAGCTCTTCTCTTGGTTCAAGTCATCAGGGACACCTAGTTGTTGAGTACCGGGAAATCCCATAACGAACACTCTTGGGAGACCCAGAGATGATTTGTGTTTTAATTTGGGACCAATGATATTCAAAATAGCCAGTCTGTTCAGATAGCTCGTAGCAAGGTCAACTTCCAGACCTTCTGAAGTCTCCTGTCGGGTTGCACTGGAGAAAATTCCAGTTGTGAAAAGCACGATATCAACATCAGACACATCTAGTGATTCAGTAGCCAGTTTTTTTGAGGAGGCAATAGAGCTCAGGTCTGCCTGAACAAACTTGATGTTGCCTTTGTCTTGATCCCTGAATGTGCGTCCAACAACGGTGACTTGTGTACCTTGATCTGCCAAAACTTGCGATATAGAGCGACCAAGACCACCGGTTCCACCAATGACTATGGCTTTAAGTTGATCGAGCCCCTTTAGCTCGGACAATGGAGTTCCAGTAAAAGACGTCATGATTGTTGAGTGTAGAGCAAGGAGTCAGTAGAGCAGAAGGAGTTGTTCCCTTTATAAATATGTGGAGTAGAAGATTACAAATACATATCAAATGTTGTACATTGTGAATTTGTCTTGCTTTATGCATGCGTCTGGCCCCCACAGACACCCCACATTGTAGTCTGGGGCCATCGCACATAACATTTTTGACACATAAATTGACACTTTTTCAGATTAGACGCTTTCAATTCTCGTAATAGGGAGTCCCATCTAACGCTGAGCACATCAGTATAGAGAACATCCTGATGAAGTGATTGAATGTGTTGTGGAACTGATCAATGGCGAGTACTACGACCTGAGGAACTTGTGTAAGGCTGTCCCAAGACTTACCTTAGGAATGCTGATCTTTAACTGTAATATTGCATACTATTTCTACTGTAGTCTATGAAGGCGTATGGAATGAGGGTAGTAAGTATTGTTGATATAGTGTAGTGTAAATCATGATCCTATGATGGATGATTTGTTCATGTATCAAAAATCACTCTCAGTTATACCAGATGTTCCACACATCTCAGTGAAAACACCACCTTTCTTGTAAAGTTCTAATGGCTTTCCAGATTCTACCACCATACCTTTGTCCATGACCAGGATCACATCATGTTTGATGATTGTTCTCAGCCTATGAGCAATGCACAGTATGGTGCAGTCCTGAAATTCACGCTTTATGGTATTTTGCACCATCTCATCTGTATTGTAGTCCACACTTGAAGTAGCCTCATCCATGATTAGGATCTTGGAGCCACGTACCAATGCTCTAGATAGTGCAATCAACTGTCTTTCACCCAATGAAAAGTTAGCTCCCTCAGTGTCAACTTGACCTAGAAGGTGAAGTTTATGAAAGTCCTTATCTTGAGATTGTATTTCTTGTCTCAACTCCCCACTGATCAATCCACTAGCTTGCAGCGCAGCCCATAACTTGTCATCACTGTAGTTGTTGAAAGGGTCTAGGTTTCTTCTCAAAGTACCTTTGAAAAGGACGGGATCTTGTGGTATGATTGTCAAACTCTCTCTTAGTTTATGCAAACCCAGTGTACTAATGTCCACACCATCGATATCTATCCTTCCTGATGTAAGTTCATTGATTCGGTATAGAGCATTCATTATAGAGCTCTTTCCAGCACCGGTTCGTCCACAGATACCAACCTTCGATCCTCCTTGGATATCAAATGACAGCTTCTTTAGAACAAGAGGGAGTCCTTCACGATACTTGAGATCAACACCACAAAACCTAACAGAGCCCTTCGAAGGCCAATTGGACACTTCAGATGATAATTCGATTCTATAGGGAGCTTCTTGCTCCAAATGATTAGCGTAATGATAAATTCTCTCAACAGAGTTCATTTCATTCTCCAAGTCAGAATAGAATTCGATAATAGATGATAGCAGTTGAGAAAAGCTGATCATGTTACTCAGTAACATACCAGACGAGGAGGGACTCAAATTAAAGACACCCGTGCATGACAGTAGTGATATAAGTAGCGCAATAGCGCCACCCAAAGTTTCAACAGTGACACCAATCCATCTTTGGTTCGCATTGACGATGAACGATACCTCGTTCAGCTGATCACAGAATATATCGTTTTTTCTAAGGAATCTCGACTCAGAATCATAAGCTTTGATAGTGGATAATCCACTGAGTACTTCATTGAAGTTGTTCATGACAAATGAGCGATTGATAGCTTCCAGTCTTTTGACCTCTCTTGAAGATGCCTGATAGTAATTTGTGACCACAAGGAACACGATGACCAGTATAGGTAAAGCAATTGCAAACCAAGGTATGTAGACAACGGCCAAAATCAATATGCCAATAACAGAACTCAACATATAAACAAACAGCTGAAATTGAGTTCCTATTTCATTATCAAGAGAGTTGACGTCTCTTGTGAACCTGTTCAAGATTCTACCAATAGGTGTAGTATCCATGAAGCTCATTGGAGTATGTAATATCCTGTGAACAGCACTCAAAATCATTGATCTCGCAGATTTGACGATGAAGTAGCTCAAAAAGCTGAACTCAATCCAGACGAATATTATTCCCAAGATGGTAAACATTACGTAGAGACCAATGTAAACCGAATCCTTCATACCTTCAAACTTATCACTCACCCAGAATGAAAGCCAGACATTGGAGAACAACAAAACAAATACAGAAAAGGTGTAAACAATTATCAAAGCTGGAATTGCAAAGATTCCCATAGAGCCCATACCAGTTTGTATGAAACTGACGTACAATGACAATGGGATGCTATTGAACGCACGTTCTTCATCCTGGTATAGCCCCGATACCGCCTTTGAGTGGAAGCTTGTAACGGCACCTTCCTCTATCTTCTCATCTGTTTCAGTCAAAGTATCACGGCTTAGTTCCATCAACTTTCTAAAATCCTCATTCTTCGATTTCAGTTCCTCCTCAGTTCCAATCTCAATCGAGCCACCTTCGGATAAGAAAATTACACGATCTGCTCTAGACACAAGAGACAGCTGGTGTGTAGCCATAATTCTTGTCTTATCCTTCAGTATTCCCAACAAGCACTTCTCCGTAACAACTTTTCCCACATTGGAATCAACAGCACTCAGAATGTCATCCAACAAATATATGTCTTTATTAGAGTAGACTGCACGAGCAAGACTTAACCGAGCCTTCTGCCCCCCAGATAATGTAACACCACGCTCACCAATCTCTGTCATGTCACCGAAATCTAACAAAGCCAAGTCACCAGCTAAAGAACATGCCTGAATAGTTTGATGATAGCGCTGTGTATCATAATCGAGACCAAACAAGATGTTCTCTCTGAATGTTGTGTTTTGAATCCATGGTGTATCACAAAAGATAATGGATCCATCAATCCCAACTTCACCTGCCGATTTGTTGAGCTGGCCAAAGATAGACGACAAAAGTGAGGATTTTCCAGTACCAATAGAACCAACTATGACAACGAATTCACCTTTGTTGACATTTAGGTTGACGTTGCTAAACACGGGTAAAGTTGAATGCTTCACGACAATCTTTTTGAATTCATCTTCCTCTAGTTCCTTTTCTGTTTTCTCCGTAGAGTCGGTTTTAGTAGACTCATCTTCCTCGTAGCAGTCCCATTCAAAAGAGGCATTCAAGATTTTGATAGCCGTCTTCTCATCGTCCATGACATCGTCATAGAAATGATCCTTCCCTAGTGTGTCATTGTCAGACGAATGCAAGTAAGCTGATACTCTCACAACCCCAACGTAACCCTGAGTACAGAACGCTAAGGCACTTGGGACTTCTATCAATTGATTTGAGATCATGGTGAACAGTGATAGGGAAGAGAAAATTGTAGCAGCTGAAGAATGACCAGAAACAGCATATGCCACAAGAAAAGCAACCAACGGGTTTAAACCGGGGCCTCCTATAACGACAGATGCCATATAAGCGATAGTAATTTGATACTTGAGGACAAAAGTGGCCTCTCTGAAACGAATCTTTCTCATGAGGTTTTCATAAGCATCTTCCCAGGAGTAGAATTTAATCATCTTCATGGATAAGAGAATCTCTCTTGTCATTGAAACACGCTCATCTGTGAACTTGTTGGCCTTCTTTCTTAGACTGAGCATATAACCCATGGGAACACTCATCAAGAGAAGAAGGACGAAGAAAGTTCCAATACCGGCCAAAGCTGGAGCTTTCAAGTTGTGAATTAGAATGACGATGCCGATAATGATAGGAAAAGGAGATGCTATTGCATCAGGAAGAGCCGTCAGAGCTTCATCAATTCTCTCCAGATCCGAACCCAGTAAGGAGATCACATTACCATTCGGGAATTGAAATCTAGATTCACCACTTGCAGATAATGATTTGAGCAGCAAGGCCTTGGACAAGATTGTACGGGACTGAATGCCAACAGATCGAGACAAAAGCAATCCCTGGTTCTTGAACACACTTGAAATGATCAAGAGTATAGAGATCCCAAATGCATAACCAATTCCCTTATTGACTGGAGTACTTGGATCACTCGACTTTTCTTGCACAAACTCTACCAAGTATTTCATGACATATGGAGTGAACACAGATGCGATGTTTGACAACACCTTGTAAGTGACAGCAAGAAGATACTGGTATCTCAGTGGCTTGATCAAAGCGTAAAAGACATCGAGCTTCGGGTATTCTGTACCTGGTGTATGCTTCTCAGCAGCCTTTTTCATCTCATGATTGAATCGATCAAAGTTCAAGTCCACCTTCAAGGAGTCATCCAAGACCCATAAATCATCCTGTAGCAGTGTTCTTTTGTAACCAACGTTCAGAAGCGGAGTGAGCCAGAATATGAATAATCGTGACAAGTAATTGACAGTGAACATTGGCAACGGTTTTCTTTCACTAAATTCCGGCACTGGAGGCACTTTCTTGGGCAAAAACGAAGTCATCAGTCTCTTGACTGGTTTGACCGGCGGTGTTTCTGGTTCAAAGTCGCTGCTGAAAGTATCCGGCGAGCTCATAGTAGCGAAAATATCTGATCTCAGTAGTGGTAGCTGATACACTCATATTCGGGAGAAATTAACTGCTTCAAATACTCTTCTATGGTAAGACGGTTTTAACGTGGCTTTAGGAATTAAGGCGGTGTTAACACGGATAACTGTAACCTTCGGAGTTGTATCGCATCTGTTGATATTTCTTCACTTGTTTAGTGGCCAGAGTTGATGAAGAGTATTTTGTGAGTCTGCAGATGATTATCTAGCATTCGATATGAGAGGATTGCGACGAAGTTGAGACGAAGTTGAGACAGGCGCTTGAGAGGTGGAATTAGCCAATATCGAATCAAACAGCTCAGCTGAGAGTTTGTGTGTTAAATCAGAACCAAGACCGGAGCCATACCCACAGCATTAACTCCTTGATAATTCGGCGAATCTCTCAGTCATCACAGATAATCATAGTCGATCCAGTGATTGTTCAAAGCCTTTTACCACCACAAACAAGCATTTGCTTGATCAATTTGAATTGATTGGAATTCACATCGCTCATAACTCCAAATTTGAAAATTATCGCGAATCCACTCAAAGAAGACACGAAATCATTCACTTAGCTGGCAAACAAAGAAACGAACCCTCTGAGATCCAGACCACCTCTGTGTAACATGGCCAAGAAGAAATTGGTGATCCCACCGGTGAAGGTTGCCCTTGCCTCAACGTCTCCTAACTCGGACGCGTCTAACACTTTGCTGCCTCCGGGATATAAAGAAGGTATCAAAAGACCGTATTTCTCCACTGAACTCGACCAGGAAGAGGTCTCGAAGGCCAAAATCACAAATCATGATAAGCTCATTGCTCTGACACTGCTAGTGTTGGGTGTTGCTTTCAGATATCCCGATCTTCCAGAGCCCAATTCAGTTGTGTTCGATGAGGTCCATGCCGTGAAACATATCAACAAGTACATTGATGGTGTTTATTTCAACGATGTCACTCCACCACTGAGTCAATTGATCTACACTTTGGTCGCTTATTTATGTGGATACAGAGGTGAAGCCAATAACATCTCAAAAGCCGGTGAAACTTACTACGATACCAATTTCCCATATGTCAATCTAAGATTCATCACTGTGTTAATCAGTGCACTAAATTTACCAATCACATTCGTCACTTTGAGAAATAGCGGAGTTAGAACTTTAATTGCAGCTGCAACCTCTTCTTTCTTATTACTAGAGAACTCTGTTGCTTTACACTCCAGACTATTCATGCCTGACACTCTGTTTTTGTTCGGTGTCAGTTTAGTTGTCTATGCTTATAAGAAGTTTGATTTATCAAAACCTTTCTCCGCCGAATGGTTTCGTTTGATTTTAGCTACCGGTATCGGTTTGGGACTGACTGTTTCCACGAAATGGGTTGGTGTTGCCACAATCATCTGGGTCATAGCCTTGAGTGCTATTAAGATCTGGTATTTGTTAGGTGATGTTCAAGTTTCTGATTGTAAAATCACCAAGCATATTGCATTCAGATCTGTCGCTTTTGCTCTTGTTCCATTTGTGATATACTTGTCAACTTTTTTCATTCACATCCTACTTTTGAGTAATTTCCATAATGATGCCTCACTGCTGTCACCAGATTTCCAACGTACTTTGGAGTACAACGATATTAGCAACATTCCAAAATATCCAACTTATGGTAGTACAGTGACCATTAGACATGCTGATTCAATGGGTGGATATCTACACTCCCATCCATACCCTTACAAGTCAGGTTCTAAGAACCAACAAGTGTCTGTATTTGACTTCAAAGATTTTAACAATGAATGGGTCATTGAGGCAACTAAAAGAGTGAACAAGACTGACCCAAGAATCAGACCAAACGGTGAGTTCAGACTGAGACATAAGCTTACTGGTTTGTTATTGAGTGTCAGTGACTTTAAGCCTCCAATTTCCGAACAGGAATATGATTTTGAAGTCAGTTGTTTTGGTAACTCTTCATATAACGGTGAACAAAACGAGCATTACTGGTTCAAATTCACACCTCAAGATGGTGAAGAATTTCTAACTGCTTTCGACACCAAATTCCAAGTTCAAAATGTGAAAAAGAAGTGTTGGTTATTGAGTCATGATTTAAAACTACCAGATTGGGGATTCAACCAACAAGAACTCATCTGTATCAATAGTCCAACCCGCTCCAGATCTTTATTCTATATCGAAACAGTGAAGTATCCTAAGGACTTCGAGGTGGAATCCGGTTCTGTATTTGATGAAAAGATCCCTAAAAGAGATCCTTGGTTCATTTCTAAATTCTTCGAATTGAACATGAAGATGTTGAGGTTGTTCAGAAACATCAAACCAAGCAATAAAAATGCTACGAAGGCATTAACATGGCCATTCCTGATTAAAGGTTTGAAATACTCAACACGTCCACAATCAACACTATACGTCATGGGAAACCCAGTGAATTTCTGGTTGACTCTTGTTTTGATTCCAGCCATTCTAATTATCAAGAGCATTGATTTCTTCAGAACTGATACCATCAAACAAAGCATAATATTCAAGACTCATGCCCTCACTTATGTTCTTGGTTGGTTGTTTCATTTTCTACCATACGTTCTCAATGAAGGTGAATGGTTCATACAGTACTACATCCCTTCATTATACTTTGGTATCTTGTTGATTGGTGTTACTTTCGAGTTTATCTACTTCAAGAACAAGCAATTGGGTACTGCCATCATTGTATCTGCCGTTGTCCTGGCTTATTATTTTTACTCGTCAATGACACCATTGATCTTTTCCACTGCATGGACTGAAGATGCCTGCCTTGCAACCAGACTGTTACCAACATGGGACTTCAGATGTGATGCCTATAGACAGCCTAAAAAAAATTAAGTGATTGGTAATCATCAAGAACAATGTTGTATAATAATTGATACATTTGACTATGAAAGTTTCCTAGACTGTAGTAGATCTTTACTAAAATCTAGTATGAGATCGTTACACCATTCTAACAGATCGTCTTTTTTCTGTAATGCCTGTATCTTGTCATTTTCCACCTTGATCAGCTCCTTTTGTAATTCATCAATTTTTAACAATTGATCATGCGGCGAGACACCAGCCCCGGGAAGACTCGAAATCAATGTCATTATCTGTCTCACTTTCAATATGAGATCACCAGATAGTTCGTTTATCGTCTCTTTGAATTGTTGTGGTTCTTCGACAGTGACTTGGGGATCTGTCATTTTTTCCTCACCTTCAGCAGGAACAAAGTCGTGGTTTTTGTCAACGTAGTTCAAGGTGGCACAGAACTGCTCGACAAGCTGGTCCAGACATATTTGGAGCTGTGTTAAACGGTCGGACATATCTTAGTCAAACAATGTTGTTTTTCTAGTTGTATTGTTGTTTGCTTGATACTTGTTACTTGATTGTATTGGTTAAAGTCATAGATGTATTGGCGATGCGGTTAGGCCACATCGTTTCAGCTACGCATCCTGTGAGCATATACCGCGCCGTTTCGCCATTGATATTGTTTAGTTAAAACCAAGCTGGGTGCTGAATTCATAGACAATAGAATTTTGGCACTGTGTCTAACGACTCTTTAACAGAGTGAGTTTTACCTTCTAGTTCTATTAAGCTTATAGTTTAAAGATGCTTTTCGATGTTCCAACCGTCTCTGACGATAATCAGATGAAGAATCATTGCTCTTTGTCTTTTATTGCAGCAACGAGTATCATCATCACCATGGTCGTTTCGTGCTCAAATAGTGTGTACGATATGCACATTGTCGCAAAATCGCAAGCCCATTGATCATGTGAATGAATCAATAATCATACAATTTACTCTACTCTATCAGGGACGTCATGTAGAATTCCTTGCGTAATGAAAGCTCAGAAACCTCTTCTAGATAGACATTCATTGGCATACAACTAGTTACTGACTTATGAAATCCCTTTGGTGCAATACAATGCAGGAGCATTAAGACAATATGACTTTTATTATTATAGTGAGTTGGTTGGGGTAGTTGCAACCAATAGCTTCTTTTTGAGTCCTAGAATACTCTCCTTCATTTCGTCTCTTTCCTGTTTGATGATGAACAACTCAGCTTGTAGATCTCTTAACTTCAAATTGTAATGTGCATTTTCGATGTCTTCTTCGCCTTCACCATCAGAACTTTTATTGTTGAAGTCGTTCAAAACAGGAGTAGCGTTTCGTGAGTAGTTTCTTCTAGCTTTGAATATTTTCAATTCATCAATTTCCTCTTGTAATTTGGTAGAGATTTCCTTTTGTTTGGCCAATTCACTTTGAGATATTTGTAGCGCTCTGGATGAATTCTTCACTGAATGTAACGATTCCTTATAGTTCTCTTCCAGCTTAGATAGCTCTGTCACTCTGTTTCTCAAAGCTGCCAGTTCGGAAGTGTGCGATGACAACGATTCAACTTGTGAGGCCAGTTCTTTGTTCTTGATCTGTGCATCTTCATTCTCCTTCAATAACTCATCAATTTGCGAACGTAAGGATTCTGTGATGGTGGAATCTTGCCCGTTCATTGGGGTTGTGAGTTCCCTTGGTTTGATTTCACCTGTTTCGTCATCCTTATGAGCGTATTGACTTAGGAACTGGTCAATGGATTTTGTGAGCTTCGATGTTGGTGAAGGCAATGAGTCCTCATCCAAAGATCTTGTACTGTCCGGTTCCACTTCTTTGGTTTTCTGCAGTAATGCTTCATGTTCTAGTGTGAGCTGGTCAAACTTTAGCTTCCAGTCCTCTTGTTCCTTGATCTTTCTTGAATTTTCTTTCAATTCAGCTTGTTGTTCCTTGATTACTTCATTCAGCTTGGACAGATCAATTAAGTTTGATGAGAACACTGGGTGGAGCTCCTCATATTTGGACTTCAAGTCAGCATGTTCTTTGGTCAAGATTTGGTGATCTGTATTGAGTTTGATATGCTTTCTCTTCGTATCACTATCAGAATCTTCCACTTCCTTTGAGCTTTCACTCAGCTTGGACTTCAATTGCTTGTTCTCCTCTTCTAGTTCTTGTACCTTCAGACTGGCACTCTTGATCTGATCATTAGTAGACAGCTTTAACTGTTCCAGTTCTGATGATAGCGATCCGATGACTGATTTGAACTCCTGTCTTTCATCATTTCTCTGGATAGAAGACATTGAAACGTCAGCATTGGAAGTGAATGATCCAGGTAGAGCTCTCACCGTATCAGGTTCCTCAGGAATTTGAGAATGAGGGCTGCCAACAAAGACATTTTTGAGACCTGTACCCACAGCTGCTGCTGCACCAACACCAAAGACAGCATTGTTTGAAATGACAGAATCTTTACGATCTGAACTCAATGTACTAATGGAATCTTGACGTTCTAATGATCTATCGAATGCAGTTGATGAGAGTTGACGACCGTTCTGGTTCATGAATGGAACAGATCCTTGGGAGCCATTGATACTGGCTGATCTAGCGACTGGGATAGACTGAGCTTGTGGTAGTTCTTGTGGTTCTTTCCTTTCAGCTTCATCCAACTTCTCCTGTAGACTTGATGTTGAGTTATCATTGGCGTAGTTGTCGAAGAAGTCAGAGCCTCTGGCATCACCTTGAAAATATCCACCAGACGCATTGCCTTTAGCGAAGCTGGTTTCATTAGCGGCAACAGGATGACCAGCTGATTGCTCAAATGGGGTTGACGATGGGGTTTCAAAGTTTTCAAGTGTAGTAGTACTTTCGGCTCCTTGTCTGGTGTCGTCTTTGGAGATAGGAACAGGAATTGGTAATTCTCTGTTCTGAGATCTCACTGGTGATGGAATCTGCAAGGGTAATTCCTCCTCTGGTGATGAGTAGATTTTGTTGAAAGACTTTTGTTGAGATTGATTGTTACTAACTGGTGTAGATTGGCGACTTGTAGCTAGTGGTGTCACTATTTGATTGCTTTGTGGGGATTGATACTTTTGAGGAGTTTTCAATTGGTTCGTTCTTTGTCCATCTGATAGATCTTTGGAGCCTGGTAGATTTCTTGAGTTGGTAGAAGTCAATGAGGTGCTAGAAGAGTCTTTTGGTAATGCATGTTCGGAAGGAGTGTTTCTGATTTGTGATGGAGTAGATTGTTGCTGCTGGCTAGATGGTGGGGTAAAGATATTGGCGGTAGTATTGTCACTTGAGACAAATCTGTCTTGTGCAATGTTTCCGGGAGTAGAGTACTGATATAAACCAGGAATCAATTTGGTCAAATTTGAGAGATCAAGGGTGTGTAAAATGGTGCCAACTCCATTATCTTCTAAGGAAGGCTCAAGATCATCACCAACTTTGGCAAAGTCTGGTAAATGACCACCAAGGAACAACAGTTTATTGTTCTTCAAGATTGAAAGACTGTGACCGTATTTTCCTAGTGGTTCCAATGCTAAGCCTGATGGTAATTTAAACCACGTTCTGCTAACGAAGTTGAAAACGTAAACGTCATTGACAGCGTCTCCTTCTTGATTCTTACCACCGTGAATGATCAATAAGTCTTTGAAGACCACAGAAGCATGTTCTTCAACAGCTGGAGGGGCGGTACCGGCAGTTTTGGCATTATCCCATTTATTATTCATAGGATCAAATAGCCATAGATCATTACTCAACTTTTTGCCTGTTGAACCACCAAAGAGCCACAGCTTATTGTCATAAACGTCCATAGTATGATTAGTCAGTCCTGGTGGTTGAACACGATCCTCAGGAATGACCCATTCCCATTGAACATCAGGACGACGGAATGAGCTTAAGTTGAACATCACTAGATCATTATAAATCACATCGTCCAATTGACCACCATACAAGTAAAGCTTAGAGTCAAAGTTTGTGATGGCAACAACGCCAATTGTATGACCGTAACGCCCAGATGGCACTTTACCTATTGGATGAGGAATAGTCCATGTATGTGAGTTCATGTTGAAGAGGTATAGATCGTTATCAATCTCACCAGCATCATTGGTTACTGTGTCACCACCGAAAATCACGTATGCATTACCACATAATGTTGAAGCATGGCCGACTCTAGGAGCAGGTGAGTTCTCGTAAATATCAACCTGAAAGGTCTGGAAGTTTTTACCATCTGGTTCCTGCTTGATGATCCAAGTGTCACCATACACCGATGTGTTGTGAAGTCCACCCATGACGAACACTTCGCCTTTCTCATTGGACAGAGTTGAAGCAGCATGTCTGTAACGTGGGAAAGGGCTGATCACCAGCTTAGATCTTGCCCAAGGTGATGGTACAAGTTGTGAGCTGGCTGTATTCTGTGCATATTGGTTGGAGTCGTTAGAAGGATATCTTTGATGGCGTTGGGGAGATCTTGAGTTGTAGATGTTATTGTTCTGATCGTATCCCAGTGCCTGATTGTAACCTCTCTGTGGAGCTAGTTGTTGTTGTTGATTTTGAAACTGAGGTGTCTGGCCTTGAGCAGCCGCATTGTTGGCTTGCACACCTGATGAGCTGACGGGAGTGCTGCCAGATCTCACGTTACCATACGAGCTGTTTGAGTATTCTGAAAGCTGGGGCGAGCCATTGTTGGTGTTGGTAGCTGTTTTCTGGCTCGAAGGTGAGGAGAATGTGGAATCACTCTTAGCGTCTTTCTTCTTCTTACCAAACTTGAAAGCTGCCATGATGATTCGGTGCAATTGAGTGGCTGAACACGCGACAAGTGGAGAAACGAAAGGCTGGAGGAGCGACTAAACAGCGAGAGACACACACAAAGTGAGAAACGTCTCGAATCAGCTTCAAATAACCGTTTGATTTGTTGTTTGATCTGTTTTTTTTTCGTTAAATATTTGGAATTGCCAAATTTCATCATTCCTTTACATATGAAACAAGCCCGATTAGGAAACTTCCTTACACAGCGCGCAAATTCGCGGAAATGTAGAATCAGTACTAATTAGAAACAAAACAAACCACAACAGACATAATTCAAACAATAGAGTGTAACGGAAGCAGAGAAGTGTTTTCTAGTGATTCTCCGCGTTTTATCAATAAGTCTGTTCTTAGACTGGGACTCGAATCAAATAAAGTCATCTTGGGATCTCATATCTCATATCTCATATCTCATATAACATCTGAACCATCTGCCAGTATTCATTATTGAAGACCCAAAGATACGAGACATGTCACATTCTGAGGAAGTCAATCAGAAGTTCGACAAGTTCATACAGGACTTTGATGAGAAACTCAATAAGGACACATCAACCATGAGAACTATATCAGACTCCACGGGAGTCACTGCTGAGATATCTCTAGCAAAAGACACACATTTAAGTACAGACTCATCACCGATAAAGTCACCGCTATTATCAACGCCCACGAAACCTAACAGGAACTCGATTTCATTAGAGAATCAACCATTACAAGATCAACCTCATTCTCAGACACCAAGTCCATCACTTATATCATCGAGAACACAAGGTCTAAACACCCCAATGTCAGCTGAAGGTGGACTTAAGAGATCTAGCACTATAAGTGGATTTCGCTCTCTACCCAAAAAAGGTCTAAACTTAAATTTGAACATAAATAAGCAGTCCTCACTTGCTACTAATGCTCATCATGTTAAGGTTGCCAGCCCTATTACACCAAGTGTCATCAAAGAGGATCCAGCCACTAGTCTTCATTTCCAAGAACATAGAAGAAGAAGAACAAACTCGAGTCTCAGTAGTGCGCAATCAGCCGTTGAAGCAGTGAAGACTGAAGACTTTAATGACTCACTAAGACTACTGGCTTTGAAAGAAATGAGAATCATCGAATTGAAAGACGAAATGAAGCTCTTACAACAAAAAATCGAGACTGAAGAAGCTGATCTACAAAAATTGAAGGTCAAAATTGGAAGTGATTTCAGAGACAGCATGTCACCAGCTCAAAAGCCGATTAATAACTTGTCACCACCGAAGATCAATTCAAACACCAATGGCTCTAATACAACTTCAAACCAGATAACCTCAGAAGAGAATAAGAGAAGTAGTATGTGGGCAAAACCTATCAGTTTCTTGAACCAGTTTGATCAGATATTGCAGAATGAGATCGAGAAACTAAACAAAGAGGCGTTCCCACAGCACTACAAACAGTCTACACCTTCGAGAAAGCCATCTCCTGAACGACACAGATCGCCTCAAAGAGGCAGCACCTCACAGGAGAGAAGAAGCACATCGCAGAACACAGAACAGCGTGAAGCATACTCATCGTACTACAAGAATGAGGACGTGTTGAACACGGTCTCCAACTCGCTGTGGTCCTTTGTCAGCGATGTCAAGCATGGACTTATGGGCGATGAAGAGCCTGTCCCAGACGCATCAGCTACCAGAGCCAAAGAGCGAGCCAGTGGGAAACGAACTCAGCAAAGACCGACAAGCAGTGACGGTTCTGTGCATGATAACGGCGCAAATAACGAACAGGAGATGATAACGATTAACGGGTAATTGACAGTACAATATACAGATATGTGAGGCGCAGACTCCGTAAAAAATAAAGTGTAATTACTAGTCACTAATGATGAACATGTAACGTTATTTGGTATAAAAATGCCAGCTCAGATTTAAATCTGATATTGGCCATATTATTGAACTACTGATGGAGGATACAGGCGGTACTGATATTATTGCTGAGTTCACACAATTATGAGGAGCAATTACTTGCGGAAAAAGTCGTTCTTACTGAGTCTCCTGCTGATCAATGCTGTTATCTTTCTCATCTTGTACAACACAGGTCCGATAGAGAATCTACGTCTGTTGAACCCAGATGACACTGAACTGCCTGTTGAGTTCGACAAGTTTCATATCAAGTTCGTCTATCCTGAGGTTATAAAATATCTTACTGCTCACTTGGATCAATCACAGGTTGATTGGTCAAAATTGGCATATGCGTTTTATGCAACTGAATCTCTACATGTTTGTAATGCTATGATGATGATTGACCAGTTGAAAAGGTACGAAACAAAAGCAGGGTTTGCTCTGTTGATCAATGCGGATATAATGGATCCTCAGTATGAAGATTATGACACAATTGTGCAATTCTCAACAGACTATAATGTTGTTTTGAAACCCATTAACATCACAAAGAAGGAGGATGGATCATATTGGGAATCAAGCTTCACAAAACTTTCAGTGTTTGATCAGTATGAGTATGATAGATTGATCTATCTCGATACAGATGGCATTGTGACACAGGGAAACTTGGACGAGTTGTTCTTCATTCCACCAGCAAAATTGGCTACTGTTTCTGCTTACTGGTTGACAGGAGACAAACATGACGATATTGCATATGATGATGGAAGTAAAGTCTTAAGCGATGGTGATCGTTCCGATCGAATTGGAAGTGTCATCAAGACACTCAAGACGTTTGAAAGAGGAGGTAAGCTCCCCGTTGGTAATGCCTATGACAATCCCCCAGAACAATCACGATTTTTCAACTTGCTATACAATGACCTTCCAAACTATGAGATGATAGAGAACTTTGTGTCATCAAGTATCATCATGGTTATCATGCCGTCTGAAGACATATCCCAAAGGATCAAAGAGGCATTCGAGGTCAGAAGACATGAAGAGTTCGATATGGACATGCTAAACAATCACATATTCAAAGCAAGCGATGTCCTGATAAGTCAAATAACGAAATCCACCACATCACTCGACATTCCTGACCTACTACTGATTCCACACCAGGTATATGGGTGTCTTTCAGGACAACTGAACGTTGTCGATCACGAAGCGTTCCTCGCTGACCCACAAGATCAACCATACATCGGCAGCAATTCCACCATCAAGCCATACTATGATCTCTCAGATGAAGACGAGCCATCCAAGATATGGTTCCCACAAGTGAAGTATCTTCATTATTCAGATTGGCCATTACCCAAACCTTGGAGCTGGAGAGATCCAGGAAGTGAAGATATGCAACATCGAAGACGATGTGCTAAGGATCCGTTCTTCAAAAGTAAACAATACATAACGAAGAATGCTGTTCAGTTGACCAGTGATTGTCATGCATACCCAACATGGAACGATCACTATGAGAAGTTTGAACAATTGAGAAAAAATGTCTGTGGATTGGATCTTTATGGGGCACCACAGACTTCATCGGCTATTTGAATCTTAATTGGTTACGGCAATTCATCGTACTTAAATCATATATTCATTAATCTTATCATTGTATTTTAGAAAACAGAACTCTTTTCTTCTTTGTATCATTCTATTGGGTTCAAAACGCATCATCGTCATTCTTGTAGTCGGCATACATGTCATCCCAGGTATACTTCTCGTGATGAAGAGAACCGACCTTCTGTGCACTTTCGGATGGATTCGTCAAATCAGCAGAGCTCAAACCTGCCAATGGATCCGGGAGCTTGTTTGTTTGATCTTGAGGATCATTAGTATCTGCCAATTTGGATTCATGAACGTCATTTCCTTGTTCATCGACCAGCTTTGTTTCCTCTTCATTCAATGACACTTTCCCATTTGAAACCATTTGCATCAGTTTCAAAAAATCAGACTGGGCAAACTTATCAGCTGTTTCATTTGATGTGCTTGCCATAACGTTTGAAATGGTCTGTGCTGCTTTCTTAAAGTCTTCGTTTTGCTGTCTTGGGATAGGTAGATCTTCTTTTACAAGAGGTTGCATCTCACGTTCCACGTTACTGAACTCGTTGTCCAAGTTTTCAAAGAACTCAAGTTCCTGATGATGGACTTCTTGATGTTCGGTTCTATGATGTTGTTGAGGAAACGCAGGTTGTTGATGAGAGAGTAGATGATTGGTGTAATTTGGCTGTAGTTGGTTGAAGCCCGAGTGAAGTTGATGTGATGAGGATGCTTGTTGCTGGAGAAACTGTTGTTGTTGAGCCTGGTTGGTGGAGAACTGTGCACTCCAGTCTGACCTCTGTTGTTGCTGTACGCGATGCTGTTGTGGTGCGTTCAATGATAGTGAAGCGAAATCATTTGCCCATGACGCATTACCTTGATTTGGTTGGAAGGTGTGTTGCCTGTTCTGCAGTGGAGCGTTCAGCTGAAAAGAGTTCTGGATAGACTGGTTGTGTTGCTGTTGCTGGAATTCTCTATCTAGTTGTGGGTTGTAAGTCTGCTGTCTGAAGCCGTTATTCTGTTTGTTCGCCTGCTGGAGCTGATGATCTTGGTGGAGCGACCTGTCGATTTGCTGGTAGTTGTTTAATTTCTGAAGCGGGTTCACTGGCCCACAGTTGGCGGACATCTTTGTTTACTGAGTTGTTGCTTCAGTTGTGTTGATGACTTTTGAAGAAAGTGTTTTAAGTGATCTTTATAAGCATTGACAGAAATTTCTATGGAGAGTCACGGATAAGTGGACAGAGTTTCCGTTTTTGTTGTGGAGAACGCGAATAACCGAGGACTGTTTCGCGAATAATTTGGGGACAGTCACATGATATATCACGTGTTGGTGCGCCCACGTATGATAATATCAACGGGAAAAATCATCAACAAAAGATCAATCAGAGAATGATAGTTCAGGTGTTTTCTTTGTTATCTGTCCAATGTCTCTATCTAATTTGATTCGTGTATGTCGATCTGAACAATGAACGTTTCATTTATTGATTTACTAACAAGTTTAACAGTTCGGCGTGCCTCTGATCTCGTCGTCGTTGCTCTTAACACAACAATCACCAATCATGAACGAAACAGTATGTCATATCAGCCCACATCCTTTGAATTGTGAACTAACCGATGAAAAACAGAAACGTAAATTCTATGAAGATGAAGAACATGTCACTCCACTTCCAGGAACTGTCATCACAGCAACCGATTCCGAAATCGAAGCATTGGGTCCAAACAAGCTTATAAACGGTTCATCCATCAGATCCCCAACCACCATCGAGTCTAACATCGGAGTTGTCAGACAATCATTTAACTGTGCCATCAATGCTGTTGAGAAGACCATTGATTCCCTTACTTTGAACTACCACAAGAAGGAAGAGCACTTCACTTCTGTTGTCTCTGGTTTGCACAACAAAGACGAAGATTTGTTACCAGCTGGTATCTACATCTTAGTTGCTGGTCTCTCCGGTACCATCATAACGAGACGTTCAAACATACTACTGAAGGCAATCGTTCCAACTGTATTTGGTCTAGTTGGTTTCAAACTCACTTTACCAAAGACTTTCGCTAATACTACCAGATTTGCTCGTGAAGTTGAACATACACAAGCTCCAGAATTAGCCAAGAAACAAGACGAACTGATCAAGGACGTGAGTCACTTCATAAACAAAACTGAAGCCAAAAGTAAAGAGGCCTCTCAAACTCTTGATTCTTCTTTAGATGGCCTGAAAAACTCTTTCAAGAGATTCACAGGTTTGAATATCGATGAAAACGTCACAAAGAAATAATTAGCACATATGTATACATACCCATATCAAGGGTAACCCACAAATAGAGAATTTCCTACTTTTTTTTCTACCAATACCGGTCATTTCATGTACAATCGTTTTTGTGTCACTTTTCAAATCAATTTTATTTGCAAGATCCACAAAGCCACAAAGTCATGCACCACAAGCACACTGTAATTGGTCATTGGATAAGACTTCGTGGCTTGGAGGCTGAAACTGGAGCTTTTCGATTGTGCTCTGGGCTTGTTTGCCTTCTATCAAACGCAATCGGCATTCATCATGAATCAGTATGAACTAATACCCACAACGAGCCTATGGTCATGATCTAATACTAACTTATCTTCAACAGAGACCAACAGTATAACCCAAGTGGGATATCTACACGTGGTGGTGGTAGTTCTAGTCCTCGTATGCTTGATGCAAGTCTGGTGACCTCTTCAGATGGATTGCTTGTCGACAACTGTGAAGATGATGGTTCTACTCAGGGTCTAGTCACAAGACCAACAACAAACCAGACAACCAGATACGATGCGTATTCATTTGCAGGTGCTGTTGGTGGTGGGTACACTCCAGGAGTTCCTTCATTCATTGAAAAATTCAGTTCAGGTTCACAGTCCTCATCACAAACACTATTCAATAGGATTACCAAGTTGATAAAGACAGAGAAGAAGATGATGAAACAGAAGCAAACATTAATTAAAGATATCGGCTCATGGTGTGACGTATTGCCCAATGACGAGTCCAAGAAGTTGATGTATCACTACATAAAGATCCTAGAGACTGAACTAAACTCTAATGAAGTGTGTTTGAAGAAGAAAGATCAGATCAATCTACAATTGTTGAATGTTCATAAAAGAGAGAAGAGAACCAATGACTTGAAACTTAAGAGGAACAAGATGCTTATCAAGTTGAAGGACAACGAAAACAAAGTCGGTGATAGTCCAATAACGGTTTTGACAAAGGAAAATCTTGAAGAACTGGAATGCTCTGTTGAGATTGTGGAAGATCAGTTCATAAGGAGTATAAATCTGGGATTGAAAAGTGTCATTGTTGATTATGTTCTCAGTCTAAGAGAGACTGGTGTGAAATATTCTGACAACTCCAAGACATTTTTGGACAACTATCACTTTAGTTCAACTAAGCTTGGTCCTAACTCAAGTTTGCAGAGATTGATCCTCCAGAACAAGATTAATGGTGGTGCTTCTAGTGGAAATGTCCCAATGAGTGCATCCTCTATCAAAACTCAATCGAGAGAAGTTTCCCATAGCTTTGGTGAGAAGAAGTACATTGCACTATCTCCCAATCAAATAGGGAAGTACATTGACCACCGATACGACAATGACACATTATTCCATTCTGCGCAGGACACACAAGAACATCACGGTGATGATGATCAAGACCGAGACATGGAAGAAACCAGAACAGCTTTGTCAGAGCCACCAAACAGGGTGCCAACCATGATAAGAGTAGCCCCAAGAGAGTATAACAATCCAAACACGAAAGAGTTCCCACACAATAACAGTCAAGAGCAGGTCGATGCCAACTATATTATCAACTCATACAATACACCAGGATCTCTATCCATGAGACCAAATTCACAGCTTGGTGCACACCATCATGAATGGAATACATAGAGCTACACTTAATCGGCTTGACACTATCAGTTTTTCTCACATTATTGATTATATACAGGATTCATTATTCTGTGAAAAGAAACTTTTGCCAATCTCGTAACTCGATATCATGATGGCACAGGATGGTGCTATCTTCAACAATCTTGGTAGTAAACCAACGTATAAAGCACCAACACCTTCGTACTTTATAATGTTCCTCATGAATGTAGCTATTGACTTCTCTTTTAGATCCAGTCTGCTATTTCCGATTGGTTGCTCACTTATCTGCATTCGTGTTTTACCAACATCAAATGGGTTTGTAGCAATTGCAGCAATGGACCCAGATATGGAGCCACTAACAAAAGCATGAAGAAACAAATTCGAGTCATCATCTAATGTTCTGAATGTCCAATTCATTTGAAGATGCTCTTTGAAGAATTCATAACTTGCCCAATAAATCCCAGAAAATGGAACGTCTCTCCATAAAGTCAACGTCAAACCTTTGAATAAAATCCCAGGTCCTTTTTGCTTGAATTCATCAGCCACATTTCTCATCAAGGACTTGAAGATGTCCTTCTGTTGTGAAGTGGGTATCGACTGCAACCTCGTCTTCACTAGCTCTATTGGTGCGATTGCACTAGCGGCCAAAACCCTCGCTATCCCACCACAAAGCAATGGATTCAACGATCCAAAATCTTTTAATGGTGATTTATCTCTGAGAAGTTCATAGCCCGTGAAGTACACTATGTTGGACGGACCAGCCATGAGTAATGTGAGGGATAATCCTCTCCATAGTGTAGTTATGCCTTCTTTACGTGCAATATCCACCATTGATTTAAACGTCCCGTTCAATCGTTTATCAGTGACGCAAACGGCTGATTCCGTGGCACAACCTTTCTCGAGCTCATTCCAGAACACTTGTCTTTTACAACAGTCACTTTCTGGAGTAAGGATTTCTTGTTGTTGTAATCGGATCCGTACAACGTCTAATGGAGTCATGGTCAGTGAAGTGACGATGGAGCCTGAACAGGCGGCAATCATACGCTGGATCGGCGTAATGTCCTGTGTCTTAGGGGTTCTCGGTACGATTGGTTCAGGGGATGGATCAGGACTGAACTCAAACTCGGGGTCGGAGAGCTGTGTTATGGACATTTTATTCGTATTGGGTGGCTAGTGACGTTGGTGATGATGTGTTGCTGATGTTGATTTAATGGGTAAGATTAAGAGTTCCGAAGGTTGGAAATGTGTATAAGTGTATAAACTGTGGTGATGATGGGAATGACTTGAAGGAAGGTTAAAATGTGTTTCTAAAGTGTGTTTGATGAAGATTTGCTGATTTTCTTTGACTCTTCAAAGGTGCTTTTCATTGACGTTTCTATTTTTTTTTTTTTTTTTTTTTTGATTTCTTTCAGTCACGATATTGGCACTTCAAGGAGAGATTCTGGGGAAAAGATGTCAAGTGCCTTCAAATTATACCGGTCATTACTGTATATATCCCAGTTTGTGGTGAAAGAAGAAGTATGGGAACAATTGGCACATGAAACACCCAAGTTTCTAGACTCTTTGGGTATCAGAAACGATAATGTTCGTGTTTTAATAGTTGACAAGCTGGATAACTTGCTCAAAGATCTTAGAAGTGTGAAGATGTCTGAACAGACAGAGAAAGTTGCTGCTATTCTTAGAAGATTTGTGTTCAGACTCTTTGTGCTTCATGGTACTCTGCTGAACTTGACGTGCTGGAAGAACTTTGTCCAGATCTTGATCAAACGAGATTTCAAGCAATTGATGCAGTTGATGCCATACTCAACTTTGAAAGAGATCACTAAGATTAGTATATCGATATCATCACTAACGACTTTGATTCCACTGATCAAACTATTACTTGATCGTTATCGTGTTAAAGGGTCTGATCTACTTTCGACGGGTCTAGTTACATTTCTCAGTGTCTCCGCATTACCAGCTGCTGCCTCGAACTATGTTGCTGTTTATTCTGCTTCATATGGACTTGAAAGTTTGTTGAAACTGCTCAATGTCAAGTACGGTGTCGATGGATACAAACCTGTGCTGTTCACCAGTGTCGCGTTAGGTGCTTTCTATCATAACTACATCTTAAGACCGGAAAATATTCCGGGGTATTTAATCAAGGGTATGAACTTCATGAATGATGGGTTGATTGAATCGAAACCATCATATATCACCAGATGGCCAGATACCCAACAAGTATTGTTGTCAGTGAAACATGCCGCTTTGAAGAGAAATCCAGTTCAAAGTGAGCTAATATACTCTAATATCAAGAGAATTGAAACATACCAACCTCATCCATTACATACCAACAAACTGCTGTCCCTGATGCATCCTTCTGAGCCCAAGTTGCTCAATATCTTGTTGAGATACATTCCAAAGAAACTACTGGTTTTGACGTTGACCACACTTCCATTGTATCTATTGGCTAGTAAGGTTCAAGGTAAACTCAACATCCGTGATGAGAATGGGAAGGTAGACCTGAAGAAGCTCTGGGAACAAGTGAAACCATCTTTGTTGAGTTCTTTGAAATCTTCGAGCTTGTTAGTTCTCATCTCTTCAACGTTGTTCACATTGATGGTTAAAGCTCAGACCAAACCAGCAAACTTCAAGAGCATTGGTCTTGTCAGTGGATTATGGACCCACTTATTTTACCCAATTGGAACTGCTGTCAATATGCCACTATTGACATACTTCTTCAGGGTCTCAGGACTCATTGTTGGAAAATCATTGACAGGAAAGTACCTGGATCCTACAATGGCCGGTCTTGCTCTGATGTTCTTGAGATACTTGAAGACACAAGGTTATAGCGAATGTATTACCCCACCTTACTCAACGAAGTACCTTGACTTCTAAATGTTGACATTTTTGGTCTCACGGGTGATTGATGTGGAATTGTGTCTACGATTAATGATTATTATTTGAATATTATGTCTACAAACTATATACGAACTCACGGTAGCCGACATGTCTTTCAATAGTACTAGTATAACTCAATCACCAGCCAATGAGAGTCATTGATGGATATGTGAAAGCATAATTATGAGCCGCTTGGCGACCAACACTATTATCAACGTCCCATCATCCAGCCAATAACAAATAACAGCACAGAGCACTAAAACAACGCAAACAACTAGCGCTAAACAAATATCGCACTTATCCGCTAATTATCGCTAACCGATTCGCGAGTCACAGATCCGATCCGCCTCCCACGCATTTTGTTACCTTTTCAAAGAAACCCTCCACATAATTCGCGCACATTTCATAGGTTTTTGGCGGCGGCTCTAGATTTGGCGGATTACAATTTAATACAAAATTTCGCGGAACAGTTTTTTGAGCTTTCTCAGTTTTTCGTTCGGGCCATTGATCGATTACAAACAAACAGAAGCTGGGCCCAATTTTGCGTTTGGCAGCTCACAAATCTCTAATAAAATGGATAGTCTGGGCTGGACGCTGCTTGAAAGTTGCGGGGCTTTGTAATGTCTGGCTGTCTTGTAATCCATTGGCAGCGTTGTATATAAACATCCCAGAGTCCTGTCATATTCAAGTACGGCTGCATATAGTACATACTCTAATTGTTGGTACTGCTAACTACCGCGATAAGATAACCCTCATACTTATATAACAGGAGTCATCCCAGCAACTTTGAGTCATATCACAATAATCCATCAACATCATGACTACCCTACCCAGCTACAATGATTCCATCAAAGGTTTCACCCCTCCCCCATCCTACCAGGATGTCATCACTGTCACAAACAACGTTACTCTAATACCCAATAACCACTCCTCCGAGGAATTCTACACAACAAAGAAATTTGAATACATAGAGCTCGAGGATCTTGACGAGATCGTGGATGAGCAGATTCTAGACTTCTTTGAGACAATGCATGAACAGGCAGATGACTTCTGCTCATCTCAACCAAAGGCACCGGAAGAGATCCAAGATCTCTTTGTGTCAATAGAGCTCATCTTACAAGACAAAATATGCCAGATCACAAGAAATGCTTCCTTTATCACCAAGAAAATCAAATCAAGAACCAACAACTACTACATCAACTCACTTCGATGCTCCACTTTCAAAGACTTCATGAGAATCAAACAGCGGATCGTCCAAGAGCTTGCTACATTATACGAAGAGTTATACTTTCCTTTGACCCACTACAACTCAATGTTTGAAATCACTTTAGCAGAGATCAAATCCCTCGAATTATCATTATCCGAATCACTCAAATCCACATCCAAAGAACAATCAACCCAGATAGCAAAGTCTCTCTATGCTCAACACTACAAGTTAGCACAGATCAGATACAACCTGAATCAGATACAGGCCAAGATCAACTACCTTATAAGCTGTGATGATGTTTCGTATGTTCTTAAAGAAAGAGCAAGAGTTTACAACGATGCCAAACAAATCGTGATCAACCAACAACAGGCTTGTTTATTACACGGTAACTGCTAGATCAATATACTTCAAACTGTTATCGCTATCTATCTGTAGATAAATCTCTATGTAAAACATTTATCAGCACGTGATATTCACGTGATAAGAGCTGTCAAAATACATACAAAAATTCGCGAAATGATCATTTTTTTTTTTTCTTTTTTTTTTTCATGATTTTTATGAGTAATCGAAATCTGAAGCTCATCGATTGGAAAAAAAGTTTTTACAATTTTTACATAATTGTCTTATTGTCTGTTTTCGGTCGTTTAGCACAGGTTCTTTAAGATGATCAGTGCCAGAAACTTCGGTTCGTTGAACAGAGTTCAGGTATGTTACAACGCTCGCTTTCTCCAGACTCTTTTAACATGATATTGGGGTCGGTTCTTTATCGGGTCCGAGTCATTATAATCTGGATAAACATTGATTCATGATAAACTAACATTCTTTCTCATAGCAAATACGGACATTAGCGTCATCTGCTAGTCTTACAACACATATCCCTGATGCTTTCAAATCAAGAACACCTCCATATCCTAAATTGGTCGAGAAACTCGCCCGTGTTAAGAAAGTGTTGAATAATGCTCCATTGACACTAGCTGAAAAAATCTTATACTCTCATTTAGTGAACCCTGAAGAGTCCTTACATAGTGGTGATGTCTCCAAGATTAGAGGTCTCGAATATTTGAAACTAAACCCTGATAGAGTCGCTATGCAAGATGCCTCCGCTCAAATGGCCTTGTTACAATTCATGACTTGTGGTTTAAAATCTACTGCTGTTCCAGGTTCCATCCACTGTGATCATTTAATCGTCGGTAAAGATGGTGAGAAAGCCGATTTGAAATCATCAATCGCTACAAATAAGGAAGTCTTTGATTTCTTACAGAGTTGTGGTGAGAAATACGGTATTCAATTCTGGGGTCCAGGGTCCGGTATCATTCATCAAATCGTCCTTGAAAACTTTAGTGCACCAGGTCTAATGATGTTGGGTACTGATTCACATACTCCAAATGCCGGTGGTCTAGGTGCAATTGCCATCGGTGTCGGTGGTGCTGATGCTGTCGATGCCTTGACTGGTACTCCATGGGAATTGAAAGCTCCAAAAATTTTGGGTGTTAAATTAACTGGTAAGATGAGTGGTTGGACTTCACCAAAAGATATCATTACTCATTTAGCTGGTGTTCTTACCGTCAGAGGTGGTACTGGTTACATCGTTGAGTACTTTGGTGAAGGTGTTGAATCGTTAAGTTGTACCGGTATGGCTACCATTTGTAATATGGGTGCTGAAATCGGTGCCACTACTTCCACTTTCCCATTCCAAGAAGCTCACAAACGTTATCTAGAGGCCACAAATAGAGTCCCATTAGCTCACGCTGCTGCTGAAGTGAACGCCAAATTTGGTTTCTTGCAAGCTGATGAAGGTGCTCAATATGACAAGATCATCGAACTTGATCTAAACACCCTTGAACCACATATCAATGGTCCATTCACCCCAGATTTATCCACCCCAGTTGGTCAATTCGGTGTTAAGACTGATGAAAACGAATGGCCACAAACTGTCTCTGCTGGTTTGATTGGTTCTTGTACAAACTCTTCATACCAAGATATGAGTAGAGCTGTTTCTCTTGTCAAACAAGCTGCTCAAGCCGGTTTGAAACCAAAAATTCCATTCTTCGTTACTCCAGGTTCCGAACAAATCAAAGCCACTATCGAAAGAGATGGTTTAATTGATACTTTCAAAGACAACGGTGCTATCGTGTTAGCTAATGCTTGTGGTCCATGTATTGGTCAATGGGATCGTGTTGATGTCGATAAGAAATCTACTGAAAGTAATGCCATTTTCACCTCTTTCAACAGAAACTTCAGAGCCAGAAATGATGGTAACAGAAACACCATGAACTTCTTAACTTCTCCAGAACTAGTTACTGCCATGATCTACTCTGGTGATATGCATTTCAATCCTTTAAGAGATTCAATCAAACTGGAATCAGGTGAAGAATTCAGATTCCAACCTCCAGTCGGTGATGAACTACCTCAACAAGGATTCTTGAGAGGAAGAGAAGAATTCTATCCAGAAGTTGATCCACAAATCAAACCAGAAGTTCAAATCAGTGTGAGTCCTGAATCTGATCGTCTACAATTACTTGAACCTTTCCAGGCTTGGAACGGTAAAGAGTTGAAAAACAACATCTTACTAAAAGTCGAAGGTAAATGTACTACAGATCATATCTCAGCTGCTGGTGTCTGGTTGAAATACAAAGGTCATCTAGAAAACATTTCATACAACACTTTGATCGGTGCTCAAAATAAAGAAACCGGTGAAGTCAACAAAGCCTACGATCTTGATGGTACTCAGTACAGTATCCCAGAACTAATGATCAAATGGAAAGAAGATGGTAGACCATGGAATGTGGTTGCTGAACATAACTACGGTGAAGGTTCTGCCAGAGAACACGCTGCCTTATCTCCAAGATTCCTTGGTGGTGAATTCATCCTAGTCAAATCATTTGCTCGTATTCACGAAACCAACTTAAAGAAACAAGGTATGTTGCCTTTGACTTTTGCTGATGAAGCCGATTATGATAAACTAAGTGCCGGTGATGTTCTTGAAACCTTAAACTTGGTTGACATGGTGAATAAAAACGGTGATAATGGTGGTTCTTTGACTTTGAAAGTCACCAAGAGAAACGGTGAAACTTTCAACATTGAAGCCAAACATACCATGTCCAAAGATCAAATTGATTTCTTCAAGGCCGGTTCCGCTATCAACCATATCGGTAACTTGCGTCGTGCAGAAGCTGCTGCTAAAGCCGCTGGCAATTGATTTGCTTGCAAATACAACCAGAGATCATCATGGGTCTCTCCACAAATAGAGCTAGTTGTTACAGCATCCATATACATATTTATTTAGAGAAGTTTTTTACTACTTGTAGATCGATCGTCATTAGTTGTTGTATTAAAAATGTCCGTTGATCATGATTTGATGGCTTTACTCAAGGTCCAGAATCTGTCAGCATCTCTGGCGTTCAACTGATGTACTCTCCAAAGATCCAACAGGATCAGTTCTTGCAATGGAAGGATCGGGGATAGATCGTCATTCATGGAACTAACAGAATTGAAAGTGAATATAGAGTTTCTCTTTGAAGTCTTCTTTGGAATACCTTGATCGTAACCAACTTGAAGGAACTCCAAGTTTGAAACGATCCTTGAAATTCTCAAGAACTTGTCAAAGTTCACAATCTTGGATCTGAGGAATGAATTGGAGTTTCTATAATCTTTATTACCATCCTGGATGAATGTCAAGTCTTGAAGGAACAAGTTGACGTATGGAACGATTGGAACTGAACTTTTGACATCATTCTCATCAAGGATCTTGGAGATTTTGTAACGGTAACCTTTGTAATTGTTACTTGGATGAATGATCTTCTTCAAATCAGTAAACAAACTCTGGTATTTGTCAGGTAAAGCATCCCACAAGAAGTCCAGTCTTGACAAGATGTGATTTTGGAGACTAATGATGATAGCAGCAAGAGAATTGAAGTTCTTCAAATAGTAACAGGACAATGCAACATTCAACCAGTTCTTCATTCTAGTAATACGTTTCTTCTGAGGCAATGTCTTTTCAAGGATGGATTCCAAAACATACTCGGATAGTAGGTTTGTGAAGAGTAGTGATTGCTGGATGTTTGGTGACAGATTCAACTTGGATTTCTTCTCTGAAAAGTTACTGTTAAGCAGCTCGTCAGCTTTGATGGATAAGAAGATTCTTGACTCAATGATAGTCAATTGTTTGGCGAGCTCAAATGAGTTGAAGTCAACCAGGTTGAAATCAATACTAACAGCGGTATTTAGTTGTAACTGGGAGATCTCAAACCATCTTGGCAGCAATTTACCGAAATCAATAGGATAATAATGAGAATAGCTTTCATGAACCCACTGGGTTGTTCCCAGTGCTCTTCTGTAAGTCAACACCCAATTCTCAATATCCTGGATCTGTGACTTCGACAAAAGAGTGTTATTATGGAAATTCATACTTGGTAGAGGTAGCAAGATGGAGTTTCTGTTGGCTGTGTTGATCTTGGCCAAATCATATTCTTCAAAGATGTAATCATCGTTATCAAGTTCGTTGTTGAGTGAGCTGATCGAGTAGACAGAGCTAGAATGTGACAGAATAGAAGCATGTCTTCCACGATTGAAGTTTCTCTTCACTAGTTGGACAGCACTGTTGTTCAATGACGAAGGGCCAGCATCAATACTTGGGGCAAAGATTGATCTTGTTATATTGGTGGTTGACTTGTTCTTGTTCTTGATCTTACTTGGAGTCATCACTGTCAGTTTCGAGCACACTTCAATCAACTTCTTAGCTTCGATTGGCAAGAACTCTGAAACGCCCTCATTGAAAAAATTGATCAAGGTTGGAAGAAGGTTGTAGTCAGTAGTGTAATCCCAATAACTCTCAAGCCATATTTGAAACATCTTACAGATTAATCTTCTTCTATTCTTCAACCTTGACTCGTATGACGAGTATTCTCCAGTCTCATGATAATCATCAAATTCGTCGAACTTGTTCGTCAAGTTGAATCTCTCAATGAACTTCTCAACAAGCTCAACAGCATTAGAGTATTGCTTGAAGGTCAAAAAGAATGTGGAGATAAAGAATTGATCAGGCTTCACCAACTCATCAGTCAATATAGTAACCAATGCACCAAACGAGGCACCGACAAGTCTTCCGTCAGAATCACGGATGATCTCATCACGAATGTTGTGCTGTATCGTAAACTCCTCATTTGACTCATTCAAATATGGTTCAAAGACAGAGTTTCGAATAAAACTCTTGGAATCTGGAAGAAACTCTTGTAATAGATTGGACCCTGATGTCGTCAAAGCAGTATCATTACCAACCCCTGAGCGAACCATTGAGAACCTCGATTGTCTTTTGATGTTTGTCCTTTTAGCATTCTTCAGGCCGTCGTCTTGATTGCCTAATGTCTTGATCAATCCAACGGAGCATGACTTAATGAACTTATCTGGTGTGATTTGAACACTCTTGAAATCAGCGTATGTTTTATCAGTGCTCAATCTGAAATCACCAATCAATGTGAGGTGAGTGTAGCAGTTATCAACAGCAGCAGAGATGGAGCGGGTCATCCTCGACACTATTCCTATCAAGTCATCACCTTCTGGAGTATAATAGTAAAGACCATCTTTGATCTTCACAGAACGCATGGTATAATCTTCATGGATAGTCTTTGTGATGAAATTCTTCACACTTGAGACCAACTCTGAAACAAGAGAAAGCAGTGTATCCAGGTTGTCGTCATTCTTTGTATCAGTCTTCGTATTTCTCTCATTCAATATCAGAACACATGACTTGCTGATAAATAACAGCTCTCTCAATAACAGGATCATTTGATGGGTTATGCTCTCCAGCACCTGACATCCTGATGGATTATGCTCCACCATGTCCAGTCTACCCAACAGCAGTCCAATATAACTGAAAAGTATGTTGTTTATTTCACTCAGTCTTTCTTTGGCAAAAGGTGCATTCTTCAAGTTTGGGATAGCAGCTTTTTCTGCTTTGTTCTTCTTTATTTGGTCTATTTTCTCAAGCTCCCTTTCTTTCCGTAGTGCTTGGGATTCAATTCCCCAAATATCTAGAAAGGCAATACTCTTTCTCAAAACCTGGAACACCATGAGTTGAAGGGTCTCCAAATGTGTAAAGTTCTTGGAATGTTTGTAAGAATCGGCTTTTATCATTAATGAGTACCAATCGGCAAGTAGACTTTTTCTGATTCTTCGTATGATTGGTTTCTTCTTCACTATATCAGCAGATCTGGATAGACAATCAGTCTTCTCTAGCAAGTCTTTCACACCATCACGGATGTCATTGATGTGACTGATAGAAAAGATAGAATCACCATCAATCGAACTATCCATAGGTCTATTCAAGAATTTTGCACTGGAAATGAGCAGTCTTTTCAATGCAATTTTACTAGAAGCAATGCTTGCAGACCTCGATCCATCTTTCACCAGTTCAGTAAAGAAATTTACCGGAACCCAACCTCTCTTCAGTGACCTTAGTAATGTAACTTCTCCCCATCCACTTGAATCAACTGAGTGCACATAAGCAGCGTCATCTTTCTCAAATGACAGACAAATGGCAGTATCTTGACTCAACTTCAACGTGCTTGCATCGAAAGAATGTAAGGCGATCAAGAACAGCGACGTTAGTTCCTCATCTTCAACAGTAAAAACGGTAGCTTCATATTTCGAAGCACGATGTTGAGATGATGTGTTGGATGATTTGGAGCCAGAGGGGCCAGAAAGCAGATTAGCAGTATAATGACGGTCTTTCTTGACTGCTTCCAGTTGCGCAGACTCTTGAGAGTAGGTTGTGTCATCATAGTTATCTGAGGAGAATGAAAAATCATTATAAGCTTTGGTCTTTGAATTTTTTCCTTCAGACCTGTCTATAGCCTCTTCTCTTGACATCGGAGGAGTAACAGCCTTCACTTGTTGTGGAGATGAATGCACATGATGGACTTTTACTGATTGGGCGCTTTCCAAAGCCACGCTGTCAGCACTAGGTGATACCAATGATTGTAATCCAGGTGTGGCATTATGACTGAATGAGTAATTCGGAGCCTTCTGTTGTGCTGTTCTATCAGGTGTTGTCAGGTCATCATTGAAGCTACCTGGTATTGGGATTTTGGGGGTAAGGTCATACACGGATGATTCTTCCATGTTTCTTGGTCTCTCAAGTCGAGGAGAATCTTGAACTTGTGCCTTTGGGGTGAATTCATAGTTGTTGATTCTTGGAGTTGGATCATCGTTGTATTTGAGAGAAGACTGACTGTTGAAAGAGTGTTGTGGTCTGAGGAAGTCTCTGTTGTCACCAGCCAAAGGATCATGTACCGAAAGACGTTCAATCCCAAGGCCAGTTACAGTCTTCTCATTCTCACTCATATCCTCATTGAAAGCTATTGATGAGCTTCTTGAGTGGGAGGACTCACTGATTTGTTCGTACTCCATAGCAGTTTCGAAAGTGTTCATAGAGGGAAGAGATGATTCACTCCGTAGAGATGATCTGAGGTTTTGCTTCACAGGAGCTTGTTTCAAGTTTAAAGGTTTTGTAGGAGAAATACCTTCAAATTCCTGACCCAATCTTGTCAAGTTTGGTGTTTTGAGTTCCACTGGACTCAGCTGATCCTTTGCCTGGACCACTGAAGTCATAATGAGCGAGTTCACCAACGATCACGATTGTTTTTCTGTCAAAGAATCGGCGTCTTAATTGCTCAATCAAATCAGGGCACGCTTGAGTGCAGATCGAACAGATTGTAAGACACTGATGAGAACGGAATACCGAATGACACAAAACTTCACAATAGCAAAAGCAGCACAAGTTGTGAAGGCGAACCAAAATAAGCTAATCAAAGGGTATAGTCCTCGAAGAAACCGGTGGCAAATGGGACTTCTTAAGCACTTGTTGAGCTACTCGTTTGACACGATTCTACGTCAATATCAAAAATTCATTTTGATTGTTCTTCCTTACGCGAAAATTCCCGCATTCAGATAAATGGGAAATTCATCAAAATAAACGCGTCACAGAAATATTTTACGCGTCTGCGCATGAAAACCACTTTGGTCATAAACATAATTGTGAAATTAGTGTGTGGATATGTATAATATGTACTATGTAAAGTGTATTAATCATGTACTGTCTCTATCTCATTGAGAATCTTGAGCCCCTTCAACCTTTCTTCGTAGAGCTGAGCAAGTACACTGACTTTTTTCTTTCCCTTGATGGAACTGTAGCCATCACTGAACTTCGTTGCTGTCTTCTGAGGTAACTTCAATGACGACTTCTCCGGCATTACTTTGTTCAGGCTTGAGGTGACATCACTCAAGACTTGCACACCCTCGTCGGGTTTAGCACTGGTTTTCTTTGTATGGTTTGTATGTTGGGTCGATTCAGTAGACGTTTGTAGAACTCTCTCTTGAGTCTCACAGGAAAATGTTACCGATTCGGAACTGCTTTTCGAATCAATTGAAATAATAGATGAGCCAGAAGTGTTTCTGACAGCATTAGAGATTGGGGGCTCGGGTAGTGCTTTAGCCTCTCTTTTGGATATCACAATATGCTGGTTTGTGAAGGAAACCTTCCTTGGTGTTGGTACAGAAGGGGTGGTGTCTGATTTGATTGACGTGGCTGTGGTTGACTTAAACTTCTTTTTTGATAACGACATACTGATCTCATCCCAGTATTCCAGTAGATTCTTGATGTATGCTTGTCCTATTGTCAGTCTGTCATTGTTCTTCAAAGAGACTTTCTCCTGACACAACGATGGAGCCATTGTCTTCGAGAGAGACTTAAAGTCATGTTTGGTGTGTTCAGAATTATTTAACAGAGTTATCAGTATCTCCATGATCTTGCAAATTAGATCCAGTGAGTTGTTCTTATCAGTGATTGATCTGAATATTTCAAGGGTGTAGTCTTGATCATTTCTCAACGGAAGCTTAATGAGATCAATAGGTATCAGAGTGACCTTGTGGTTCCGTAGTATATTCAGTAGCAAGCTGCCGACAGCATAGATGTCCCATTGTGATAGATCCAGATAGTTCATCCGTTCAATAGCATCTACCAGTATGCTGAGCTTTTTTGGATTGCCTGGTTTGGTGAGAACAAGTTCGAAGTTCTTAGCTTCGATCAAAAGTCTGGACATTGTGCGGTCCATGATCAGGTTTTTATAGTCAGTATAGTCTTTAGAGTTGGGTTTCACTGAATATGGAACAATCAGTCTTTCTGTGAACTGAATGTCAAATAGATAAACCTCAAGACTGATTCTAATTTTAGTAATGTCTATTACTTTGGATAACTCTGACAGGTTGCTGCAGTAGACAATTCTGTCATGAGAACTACCATCATCAGAAATCGCCTTGAAGATCTTGATGTTGAGCACATTGGTGAGAATCTGAGCCAGGGATCTAACCAACCAGGACTCATGAATCATGTAAATCTTCTTTAAGTTAGACCTCAACTCATTAGGGAGCAGTTGGTAGCACTTCAGCATTGTGACCCACGAGTTCATTTGATTCCCGAGGTTCTTGAACCCTGATGTGAAACAGATCAGGATATAAGGATGCTTGGGGATTCTCTTCACTATCTTCTGGAAAGCTTTGAGAATCAGTTGATCTTGGGTGCTTTTATCATACGATGACTGAGAAAGATTTGGAAGATAGGTTGAGTCGAAGACATATATCGGTAGCCTGGTCAACCTGTCAGTAGTGTCAGACTTGAAGAACGCTTTATCTGGTCTGAATTCCATGGTTTCCACGTTTTATGCTAATTGAGGGAGTCGACCGTGAGGATGATTGATACTGTTGGGTAAAAATTGAAAGGTTGAAGGACGTTGTAAGCCTTGAAAAGTCGCAATGAGTGGGATGACAATTGAGTTCAGATTGGATGCTGTAAGTATTGCGGATTGTAATGGGACAGTACCGGCAACAGCAGAGGCGCAACAAATGATGATGATCTTGAAGGCTAGCTTTGTTAGTGGTTTATTTACTTCCGAAAAAGTCGAAATCAAAACAAACAGTAATTTCGCGACAGTTAAAAGGAAAAAAAAATTAACAAAAAAAAAAAAATGAGTAGAACTCCTCATGGGGGGCTCGAACCCCCGACATTTCGGTTAACTTCCGCTAAGAAATGATATTCCCTTTGCTTGACTTAAAAGCCGAACGCTCTACCAACTGAGCTAACAAGGACGAGTTCTAATTGGGATAATTTTCAGAATCAACAGGAATTATCCACATCACGTGACTATCACGTGATGTCCGCAATCATATAAGAGCTCTGAAATGATACTGAGGCTGCAAATTTCGTTGAAAATTTCACAGGCAGTCCTATAAGAAGCTAGCAGTATTACATACCAGCTTGAATCACCTCTTGTATGCCTATCAACTCTTGCACAAAGCATTCTGTATTTCGCGTCTGGTGTCTGGATGTGCGCGTAACACAGGGTAGTAAAAAAAGTGTGAAAGTAAACAGATAGTTCCGTTCGATAACGGTTGTCAAGACGTATCAGAATGTCTCAGAAAGAGTCCGGTCTTCCTCTTCCTGTGCCTTCATCACAGGCGGAGAAGCTTTTATCAAAATCAGCCAGTGGTGTGACGTTCTTGGTTGTTGGTCAAGCATTCACCAAGATCTGCACTTTTGTGTTAAATCAAGTGTTGATCAGCTACATATCTGCTGAGACTTTCGGTATCAATGCTTTTTTGGAATTCATCATAAACACAGCACTATTCTTCAGTAGAGAAGGTATAAGGCTCTCTGCACAGAGAATCCATATAGAAGAAGGTGAAGCTGATGAATACAACGATGAGAAGGTCCCAGACAAATACAACCATAATAAGACCCTCCACGGTACAAGATTAGCCAATCTACAGAGCCTTATCAATATATCATACATACCGCTGTTTCTTGGGTTCATTGCTTCAACACTGCTTATTGTCTGGAGGTATGGAAGTATATCCGATATTTACAAGAACATGCACCTATTCCGTTCGAGTTTAATAGTGATTTGGTTCGCAATTATGGTGGAGTTACTTTCCGAGCCGTTTTTCATATTGAACCAGTTCAACTTGAACTATGACAAGCGTGCAAAGTTTGAAGGTGTTGCTCTCACAGTGGCATGCTTTGTCAACTTTGGAATTGTTTATTGGCACAGAAATGAGAAGATTGATGGATTGGCTGTGTTAGCATTTGCCATTGGAAAGTTGGCACATTCAGCCTCATTGTTCATCTTTTACCTCATTGATTTCATCAAATACCAAAAGACAATCAATTCATCGCATAACGGTGCAAGAAAGCTTCACCTGCGATTGACCAAAATCTATGTTGATGCTAAGACCACATATTACTTTGATGCCCAGATCATCAACCATTTCCTCAAAATCTACTTGAACTTGATTTTGAAGCACATCTTGACTGAGGGTGACAAGTTAGTGATCAATTCACTGTGTTCGATTGAAGAACAAGGTATCTATTCGCTCATCTCAAATTACGGCTCTTTACTGGCTAGACTTGTCTTCGCTCCTATCGAAGAAAGTCTGAGAAACTTCTTGACGAGACTCTTGTCAGACAGAAAATCAACCAAGAATGTCAAGTTATCTATTACAATCTTACAGAGAATAGTGTCATTCTACCTATATCTGTCCATTATCATTGTCATCTTTGGTCCTCTCAATTCAGGATATTTGATCCAAAAGGTGATCGGTAACAATTGGTCGAATACAGTTTCTGAGACGATACCAACCTACACCCTAATACTTCCTCTACTAGCAGTGAATGGAATTCTGGAAGCCGTTCATCAATCAACCGCTACAGGAAGCGAAGTTGTCGAATACACCTTCTACATGTTCATTTTTTCCTTGGTGTTCGCCCTGACGTCTTTTGTCAGTATCAAATGGCTAGAATGGTCTCTACATGGATTGATCTTCGCAAACATGATAAGTATGGTTCTCAGAATCATTTATTGTTATGGATTTATTTCACACTATTACAAGTCGAATAACACTACGTTCAAGCTGTTTGATTTAGATGCCTCCACAAAGAGTATATTGACCGTTGGTCTGATAACGTGGGCTGCTGATATATTATTCTTTGGCGTGACGAGCAACTTGAAGGAACTCTTCGGTAATGTTGTTTTAGCTGGTGCTTTAGGCATGTTCATACTGTACAAAGAGAAAGAGTTGATTGTTTCGATAATAAGAAGAAAGCCACTAGATAAACAATGAACGACAATATATCAATTAATTACCTTGACTATGTATCTATGGAACTTTAATGTGAATGCTGGTCATTCCTCATCATGGTATCCTGTGCTGACAAAAGCGTATGTGATGTAGGTGTTCCATAGATCTTCAAGATTACTGCTTCCTTTCGATTTCTTCATGGTATCGATGTCAGACACCTCGTCTTCGACCTCAATAGTCTTGGAATTCAAAGGTTGACCAAGCTTTCTCGCCAGCTCGATGAAGTCTTCGACTAGCAGACTCTTCAAGTTGAATGGAGCATCGGTAGACTTATATTCAACTTCATAGTCGAATGGTTTCTCTCCTTTGTTGACAGCTTCGAGATCCAAATAATATTGAACAAACTTCGTTGGAGAAAATAACTGTGGAGTGTAACCTGGACCCAAAGGTAGGTCTTCTGGCATCTTTGGTGGCATTGATTCATCAGGTTTTTTGCCCTTCTTCTTCTTTCCTTTCTTTCCCTTCTTTTTCTTTCTCGATATTGAGAAGTCTTCTTCATCATCTTCCTCATCGTCATCATCATCGAAGATCTTCTTGTCTAGATCTTTGAAGAAGTCAGTCCAAGGCAAGGATTCTAATGATGCGGATTCTGCAATTCCGGAGATGTTATATTCCCAGACTCTGAATCCCGGGTTGAAAGTAGGAATGATACTGGCTGCAACATTTGTTATAGCGTAACGTTCAGCATGTTCACCAGCTCTCTTTGTGTCCTTGATATTAGCATACATCAGTTCTCTCACATCATTCATGTAACCCTCTTTGTTAGTTGGTCTACCACCCAGTGCGTGGGCCTCACCAGCTGCAATGGCGACGTTCAAATCGTGATCGGAAACGTTGATTCCAAACTTTAAGTATAAAGTCTCCAGGTTCATCTCGTCATCTTCTGTGAACAATGTATCCATAATGGTACCTTTGCCTGCCAGTGAAGCTGAGAAGGAGTTGTATGCTTGAGTGGCATCAACGGGAACGAAATGATCAACATTCATATGACCGTAAACTCCACCAATAATCACATCTCTGTATTCATGTAGCCATATAGCGAATTTTCTATAACATGTAATATCGTAGTTCTTTGGAACAGGTGGTACATGACCACTTAACCAGACCTTCATATTACGCTGTCTTAGTTCTTCTAAAGTGACACCTAACCAAGTAAACAGCTTGAAACCAGGATCTTTCTTGTTATCACAAGAGTCAACCAGTGGATTTGATTTGAATAGATACAAGGTGTTGATAGACAAAACTGCCAATTGACCAGGGATAACCTCATGGAAGAAATAAGCACCCCTTTCAAAGATATGTAATTGTTCTTCTGGGACAAAACTCTTCCATATCGACCACATTTCTCTGGTTTGTAACGTTGGTCCAGGAGCGAACAGATTATGTGGATACACGTCATTGTTCCCCAAACTTGGAATGACCGGGACATCATAGTGTCTTGGGTCTAATGCATCGCCGTGGAAGATATCATGAATAGACTCAGCCACATGACGATTCATATCAAAGATTGCCATTTCAGTTCTTGGAATCTTTCTATCGTTATCATGACGGATGTTATCACCGGTCCATACGACAAAATCGATTTTGTCTCTCAAGTTTGTTTGGAGCCATTCTAGAGTTTCATTCATAAGGATAACAGGAGAGTCACAACCTAAGATAGCATCACCATACTTCGAAGCACCTTTTGTACCCTTTGGTGGTTTGCCTCTATGGCATGCATTGTCTTCCACTTCAGCACCTTCTTTATAGTATACATCTGGATGTATATCTGTGATGTGAAGGAATCTTCCATGAAGGGTCTTGGATCTGTGATTACCCTCCAGGGTTGAGATTACCTGGACTGGTTTTGTTGGAGTCAATCCGAGTTTTAGGTACTCATCTTCGTTGATATCCAAGTATTGAACCTCGATGTTCTTTGGCTGAACAGCAACATTTGTATCTAATTCCACTATTGAACCCTGGTAGTTGAGGTATAATACCAGTGTTGTAAGCAGTGTTGTCGATATGATATGGACCCATTTGAAGATATTTTTCTGTTTAGGTACATCTTTTTCCTGTTTCTCCGGCTTCTCCTTGGGTATCACAGCCATCTTGAGCTGTTGAGTGAAACCAACTTGTTCCGGTTGTCTTTGTTTTGTTCGGGATTGGAGCTCATCATTATCCATTTCAATGGCTTTAATTTTCGAGATTACCTACCTAGCCACTAAGGAAACCGGGTAACGTCCCACGAGTAGTACCCTGAAATTCCAGTTTCGTAAGTTCTGAAGGCTTTGTTATGGACTGTACTGTTTTTAGTTGTGATTGTTATCTAAAGCTTTTCTGATTGTACTCTGTAGTTTTCACTTTTTACAATTACTTCTAAGTTGGTCTTGTGATAAGTAGCTGTATATATACATTTTATGGTCAGCCACAATACTGATCAATCTTTCTTCTGGTAGCTTAATGCATAATCGATAGCTGCCTTGTAGCCATGGATAGGACCCAATCCACAGATGACAGCAACGGCCTTATCAGCCAAGTAACTCTTGTGTCTGAACTCTTCTCTAGCATGGACATTAGTGATATGAACCTCGATGAATGGTATATCGACACCCAATAATGCGTCTCTGATAGCGACAGATGTGTGAGTGTAAGCACCGGCGTTGATGACAATAAACTCAACACCTTCGACTTTAGCTTGGTGAATACGGTCAACAATCCCACCTTCGTGGTTGCTTTGGTATGCTAATAGTTCTGCTTGTTCGTTTGCAGCTTCCACTTGTTTGACAGCATTCAACTGAATCTCAGCCAATGATGTAGAGCCATATTTCTCTGGTTCTCTTTGGCCTAGAAGATTCAGGTTTGGACCGTGCAGTAGGAGGATCTTGGAAACCATTGTTGAGCAACTGATGTACTTGTTGATTATATTGTTTACCAGTCTGCGGACAATTAGATGCTGGTTATTGTCCTCTCCAGACTTCGAGTGCTGACTAAGCATCCGCTATAAAATGACATATGTATGGACTTTTGGGGATTGGAGAATACAATTTACCACTTGGTACACTAAGCGTGAGATGATGATGAAGTAGTCAGTATTCGGTAATCATACTGTATCAATTCCTGATGGAATTGTTCAGAGTATAAGTGAGTGAAGGTTCAACGGTGTCTCGAGCAACAAGCCATATATCACTGATAGTACTGACTATACAGATACTTTAGTACAATACTGTGTATCAGTATCAGCCAGTTTTGTGTTTGTGTATTTGTAGTTTGCTCTGTATACTGTTTACCGAATTGAATCGTGTCATTTCTCCTTTTGGCTAAAGCAGTGATTCATAAGATTCATCTAACACGCACTCAATATATGTCTCTCGAAATTGATTGAAGGCAGAGAATGAGGTACAGAATCTCTAAATTGGTGACAAATATCGTACCGACAAATTGGTAAATCGAAGCCTTAAATCAACTGAAAAGTCCCCAGATCTCATAAAGTTTCAAATGGAATGTACCTTTTTGGCTTTTCCTTGAATTTTCGCGTTAGGCCTCGTGCATAAATTGGGAAAAAGGACATCGCGAATTCTTATTTAATTACAATAATTTGAATGGCGTTTGTTGTTTTGATTTTCAACGTGGATGCTTTGTAAGTTTGTGTTCTGTGAAGCGCGTTGTTTGTGGGATCAACTTTTTAATTTACACGCGGTGATTCTTGTTGCTTGCTTTTGTTGTAGAAGGATGCATGTAATTGATGAGATGGGAGATGGGCCATATCTCACTTCACATAAGCTAGTTATCCACCACTCCCAGTATACAAAGAGAGTTTTGTTCATTGATATACACGTCTTCATACAAAACTCATACACTCATAGGTAACACTCCACATAATTTAGTACTCTTCTTTAGACTATAACACCAAATACTTCAGTTGGATGGAAAAATGTGTCCCCTTGTTCAAATGGTAAACAAACCTTTGACGCGCCAATTAAAAAGCGCATCAAGCTGCAAGAACAAACACGCCAAATCACAAATTGTCAATTTAGACGTAGTTAATTTAATACTGGCCCGGCTCCTGTGTCAGCCATACAGAAGGTTCAAAAACACTTACTGTTTATATATAAACCACAATTACCGTTCCTCACAACTGCTGGCTGGCTTAACATTCTTACCACCCACCGCTCGTTATACAACACTCCTTTTAACAAATAGACTGTCCAGAACATGTCCTTAGCTATGTCCTCCAAACCATGTTTACCTTCCTTTGCTTCATTCTCCTCGACCGATGCGTCTGAGAGAAAGCTACCACCATTAGCTTCACTGCTCAACAACGACGAGCATGTCGACCCAAAATCTAAAGAACCACATCACCAACAAAAGAAACAGCAACAACAAGCTGTCTCGCCAATAGCTGGCCATTTCTCAACAGACTTGACTGCTCATGTTGTTACTTCTTTCCCAACACCAGCTTCTGTGAAAAGACCAATCAGACTCCCATCTTTTGATTCTTTGAAGTTCGAAGAGAACAGAGCTCCTGCAGCTGACCAACTACCAACTCAACCACAACGGTCAAAATCCTTTTCACTACCCACTGCTACTCCTCTTTCCAAGCCAACCATGCAACTATCGCCAATAATGTCAGGATCAACATCCCATACCCAACTATATGAAGAATCACCATTGATTGAAAAGAGATCATATGCCTTCATCTCACATTCTCCATCAACATACCCTTCAAGAGAACCTGCTATCGATAACGCACAACTGGCTAGAAGAAAAAGAAGAAGAACAACTCCAAGAGAACTTGCCATTCTACAAGAAGAGTTTGAAAAGGGATCAACTCCAAACAGACTAAGAAGAGTAGAAATTGCTGATAAAGTTGACATGACTGAAAAGGCTGTTCAGATTTGGTTTCAAAACAGAAGACAAACTTTGAGAAAACAGTCTAATGCTGAGAAAGAAGTACATCACATCGAACCAATCTATCATCCACAAATCACACATGAGCAATCAGGCTCTATCCATTCTCCAAAGAGACCACACCAACCTATCATCTTCACAGCTCAACCTCAATTTCCTACTACACTTCAACCATTGAACCCATCATCTCCAATAACGTCTCAAGTCTCTACTGATACTTCAAGCCCTTCTGAAGAAACAGCCTCAACTTCCATCCCTTCTGTTCAAAACCTCCTGGTGACACCATCACGTCCATCAAGAAACACAAAAACTTCCCCAGTTGGTCTTGGTTCAACTCTAACTTTTAGACTAACCAGAACTCCAGCCGTTGACTCCACCACTCCAATTGCACCAATAGTGCATCAAGACAAATCCATGACTCCAATCAAACAACAACAAAGACTACGTCAGAAGCCAGTCATGAGAGTGAATCCTACTCCTCCAAAGACCCATTCTTCAAATTCTTCTACTAATAAAGAAAACGTCTCACCATTGAAAAACAAACTCATTGGTGTTGTGCCTGTTGCTGGTCCACAGTTGCACAGTAGAGAACCATTGAGAGAGTTGACATCGAATGCAGTGAATACTACAAGATCAGTTACAGGTAAAGTTGGCACTGAATCTGAGTGTATTGCAAATCTACTGAATTTGAGAAACTCACAATGATATGTTTAAATGAATGAATTAATTAATGTCTTACGAGTACTTTCAACTTAATGTAAGACTAGTCGTTTATCTGCTCACACGAGTTCAAAGTCAAATCAGTGACGAGCAACTACACTAGATCAGATGCAGTTTCTAGTTTCATATAGCTTGTCATTGTGAATCAATAAAGAGAAATATATCTACAAACCCATATGATTACAGTAATCTTTATTCAATATACAGTGAATGATGTTGGATAAATGATTGAAATAAAAGCATGAAAAGAAACCGTGATAAATTTTTATTTAAATAAACCCATTCTGAATATGTTTCAGTTTAAATCATCTATTTTTTACCAGTAGTGACGGTTTTACCACGACGACCAGTAGTTTTGGTGTGTTGACCTCTAACACGTAAACCCCAGAAATGTCTGATACCACGGTGAGCTCTGATTTTTTTTAATCTTTCTAAATCATCACGTAATTTGGATTCCAAGTTGTTAGCTAAGACATGGTAATCTTTACCATCAACAATGTCTTTTTGTCTGTTTAAGAACCATGATGGAATTTTGTATTGACCTGGGTTTTGTAGAATGGTGACAACTCTTTCCAATTCTTCTTGGGTTAATTCACCAGCACGTTTGTTTAAATCAACATCGGCTTTCTTCAAGACCAAGTTGGAGTAACGACGACCAACACCACGGATAGTAGTTAAGGCGTATTGAATTTTGATTTTACCATCAACGTTAGTGTTTAACAAACTATTTGAAAATGTTAGTAATTCGTTCACAGAGAGTGAGTATATGAGAGAAGGACATGAAAGGGAAAGGATTATGAAGGACTGATTGTATAGTGATAGAGTATTGAGTTCTTTAGTGCTGGTATTTCTTCTTTTCTTGATATTGCTTTGAGTGTTGATATGTATTCAGATGTAATGTTTGTCGAGACTATGAGTCTCTAGAAGTATGTGATCATCTTCTGGTTTTGGTGTTCTTCCATCAAGTTCTGTATGTGTTCTTGTGATTCCCTTCTAGTTGATTTCCTTCTTGATGACTTCTGTTTTGATGTTGAACATTGAATTCAATATTGATAACATCAGTCTCATTCAAACTCCTTTTCTTTCGTCTTTCTCTCTATTGTATACGACGTACCGTAAAATGTGTTGGAAACTGTTTTGTTCTTGGACAACTAAAGACATCTTGTAACCGTGTTGTTATTAAACCTTCTATGTGAAGAGTTGATGTTTCTAGTCGTTTTGATTCTTTTCAATTTTGTCCCAAGAGTCAGTCGCGAAACCTGAGACTGCTGAAAAAAAAGTGCTGTGTGGTGTGAACCGGATTTTGTATGGGAGGCGAGATGGCCGTTTTTGGAAAATTCCCTTTTTAGTACACCATACCATCCGTACACCAGAAGAAAATCTGACAACTAGGGCTTGAGAATAAGGTCACGTGAATATATTAGGGCTACATCTCAGAACCTTCATATCAAAAAACGTACATGACATATAATCAATTCTATTTACACGATGCAATCCATTTAAGTTGACAATTTTCATTGAATGTTGTCAAATTGGTTGTATAACCACTCAAGTGAGTTGTAATCAATGAAGACTTTGTGTGCGTGTAGTAAGTCTTTCACTTGAATACCTTCCTTCTGTATGACATCGATCTTTGATTTGAATGGTTCAGTTGAATCCAATAGATTTTGTGAATGTTCATTTGTGATGAACAATAGTTTAGTTTTCTTTAATCCATGTGCTTTTAGGAAGACACTTGTTGCTAGTTCGTCTCCTGTGATAATATCCAGATCATTCTCTAAAATCACTAGTTCACCTTTTCTATATTTATTACTTAATGCGATTCTGATTGCTGATGCATAGACTTTCTTTGGTAATTCGGAAGTGAAATCATTTGGAGCAGTTCTGGCCAGAGCAATACCACCATCATGTCTAATTGGAGAACCTCTGTCACCGGAACGAGCTTTACCTGTACCCTTTTGAGGTAATAACTTCTTTCTTGAGTAACCCATCTCTGAACGACCTTTTGGATTTGAGGCACCAACTCTTCTGTTATCGGCATCAAATATCACGGCTTTCCATAGTAGATCACTACGTAGTGGGACATTCAGTAAGGAGGTAGGAATAGGTTGAAATTTGGTTGGTTTTAGTGATGGGAACTCTCTCAATGTTGTCAAAACATATTTTGGTGGTTCTATTTGACATGTTAGTAAGAATTCACTTCTCGTGGAAGAATAAGGTTTCACATACGTTGAACATGGGCAGCTAAGGCTTCTGGGATGACTGCTTGAGGAATAACAGCTTCTGTGGTGGTTGCTAGTGATCTCTGTATATAATGTTAGTTATCATGAACTGACGGGATAAAGATGGATATAGATACTAACCACTTGGGTTTTGAGAGCTGAGAAGCTTCCCTGGAGTATTCTGCTGGCCATTATTATGGATTTCGCCAAGTTGTAAGGACTCAAGCTGAAAATGACTGAGGTAGCACGATTTCAATTATCTAGTATTTTGACCAATCTTTCCGAATCGATTATTTTTCATTTTGTAGCAAATTCGTGAAAATCTTATGTCAGCAGAAAGCCAAAAGCCGGGTAGCTTATACAAAGTAGTAGATTGTGCATAGAGATTAAATTCGTACATGAACAATACAAATTATAAAGTTGCTTTCACGGTAACGTTGTTGAATATGCAAAAGAAACGGCTTCATCTGAACGTTATGTTTTGTAGTTTAATTCGAGATCGGATAGATCACAGAGCAGTTAGTGGTCCGATTGGAAAATTGCAAAGAATATCATGCTATGAACGATGAGTATGAATCGGATAGCAATGAATGGTCAACTTCATAGTGTCACTACAATAAGTCTTAATTTTTCAAAATGTATAGTAAACCCATAAAAAGTCCCACCAGTACTGAGTGTATCAATGACTAAATAACTCTAGCAAATAACCATAATTGTAGTCGTGTATAAAAATCCGTTGACTTGACGTAAAAAGAACCATTAAAATAGCAAAATATTGGCTGATAGAACCTTTGTCTATCAGCTCCCAGCTTGAAGTAGCAAAGCAAAAAACATAAAAAACATTAATATAATTGGAAAATCTCTAGTACTGTGAAAGTAGTTTGTATAAAGTGAGAGTTTGTAGCGTGAAGACATCATTATCAATTCCAGATAGAATTACTCACAAATCTAGAATTTGGAGCACCACTGTTCATACCGAAATATCCAGCTTGATTTGATCCAGATGTTAAATCATAACCATCGTTGTAACCATTATATCCAGCAGTGGCACTGTTTTGTGGATTCATACCATAAGACTGTTGTTGAAATTGTTGGTTTTCATTGAATCCGAAACTCGTTGGAGATGATGGTGGATATTGATTGTATTGAGCTAATGGATGTCCTTGTTGATGAGGTGACGTAGTATTCACATTTAAGGAGTTCGTCACTGGTTTGATCTGATTTGAACTGGCCCAGATATTTTGATTGAATTCAAATCCACCAAACTCATTCTCGTTTGTGTCATGAAGTTGTGAGTTTGAAGATTTTGGTGATTGTGAATGATTTGATGTGTTCACTGCACACATCCAAATTCTTGTTTTGTAAACTCTAAATAAATCACGGACTAAGTCCCTGAAGTCGATACGATGATTGGCAGCATAGTAGAACGTCAGCTTTCTTCTGTCGAATTGGTATTCAGCATCAATTATCTGCATGTTACCACTGATTTCACTCAATGCTCCAGAATTTGATGGAATTGAATCAATTTTAAAAAGACAAATCTTCTTGGCTTTCTCCTCATCGCTCAACTTTGTCAATAATTGTAGAACCTCTTGAGGATAAGCAAATCTCAAGATTGGTTTTGGATAATGAAGAGTTGGAACATTGTTTGAACCACCTAAAGATTCTGATCCTGGTGGACTTGAAGTTTGATTACCATGTGATGATGATCCACTGAATGAATTCAAAGCAGCTTGTTGTTCCATGAATTGCAAGTACTTCAATAATCTAGCCTCGTCAATGGTAACGTCTAATCTAACAATCTTACCCAAATCTTTACCTCTATCAGCTTCCACGATAACCAAATCACCAGCTTTCAAAACTAGAGATGTGCTTTCTGGTAGATAAAACACATCGATTCTTCCACATTTGAAACTCACTAAAACTAGTTGTTGAGAAGGCAACGAATTCGTGTTTTGGAACTTTGGCAAGGTGACAGGTTGTCCTGACTCTGAACCCATCATCAACGATTCAAAACTGTTCCCGTTCAAGGAATCAACGGTGATAGAGATTCTCTTATGTGGGTCTTGAACGAAGTAGAAGTCAAGTTGTTGGTAAGTTTGAATCAACTGTGGGGTAGACTCATTGATAACGAGTTGACTTTGAGACTGTGGAGGTGACATTGACTCGTAGTATGAATCATTTAGATTGTTCGAGACTCCAAAAGAGCCAGGGTGCTGTTGTTGTTGTTGTTGTTGTTGTTGTTGTGGATGTAGCTGTTGTTGGTGCTGATCAAAGTTGAAAGGCAGTGTGGAGGCGTACGAGTCTAACGAGAATCTTCTTGGAGAAAAGACAGGACTGCTGCTGCTGTTGTTGTTGGTGGTGTTATTGCTGTTCATACCACTCCAGTTATCCATTTGTATGTCATTGTTATTCATAGCCCCAGAGCTATTCATAGTTGACCATATGGTGTAGTTCTGCTGCTGCTGTTGTTGCTGTTGTTGGGGCAAGAAATCGGATGCTCTTCTAGCAGGTTGTGTGTTCTGATGACTCTGGTGTATAGCACTCGAGTTTGCTGCGTTGTTAGCCCATATTGATGAGTTGAGCTCAAACGGGTCATTGTTGATGCTATTAATGGCATTGCTTTCAACGGCAGAAGGCAAAATTGAGAGGTCGTTTGAGTTGATCAAGGGCGACTTGATGGACTCCAGTAAGGAGGCTCTTCTTCGGTCGGTCATTATGTTGAGATTGCGGGTGTGTTTTACTGAGGGAACCCGTTTTCAGTGAAAGTGGCGAAGAGAAATGCTTTTATAGGTCTACGCGCTTAATGGGGTTTTTTTTAGCATTGCAGAATATGTCATTGTTTATTGTTTTTCGTGCCGGTGTGAGATGGTGTCAATTATTGCTACTGCCGCTGCCAGCTGTCGAAGATCTCACAGCAAAAAAATAGGCCACACCCACTTATAACGTATAAACTGTATTACCGGGGTGACCAGCACTAGCTGCTGTAGCAGTGACCACTAATAATCGGGGTGTCATAATAATAACTATAGAGCGGCCTCACGTGAATGTGATGAGCAGAGAATCAGCACTTTGTTGGGGGCAGACATATCAGTCCACCTCATTTTCCGGTTCCAGCCCTGTGTGTTCATATTTTATGCGACTCCATTATTCTTCTCCATCTGCTATTATGTGAAAGAAGGTACTACTAGTTAACTGGCCGTACCGTACATTGTGCCATGAATCATGAGCACAGCTTGTTGCACTCTGCCATAATTACGAAGCTGGACAAGTTGCGGGGCATGTTTGTTATCTATGTGCTATAAAGGTGTACTTATACAGTAAAATCATCGTTGCTCTCCCACTCAGCAGTACTGAACAGCGCTCGCTCTACAGTACTCCCCCAATTGAAGTAGAAGTAGCAGCCATTTAATTTACCGGCCGAACAACGATCAGCAGTCTGTGGGCCAGTCAATTTGAGAAACGAGAGCGGTGTGGTACGATCCAAATACTATGTGTGTTGTGTGTGTGCAACAGGTGCTGCTGCTATTGTTCTTTTTCTGCGCGGCACCGCGTGGAGCGTCAACTCAACGCCCCCAGCATGGCCCAAAACAGTAATTTTCCTCGTTCAGACACCCTTCATACTATCCGGTGTTACCCTGATGTCATCACCCGCGACTGACATGAAAAATTTATATTTGTACTACACGAAGCTCTTTATCAGCACTGATTTGACTAGACATTCTCGTTTGCCGTGTGATTTGTGATGAGTGCAAAGACTAGATACTACTTGGAACAGGTATGTTTGTGCTTCTTCGATATCCTTATGAAAGAAATACTAACATTGATCATCAGTCCGTTCCTGAATTAGAGGATCTACAGAAGAAAGGTCTATTCAACAAGCAAGAGATCAATCATATTATGAGGAAAAGAACAGATTTCGAACATAGAATCTGTTCAAGGGGTTCCAAGGCAAGGGATTACCTCAAGTACGCTGAATTTGAAAAGACTTTAGAGAAACTTAGAAAGAAAAGATACAACAGACTAGGATCAGTTGGTTTGATCGATACAAAACCTTCCATTTCAGATTGGTCACAGGAACGTCGTATTTTATTCATATTCGACAGAAGTGTCCAGAAATTCCCTGCCGAGCTGAAACTATGGGAAGAATACCTAAATTATGCCAAAAAGGAAAGATTATTCAAAAAAATCTACAAGATATACACACAACTATTACAACTACATCCAACATCAGTCGAAAGTTGGATCAATGCTGCTTCTTTCGAGTTTGATTACGTCGGAAGTGCAAAGAACGCTAGAGTTCTATTCCAAAGGGGTCTCAGATTCAACAAAGATTCAAAGAAGCTATGGTTGAGTTATGTCAAATTTGAATTGAATTACATTGTCAAATTGATCAACAGAAGAAAAATCCTAGGTTTGATCACCGAAAAGCAACAATTAGAACATGAGAAATCTGAACAAGTGGCCCAAGAACAAGATCTTGATGCCAATAACGATTTGATTGTATTACCAGACTATTCAAATGATGAACTGAAGACAGAATTAAACAGTCTACCAGACGCTGATCTAAACATGCTGGGTAATCCTGAAACAAACCCTGCTTTGAAAGGTGACGTTGCACTAACTGTTTTTGATATACTTGTGGAAACACTGTTCAAATTGAAGAGAAACACATTCATTTCTGATTTTGACTTCAAATTTGATCTATCTAAGGAAGTCCTATCAATCTTTGATAACTATGAATCTCTAAACAGAGAGTATCTAGCTGGTCATGTGATTCAATACCTCTTGAGAACATTCCCTCAAAAAACAGAAGTCACTAGTTTAGATATCACACTACCTTTGAGATATATATCAATTACAGATGAGAAGTTCGTTGATGTCTTACAAAGTTGCACAAAAAAATACCTTGCATATAAATCAAAACAAACTGGTGAGGATCAATTGCAATTGAAAAAACTGTTCAGTGAGTTCTTGATTGAAAACTATTTGCATATCGATAATGAGGATGAAGAAGTTGAAAAAACTCAACATATCTTGAAATCTATCATCAAAAAGCTATAAAAGGAATAAATAATTCAATCGTTCTTTTCAATTCCAAACTCATTGGTTTGACGTAGTTTCAATGCTTTTCTATTCACTTTTCCATAAAGACCCCAAATAACGATAACAGTGGTAACAATTGAACTGAATAAAGCAATAGCGAAATATTTCAAAGTGGAATGTCCATCTGCTGGTTTTAGAATAAAAGCAGAAGCACCTTCTTTGATCTCTTCGTCATACCACACATTGTTGAACTCTAATGTCATAGTATCACCAATGATGAATCTCTTGGAAACCGTACCTGAACCAAAAGCGTTAAGACTTTCTATGACACCTTTCTTAGAGTCAATCAATCCAACAACAGTCAAATGGGTATCGATATCAAGATGACTGGTTTCCAAATTTCCTCTGAAATTGAATGTCAATGGGATGTTACCACCGTTCAATGCATAGTTTGATAGACGGCAACTGAAAGGGGTGTCTTCGTGAATGTATAATTGGAACAAGTGGTAAATTTCATCTGTTAACACAAAAGAGCAATTGAATTGAGAGTTGTCTCCATATTTCAATGATAGTGGTTCTTGAGTTTCAATACACGTAGGGAATGGGCCATAGATAATCTGTCCTTCTGCATTAAACTTATGTTCACCGGTATCAATCTGTCTTTGTATGCATTCCACTTTCACTTTATCATTTACTGAGAACGGGATTGGCGTAAGATGTGATGATTTCAAAAGTGGGTATTCTTCCGATTTTTTCAGTGATCCTTTCACTTCAGCAGCAACAGGCTCATGTGCCAAAGCTGGGAGTGCCAACAGCAGAGATAATAGCTTCATCTTGTTCTATTTTAAGCAAATCTGTTGTGTCTGTTATTGACCAATTTTCATGGAAAAACTGTTACGTAGTACAAATTAGTATGTTGTTACTATGGAAACTAAGAACTATTAGGAAAAAAAAATGTAAATGGTTATGAACACTTGACTTTTTGATTAAATTGGAGTTACAAGTTGTAACAATACGAAACAAACAGAAGTTGAGGCAATCTGACATTCTCAGTGATTATAGTGAAACAACCATGACAGCCGCTGATACTCCGGTTGTTCCGGCAGTTCCATTAGAGGGCAGTCTCAGGCTGACACCCGAACAGATCACTCAGCTGATTATGCCAAAAGAGGCGTCTCCTGTGGTAGTGGAAACCCGTCCTGCTAAGAAACGGAAGAAGGAGAAGAAGAAAGGGCCAATAAAGAAACGTGAGCCAACTAAACCATTCGCTGATAAACTTCCAGAGCCAATTGTGTTAGTGGATCTCAAAAACTATCAATTCATTCCAAGGGAAGTCGAGATGGAGGAGTACGATAAAGTCATCAAGGTATCTGGTTCCAACCATTCAAAGCCAAAAGAAGATTCCGGTCCAATTGCTATACCTCCAGGTGTCAATATCCCACAATCGTCAACCACACAGGGCATAGTTGCCAAATCAACAGATGCGAATAAGAAAAATAAGCTTGACAATCCAGAAAACAAGAAGAACGATCAAATTACTATTAAGGAGACTCGTCCAAAACCCGATCCTGCCATCGTTGGCTCAAAACTTTATTGGAAAGCACTTAAGGAGTACAACGAATATTATGAGACTCGTAGGTATGTGCAGTTCATAATACCTGTTGGTCCAAAAAATCCAAAGATCCTATTGTTATCAAGTAAGACAAACTTGAAAGAATACGTCATCCCAGGGGGTGCTTTGAAACATGATGAAGACGAATCTGCTGGTGTCCAGAGAGTCTGGGATGAATGTTTTGAAGATCCTAAGAAAAAGGATCTAGAGATCACAAAAGACGTTCGATTTAAAGATGTCATTGCAACTTGGTACAGACCAGACTGGAAAATCAATGTTTATCCTTACGATCCTAAATTGTCAACATTGAAGGAAGTCGTGAAAGTCTATCTCGTCCAATTACCATCATCTGGAAGACTAACATTCAATGGTATCTATGAGTCATTGAAGCCTGTGGCTTTCTTCAATCTCTATGATTCGAGTGATCCTCAGATCAAGGATATTCCATTATTCTTATCAAACTATAAGTTTGAATAACAAAAAACAAAACCTTCATATATTGTTACGGCTCAGTAACCATCACTTGCTAGATATCATTTGCTGTATAATTTGCTGTATAATCTGCTACATAATTTGCTACATAATCAACCTTATAAATTCTATGCGTACCTCATGTATTCAACACTGGTTTTATAGCCAGTTCTGTTGTCTAAAGAACTCAAAAATCTTATTGGCCTTATTAGGATCAATCTTTAGAAGTTCTTTACACGTTTTTTTTTTCAACACTCCACCTGTCCTTAGACTTTCTCGGAAGAGTACCTCTTTGATGGCAATGTAAGGTTTTGGTAAGATCTTCAAGTTCAGACAAAGCTCTTGTTCTTCTTCACTCAATAGGTTAAAATCATTCGAGTATTGGATATCACTCAATGTCAGATTCTTTCTCTTGAGATCTGTCATTGGTGTCTTGTTTCTTTGACTGATGTTATGTTGTAATGAATTTGCAGTATGTCTAGAACTAGAACCATTCGTACTGGATAATCCATACCTCTGGAGATTAGCTATTCTTTGGATCTTATCTTTTTCAAATTTGGATCCACCTTCTAGTGTGGTGACACCGTTTCTTCTCCATTCTTGTAATTGTTGTATTTTCAAGCGGCAATGTAATTCAGTCATCATGTCCTTAATGAAGTTTTCGAAATCTTTTGGTGTCATGACATTTGCATAAGCCTTCAGTTTGTTGTACAGCTCTCTTTCTTCTTTAGTTCTCTTCTTATCGATACTGGCATTTTTACGGTATTCCATCATACCGTTATCGAATATCAGTCTCTTCTTTTCAGCTCTTGTAGTCAGTCTGGAGTTATAAATGTCCAAAATGGCAAGCTTCAATTCAATATCTATAGTATGATCATCAGGGTCAAAGATCATGTCTTTGACAGTCATCTCCGCTTCGTTTTCAAACTCATGCTCGAACTCTAATCTACCAGGCATGAATCCTTGAATCTCATGACATAATGGAACAGATGCCGTTGGTTTTCTTGGAGGTGGTAATGGTGCATTTCGTCTATCATCAAGTCTTCTTTTTCTATTATTGGCTAGCTCAGCAGGTGATATGTAACTGAAGTCTTTGTCCATTTCAGGAATTGGATAATCGTTCGAATTCAGATATATCTCCTCATAATGTTTAGCGACCTCTTCTTTCGATCTCCCACCTATGTGATCAGCAACATCTTGCCAGTTCCCGAGTCCGAGAGTCTGCGCTCCTTGTACTAGAGCCAACTCTTCATCAGCACCCCAGTCCTTATCAAATATTGGATATGCATGTGTCTCTATCACTTTATAGTCATGGAAAGGCTTATGATTGCCTGAATATGCACCTTGAGAGAAGCATGGCACACACAGGTCGTACTCGGGACAGACAGCACAGCTTATTCTAACACGGTTGGTACAGTCAGCGGAACACACATCACAGTGAAATTTTGAACTCATTTGGTTGGTAGATCTTCAGTTATAGCGGTGAGTGGTGTTGGTGAGGAATTAGATGTATCTGATAACGAATTGAAGTTATGAAAATGAGCGGTTAAATGTTTATATTAATTTCACAGCGATGATGGATCGAACGTTTGATATTAACGGCTGAAAAGTGATATTTCAGGCCGAGTTCTTGATTGATTTTCTTGTGCCTTATTGTTTACCGTTTAGCATATTTCCATTAGTTTTCGAAGCGAACTGCCAAAACTCGCGACTCGCGAGCCCATTTCTACGGTTATGAGACGATGGTGCTATCATGTTTTTCAGTCAGGTGACTATATATAGGGCAGTCATTGTGATGTCCGGATGTTTGGTTTTCGAACGTCACATTTTCCATCCAGACACCACACCGTGCGAAATTATACCGCGAAAGACTCTTACTTCACTGAAAAACGCCCAAGTTGTATGTAAATTATTACGTAAGGATTTTTCGCACTGCACCAACAAATTGAACAAAATTAATTTCAATCTTTTCGAAAGAGGTCCATAGCAACACGTATAACCAGTCATCAATAATACAAAATGGTATGTGGAAATGAAGACAAAAGAGAACCGGTGGCATAGCATTCATGAGAAGTGACGGATCAGAGAAGGCTACCTCAAAAGATAGTTGAACCAAGGATGTTTAAATTGAAATATCGCCAATAATACATCTTGAAGCACCAAATGTGAACCACTCAAAGATATGTGAAATCAAAGAACACAAATAAGAATAGAAGCAATCACACATGACTCGCATCCGTGCTGGAATTACTTCATACAACTGATCACCTCTTAGTGAATCCCAGTGAATCAAGAACTTCAAACTAGAAAGAGACTCGAGAGAAATAAATCATCAAAGAAACCATACGACCCTCCTCAACGTCATCATAAATATCACTCATATCACTCATCTGAATGCTATGAACCATGCTTCTAGGGAACTTTTGACTCAAGACAACAGAATACTAACAAATTTTGAACAGGGTAGAGTTAGAACAAAAACCGTTAAAAGAGCTTCCAAAGCTTTGATTGAACGTTACTATCCAAAATTAACTTTGGATTTCGAAACCAACAAACGTTTAACCTCAGAAATCGCTGTTATCCCATCCAAACGTTTAAGAAACAAGATTGCTGGTTACACCACACATTTGATGAAACGTATTCAAAAAGGTCCAGTCCGTGGTATTTCTTTCAAGTTGCAAGAAGAAGAACGTGAACGTAGAGATCAATATGTTCCAGAAGTTTCTGCTTTAGACTTGGCTAACACCAAAAACCAATTGGAAGTTGATGAACAAACTGCTGACTTAGTCAAATCTTTAGGTTTCAAATTACCATTATCTGTTGTTTCAATCTCTTCTCAAAGAACTCCAGAACGTCGTTTCAGAAAAAGAAACTAGATTTGTTAACTGATTAATGATTCCATATTAGTTACATCTTTGGGGGTTTTGTTGTTGTATAAAAGATTTTTGTTTAACATATAATTAAGCTATAAAAGATTATGTAGTTTTCATGTTTTTTAACTGATGAACTTCTTTATATCCTCTCCTAGTCTTTGCAATTGTTCCATCTTGGAATTCAAATCTGTATCACTTTGCTCTAAAGACTGGCCATATGTGTTGACTATGTTAAAGATAATATCAAACTTGTAATTCAACTCAGATCTTACTAAGACCACTCTCTTGATTAAATCAGTTTGTTTGTTGGCAATCTCAAACCCTCTTGAAGCCCAATTATCAAAGGTTAATCTCGCAACCTCTGAATACTGTGCTTTGATCTTGTCATCTTCAACATTTTGGAAGATTTGATCAACGGTATCGAGCTCCTTTGGATCATTTTCTGTGAGTTTGGTGTTTATCTCTTGGAACGGTGGTGGAGATCTGATAACAGTATCTTTTGGTTTCTTTGAAGGATTCAACGGTGGTGGTACGGGTTTGTTCGTCTCGTCAATAGAATCTTTGGAGATCCTGGAGTTGAATGGGGTGCTCGAATCTTTGATGATATCTAACTGGGCTCGCTTCTTTGGTGGCTGATTTTGTTGTAAATACTGATCTCTATTACCTCCATTGTTTCTTGATTCCTGTGATTTGGATCTCTTCCTAGTTGGGGTTTCATTCAGTTCCTCGATGCTGCTGCTATCAACTGAGATTAGCTTGAGATCACCAGCTTTATCTCCATTGCTAGATATCTTATCTAAGTCAGGTGTACCATCGGTAGTCTTGAGGAAGAACTTTGCAGATTTGTCAACAACGCTATTGCGTGGGTGATTGTCGATCTGCTTCATCAATGGTTTCTCAATGATTTTAGTAGCAGGTGTGGTTGGTACGTTTGATTTAGTTGATTTGTGACTTTTCTGTGAGAGTGATGGAGTTGAGCTGGCTGTTGGCAATTTTGATCTCATCAATGGGATGTTCGGTTCTGCCTTGATCCTAACATGCTTCTTTTGTTCATGAGCACCACCGGAACTTTGAGAAGATGGCTTCCTCAACGATGGTTCAGTCTTGATGGTGATGTTCTCGTGGTTGGAATTAGCCGCTGACATTGAAACTCGCTTATTGAAAGAGATTGTTAGTTCTTTGCTGGCACTTCTGAGTTGAGAATCAGATTGGTGGTGTCGTGTACATTACGGATCTTTGGGTAGTTTCTAGGCGCCTAGTTGTATGTTCGAAGCAGATCAATTGAGCTGATTTTTGATTGTGATGGAAAGTTTCTCTTTAGTGCTTTATATATTATTTCGGATTTAGCTCATCATGATGGAGATTGTTCTGGGTATCTTTGTAGGTAGATATTAGCTAAATTGTAAGTCCTGCTAGCAACATATACAACATCACTACTAGGACCACAGGAGTCGTAGCTGACGTCTTTCAATTAACAGACTCTTCATTCAAAGTGCTTCTGAACTCAATTAAACTCCGGGATGATTTGCACGCAAAATTCACTCTGGTCACGTGATTGAATTTTCAACCTCTCTACTTTCACTACTACACGATATAATCGTCCATAAAATACTGGAGTGCACTTCCTGACTACTGTTGTATACGCTGGGCTTTGTTAAATTGTCAGTAATCAACGAAATGGATTTCAAATTTTAGTATTGTTAAAAAAGTAGGACATACATCTCTGTAAATTGAAAGTCAAATAACAAAATCATATATATAATAAAATTCGAAAGTTGAGCGAATGTCCTGAAACTTGGTTCTATTAAGAGACCATAATCTTTGGAAGCTACTAATGCCAAAAATCACTATATTAAATACATTAATTGATTATATATGAGCCTATCTTTTACATAGTACTATCTGATTAGTACTGTATTTTGTGTCAAATCCGCGAAAATCTACTTAATCTGCAAATTGCGGGATCGTATGACATCAAACAAGAAGGCCGTGCAAAGACTGATCTTTCGACTTATCCACCGTCAACAACTTCCTGATTGGCTCAAATCAAACATGATGATGGCGATAGTTGCTGGGGGTGTTGCCCAGGAACCACCCGTTTATTCGAAAGTCCTGCAGGTAATATGGGGATATGGTTGCTAATTTCACTATATTGATTGTGAACCACACTAAAAGTGCCATGTGAGTCGGACATATAACACGCTACACATCCACTGTTGCTGATTTTGTGAGAGATGGCACATAGCTAGTGCTGCTAGTTACAAGGCTGTGACTTGTGACCCAGAGCTGAGGGTGCATCGAGCCTCCACTTTGATTGCCCTTTTGGGAGGAAAAAGGAAATTTCCGCTTTATAGTTTAGCAATCTCTTACAAAGCAAAGATTCATGACGTACCTTGAGAGACGCATATATAGTTACCGCATATCCCGTCATTTCTTCTACTTTTAAATCAGTTCGGTTGTGTTTGATTGTTTCACAGTGATCAAAGAAGAAATAGAAGGAAGCTCGTTGATCACCGATATCGTGCATACATCTCATTATACACTTCATACAAACAAATCCACAATAAGCAGCCAATTCTGTTCAACATGAGTGAATTCATCTTTGTACACCCAAATAACAAACTCACTAGAGTCACTGACTTTACCATCCCAAACCTGGAGGCTTACAGGACATCACTTGCGTCACAGATATCTGAACTGGAAGACCCTGAATCTTCCAAAGACGCACTGTTCTTATCGAAAGCCGATAAAGGAAGACTCCAAAGGCTGCTCAAGTACAAATCTTCAGAGCTGGAATACATTGAATCATACTTGAGGATACTAAAGAACCTGGATTCGGTTTGCACCTCTTGTCAAACTGGTGGATCTTATGATTACGAAAGAGAGGATGAAATACTGGTAAAGATCGAAGATGAAATGAAGGTTTTCAGATGTATAGAGAGGGATTTGGCCAGAAACAAGCAGTTGTATGAATCTGATGGTAAAGTTGACTCCAAGACCCTGGTGGACATTGGATCACAAAGAAGAAAGAGTTTGTTTCAGCTCGAGAAAAACATCTCAACGATGTGATACCTCACTGCATCGTTTTCATTGCACTGCTTGTCATCAAAAATTACATATTCATTCTTCTTGTAATCCTTTTAGTAAGTGGTATATAGATATCTCATCTCATATTTGAATGCAACAAACAATATAAATAAACTACGATCTTGTATCGTAAATATCACTAGCATAACAGATTAAAATAACAAATGCATAAATAAAAAGGCTTACCCTCTAGACTCACCTAAATGCTCAGTACCAACATAGGTCCAACCACCAAATTGTTTCTGGACACTATCACTCAAATAATCGTTAACAACACTATCGACTGGTAACTCATTGGTAAATTCTTTGTCAAAGTTCGACGTGTCGAAGTTATCCTTTACTGGAGGCTTAAACGGTGGCAAATACTGCTTATTGTTCAACCTTTGCCAATCAATCTTTTTGAAGAATGAATGTTGTTGAATCTCCCATGCACCCTTAGATCCTAATCTCTTAGATGGATCTCTCGACAACAACTTGATCAACAAATCCTTTGCATCCTTGTCAAAATGATCAGGGAACCTTAGAGGATCCTTCAAAATCTTCTGATACATAATGTTTGTAGATTTGTCATAATAAGGCGGTAAACCAGTCAACATCTCGTACAACAAGACACCTAGAGTCCACCAATCAACCGACTTAGTATAACCTTCACCAAGTAGTAGCTCGGGAGCCAAGTATTCAGGAGTACCACAGAACGTAGTAGTCTGATCGTCATTCTTCATGTTTAGTTTACATAACCCAAAATCACACAATGCAATATGACCTTTGTAGTCCAATAGAATATTCTCCGGTTTCAAATCACGATAGATGACATCCATCGAATGAAGACAGTCTAAAGCACTCAATAACTCACATGTATAAAATCTTGCTCTTGCTAGATCGAATCTACCAGCATTTGTCAAGTGGAAGAACAATTCACCACCATTGATGAAATTTAGAACCAGATATAGTTTCTCCTTAGATTGAAAAGAAAACTTCAAAGGAACAATGAAAGGATTGTTCACTGTGGCCAACACTGTACGTTCTGCTAAAGTGTGCGTGACTTCCCTCTTTGAGACAACGTGTGATTTTCTAATGGCTTTCAGAGCATAAATCTTACCGGAATCAAGTTTACGAACTTGCATAACTTTCCCGAACGATCCCTTTCCAATGACTTTAAGCAAGTCAAAATCATCAATTGTCAAGTGTTTGTTTTCATTTGGCTTGAAATCGATTGAAATGATTAACTCACCATTGAAAATTTGTTGAAACTCAGGATATTCGTTATCCAATTCGATAGCGTCATGTGATTTCAGACGGATTGGATTTGAGATATTGTCAAATCTCAGGTTCAATGTCTTTGAAGAGATCAATATGTCTTGATTTTGCGAATATTGTTGACTTGACGAAGATTCGCCGTTTGATGATGCATCTTCAGTTAGACTTGAAGGTAGCTTCAAAAAGACTTGGAATTTCAGTTCATTGGATAGTTTGGTGACATCAAACTGTGAAACTTTACTGAAATTTGGAGTGGCAATCGTTCCAGACTCAGCTTCAATTGACACAATCGTCTTGTCGAACTCTAATGTGAAATAGATCAATGCATTCTTCAGAATTCCTTGTTGTGATGGAATTGAGATATTGGCTGGCAGTAATGCACTGATGTCTGATCCTGAGATTTTGTCGTCGTTCTGTAGTGATAAACCACCCATCTGTTTCAAAAGCTCATCCTCTCTGCTTCTTGGATCGCTTGAACTGTTGATCAGTTTGGTTATTAATGGCTTCTCAAAATTCACATCAAATGGGACTTGGAAATTTCTTCCACTGTATAGTTTGACCGTTAAAAGACCTGGCTTGAAAGGGTTGATGTTCTCTGATTGTGTGAAGGAAGGTTGACTGCTTTGTGTGGTGTTTGCGCTTTCCTCATTAGGAGAAGCCGAGTTGACCGTTCTGTTTGAAGATTGAGATGATTGAGAGACGTGATGTCTTGAGTCAAACGGCTGCGGTAGCTCGTTTGATGAGTGATTCTGGACAAGCGTCGTTTTTCTTGAAGGGGATTCCAACAGTGACGCCTGTGACTTGGATGCGGGTATTGAGCTTGATGAACTTGAACCGTTATTGAGGGCGTTATCAGGGGCTGGGGAAACGCTTATTTTAGGAACGTTCGAATCCAAACTTTCATCTCTTGAGTTCTCGGACGGAGCTGGGGACTTCGATCTGGTACCGAAGTCTTTCAGCTTCTTTGTAAGCCTCCATCCCATCATCTTGGAATGTGTGTATCTTTATCGATTGCAAGTTGGGGTCGATCAACGATGTATTTCTGGAGAGATATGTGCAATGCAAAGAGCGACGTGAAAACCGAAAAGTAATCTGAATATTTAGCTGACGTGTATCTGATAATATGGAAGTACCTCCCGTGTGCTTTATCAAGATCTCAACTTGCTTCAAAACAGCTGATGTTGTTACTTCTTTTGGCTGGAATTACTTCTTCAATCAGACAAAAACCTCATTCATCTGACATAAGCATAACAAGTCATGTGATGATATCTTGATTACATAATAAACACGCTCCTAATTGTTACATTTCCCTGGTTACGAAAATTTGAATTCGAAGGGGCCATTTTCACGAAATCAAAACAAAGTCAAAAATTCGCGGTTTGCCATGGATTGTGTTGATAGAAATTTTGCAAGAAAAGGAGAATCGTACAACCAGCTGAAGTTTTGCTCTCTCCATCGTTGTCTGTTTGCCACCAAACCTGCCTGTGATCCGATTGCAATCCTAGTAACAATCTCCAACTGCTGTTCATTCGTTTAACCTACATTGTTACTACCTCTATCCCTCTGGAATCTGCCATCGCTCATTCTCTGCACTGCTCTCGTCTTAAAAACACTAGCTGAACATACCTAGTCAGATCGCTTGAATAGTCTTCATCACGCCTCGAAGATGCTGGCAAACAACAGTAACGGGTTCCCACATCCACCCCACCATCAACAGATCCGTCACCCATACCAGCAACAACAGATCCCACCTCATCAACATCACAACCAGTCTAAACATATCTCAAATGGAAGTTTTGCGAGACGCGCTGCCCGTGCTGCTCTAGCTCCAAACAACAACATTGGTAACATACAACAAGCCGAGCATGTCAAGCAAACAAGACCTACATCGTCTCTCCAAAATCAGTTAGACATACAAGAGGAAGATGACAGTACTGAGATCGACAAGATCGTGGAATCGGTCACTAATGCCACCAAAAGATTATCCCAGATATCCACCAACACCAATTCATCTAAGAGAAAAACCAAGAACCATGTTGGTCCTTGGAGACTGGGGAGAACACTGGGTAGAGGCTCAACCGGTAGAGTTAGACTAGCAAAGCACTCTGAAACTGGTAAACTTGCTGCCGTTAAGATCGTTCCTAAATCCAAGTTCCAAAAGTACGGTGATCAAAAGGACAACTCTAGCCAACCTGCCGATGATGACAAAGATACTTCACCATACGGTATCGAACGAGAGATCATCATCATGAAACTTATCTCTCATCAGAACATCATGGGTCTGTATGATGTTTGGGAGAACAAAGGGGAACTTTACTTGGTCCTGGAATACGTTGAGGGTGGTGAACTTTTCGACTATTTAATCAAAAAGGGTAAGCTACCTGAGAAAGAATCCATTCATTACTTCCGTCAAATCATAAGTGGTGTTAGCTACTGTCATCAGTTCAATATTTGTCATAGAGATCTGAAGCCAGAGAACCTGCTGCTAGACAAAAACTTGAACATCAAGATCGCAGATTTCGGTATGGCCGCTCTAGAACTGAATCAAAAGTTATTAGAGACCTCTTGTGGTTCTCCTCATTATGCATCTCCTGAAATTGTGACAGGAAAAACTTATCATGGTTCTCCCAGCGATGTCTGGTCATGTGGGATCATCCTTTTCGCTCTGTTGACTGGACATCTGCCATTCGATGATGAAAATATCAGAAAGTTACTGATGAAGGTCCAAAGTGGTAGATTTGTCATGCCAAATTACTTGAGTGTTGAAGCTAAAGATCTAATATGGAAAATGCTGAAGGTGAATCCAAACGATAGAATAAGCATCGGTGATATTTTGAAGCATCCATTATTGAAGAAGTACGAGACGATCACAACTCAAAAGTCAAAGAATAGCGACTCTGTCAAGCTGGAACATTACTACAATGAAGTTGATAGCTTGAGTCTCACTAAACATGATATTGACCGCGATCTGCTAAAGAGTTTATCTATCTTGTTCCATGGCGCTAATGAGTCCGTCCTGGTCTCGAAGCTGCTTCAACCTTCTTCTTCACCTGAGAAGATCTTCTATTATCTGTTATACAGATACAAGAAACAGCATCAGCTGAAGGAAAAAATGCAAGTCAATGAAAAGAACTCTAAAAAGAAACTAGGAAATGGTGATGGTACATTGAAGAAATCTAAAAGTACAATCAAGACCACAATCACGAACCAGGATGGTTCAACAACCTGCAATGTGATCGAGACACCTGCTCCATTACCACCTTTGAATCCATCGACTCCTAAAAGCACCAAGAGAATTGCCAAATCACCAAAAGGACAAATTCAAATTCCTGTCTCAAGTTCATATCGTCGTGGTATCTCCTTCAACAACAAGCAAACCAAGAACAATGACCAACTATCCAGATCTTCAAGTAAGAAGTCACTTGCAAGTGCTGCTGTTGTTCTTCGCTCATCAAATAGTAGAAGTTCCACTATCAATCCCGGTATTGCAAGAGATCCATCAGTCGCCAATATCAAAAAGCGTCAAAGTATTCTGCCTCCGTTACCAGATCTAGGTGTTGATTGGTTGAACTTTGGTAGTCAAGCCACGTCAAGCTCGAGTGAATTTGCTGCTTTATATGAGGAAATTTTCAACTATAAAGCCCCAAAGAAGTCATCAAAGTCCCGCTCTAGATCTAGAAGCACTTCTAGAAAACCATCACCAAAGAAACAAGCTTCAAAGAGACAGTCGTTCGTTACGTCTACTCCAATGGGCTTGAAAAGTGAAGAACCACTTGATGACATGTCTGCTGGTGAGAATACCCCTGTTAAAAGAGAAGTCACCATGGAACCTGAAAGCCAGAGGCAAACCTTGCAGCATACTCCATCAAAGCCGCTTCCTCGTCAACTGGGTAACTTTGAAGTCACCAGAAGAAACGTCTCTGAGCCAGTTAAGTCTACAATCACTACCAATGCTGGATCGACATTGGATCCTAAATTCAAAAGTAGAGCTATCAGCTCAAACAATGCGGATGTGTTGAACAAATTGGGAGTTCACTTGACCAGAGCTAAGAAGACAAGCTCAAAGATTTACTACTCCAAATCATCAACATCGATAAACCTGGCTGCTATTTTAAAGAATGCTGGTACACCAAATACTTCCAATATACTGAAACCTACACAAGCTGCCACAGTTACACCTTCTTCTAATATTCCGGCCTTACCTCAACATATGAGAGTGGCTTCGTCAAACTATGGGTCCGACGAATCAGTGTACGATGCTACACATGAGCTTTCATTTGACTTCGAGGTTCCAACACAAACCGAGATTGCAACTGCTGTTCAAATCTCTAACGGATCCAACATCACAATCGGCAAGAGACTTAAACCAAGGGAAGATAGTGTCTTTGCTGATATTTCTGGCCTAGCCACTCCAGTGGATGAACACGTAACCCCTTCAGTCTCGAACAACATGATCATGAGACGTCATAAGAAGGTCGCACCTACCGAGCATAGACCTCTTACATCACAACTGGTTGACATTAGAGGAAGTTTGTTCAACAACCCATCAGATCTCAAAGAAGACAGAGCCATTCCTCATCATATGCCTTTACTTGAATTCTCCAATGCAAGAGGTGGCCAAGGCATTCAATCTGATAATACAGAAGACCTAGATGCAACTGTGACTAAGAACTCTTTCATGGAAAACTCGTTGTTTGTTGATAATCCTGATACTATTGACGATACTGAATTCGCTCATGCTAAGAGAGTTACCATGATATTTGATGATGACGATGATTATGGAAGATTTGCTGAGGCTGCATCATATGACACGTCGCTAGATACACCAGTCAAGAAAGATATGATGAATGATTCTCCACAGGAATCGTTTGAGTTTGATAGCGATTCTCCTCATAAGCCACTGAAATCTTCTCCACTTAAATCTATCCAACAAAAACATTTCATACAATCATCGGATGGAACTCTGAAGAAGAACAATACAGTTTTGAGACCTCAAAGAGCAGCACCAGCAGCACCGGCTCCTCAGATACAAGAGAACTCAACAAACATCAAGAAGAGTAACTGGTTTACCAAGTTCTTTTCAAGTCTATTGACTTCTCCATCTCACAGCTCAACCACTCCACCTGTCAAGAAACAGAAAGCGAATGATGTCAGAGTCTTCAACAGTTGTATTCCTATGAAGAACTTGAGAAGAGGTATTGAATCAGCATTGGAGTTAAAGAAGAAAGAGGGTACATTGACCACTCTGAAAAGATCAGGTGATTTCATCACGGCTACAATTCCAGCTTCCTTTGCGCTCGGAAAACCACTTCAATTCGAGATTGAATTCCTTGATGATCAGGTCATTCTGAAGAAAAGAAAAGGTTCGAGAAAAATCTTCAAGAATCTGATTGGAGCTATGGAATTCGTCATTGATAACGAAACAAGAAGATTCAACGATTCCACTTGAAGTTGTTGTTGATGATTTTGTATTCAGTTCTGCGTCGTGTGTGATGCTCATCAATCAGGATTCCAGACTTCGCTAAGGTTACATATGTGTTGGTGATTACTGTCATTCTGCTAGATTTCCTTGTACATTAAAAAGTCTATTTACAATAACTGATTAACTTGCTATTTACCAGAGGGATTGTAGATTCTGTGTATTCTTCGCTGACATCCTGGTGACTAACTGGAGTGTATGAGTCGCCCATCACAGCTCTTTAGTAACCAAGTTTCGAGTTTACATTCCACTACTCTGATAATCGACAACGTTGTTACCTAGTTATCACGTCCACAATATTCGTAGCTGGCGCATTTTTTGCACACCTTTCAAACTATCAACCAAATAGATTTCGCACTGGAACCCATAGCATGACTGATTTCATTCTTTATGAGAGCCGTCCGTGACCAATTGCCCTGGCTTTCACTACACCATACCATGAAAGGCATTGATCGTTTATTTCACCAGTGATGAACAGCGAACCCTGGATATGAGACGTCTCAAGTCTCAAGTCTCAGACCTTAGCACTGCACTGGATGTGGAAGTAAACCATTGGCCACCACTGGTGTCTATTGTTCAACTCCACCCCTTATGTCCTGGTACAATTGTAGCTTTTAACATACATCTTGACGCGCGCTAAAGAGAGATATTCTGCTGCTTGGCGAGCCAGCGGCCGGTTGCCGGTACCTCTAGCTAACTGCCAGGCTAGGAAATGGCCAGTGTGCCCAGTGTAGTCAACAGTTATCGAAGTGCTGAATGTTCATGATACGACCCCGGTGGTGAAGTGTGCGCCATACAGGTACTCTTCCAATTGAACATTTGTTGCATGATAACTTTTCAAGGCAACGGTTCGTCTGCCCAAATGGGAAATGCCGATTGTGAGCTGCCGGCCGAAGATAAAAATTTAGTGGTGGTCAATTAGAACAAAGCGACTAGAAGCACGACGGTTGAAGATCCTTTCAATTATTATGTAGCATGTACTTGTAGGCTGGCTCTAGTCTGTGAGGTATTGAAACAGCTATGTGTGTAGGCTATATCATAATTGCACTGGAAATTCTCAGCTAAGGCGTTCCGATCTAGGTCCCATTACGTCCACTCCCAGAGCTTCATTAGTTTGAGACCAGTACAAATCGCGACTAGTTACAGCTGAGCTGGAAGACAAAAGGCCCGAGTCCAACAAATGGGCTGATGATTTGAACGTCTGAAGTACAGTTAGATTTGACCGCTATAAGCTGACGAGCAGCAACTTGCGAGGTTCTTTAATTAGCCTTTACTATTCAAGCGCATTGTGCTATTTGGAGAGGGGTACGGCCGAGCACTGACATATCTTCGAGGAAGAAGGTTCATACAGGGCCCAGATATCTCACTGGTCACCATGATTGCCTAAGTACCTCTGTCATGAATTGCTCAGTTCTGCACTAAAATCAAGTAACTGACATCGTTTCTTTTTATTGTGATCTGGAGCTGTCTAAAGTCTTGTGCTCTGACTTTCCCTTTTTGTCAACATTTTTTATCTGATGCTGTGCGTTTTTTTTCAACGGCCGTCATGCAGATTTATGTGCTGGAAAGGATTTGGAAGCAAAAAAAAACAGTAGATCTGTGATCTTACACTTTACAGTAATTACAGAACTCTAACCGAACTTGTACGAGGGGCGACTTTAGTGAGTTATGGAGTGAGATACAGCCCATACTTCGAAAGCGAAGTGCGATAGCTATGTAGTTGAGCGGTCCCCGAAGTTCCTGGCAAAGATTTAGCCCCTTTCACTCGTTTTATCTGCACATTTAGATAATTGTGGACCGAACCAAACTTCTAGACTGAACATATTTTCCCCTTCAAAATTTCTTGTTGTCATTTGACTTGACTGAAACCGTTATGTAAGTGAAGAAGCATCGGACGGCACAAAGCATAACTCGAGTTTTTTTCTAGAGATCGCGCATTTAGTGACTCGGCTTCCAAAGTGCAAATGCTTTAAAATGGGCGGTACCCCCTGGATGAAAGTAAGAGACCATAGGTTGAACCTTTTGTAGTTCCTAAACACTTCCCATCATCCAGCATCAACAACACCATCATGAGCAACAAAGCCATGGCGGATATAAGGCCCATCAACATTTGCGTTCTAGGTGAAGTCGGCGTCGGGAAGTCATCCCTCGTCCTTCGGTTCACCTCATCTCAGTATCCTTCAGATGTCGATACTGAAGTCGAGGATACATACACCAAAGATGTTTTCATAAAAGGCGAGCCATACCGTCTGAACATTCTAGACACTGCCAACCAAGATGATTATTCGCCACTGAAAGAGCTCCAACTGAAACAAGCTGACGGTGTGATGATCGTCTACAACGTCAACAGAGTCAAAAGTTTCGAAGCTGCCTCTGCGGCATTCAACCAAATCATGAGAGTCAAGGGATCAGTACCGCCTACATTACTGGTCGGTAATAAGGCAGATGTTCACAACGAAAGACAAGTTAACATAGGGGAGGCCGAGAGACTTGCTCAAGAACTCGGAATCCTAGAATACATAGAAACAAGTGCCAAACACGGTACCAACGTCACAGAATCATTCAAACACCTATGCGAAGAAATACTCAGAAGAGAAGAGAAGGTTTTGAAGACGGTGGGTGAAGCCAACAGAGATAAGAGCCCTTATTCATCACTTGCTGCCGACTCCGATATGAGATCTAAGAAATTTGCTTTCACCATGGGGTCAAACTTCGAAGTTCAATCGCAATCTTCAGGTGTCGAGGCTGAAAACAAGGACCTTACTGTGATGGAAAGAGTAACGACACTCTCGAACAAACAGCAGAGAGCTAAGCAAATCAATAGAAAGAAAGTTGAGTCTACGTCATCTTCTGGCTGTTGCATAATCTCATAACCTGCCTTCATCATCATTGATCATACATTCCATACTAACCTGCATTTCATCATGACCTGTGAAGGTCTCATTGTTTCTTTGTTCTATACTATCATATACCTCATGGCTGTTCCAGCAAACTGGTGCATTATACATAGCTTCGTTCCAACTGCATTTAATTTTAATTAATATAGAGTATTTCACGACGTCACGATCATAATGATCCAACAAACTAATAGATAATTTTACTGACTTTGCGTTGTAGTATGAAGCTTTCACTGTCCAAACTACATTACAGAGACGTCTTTCTGTGTACTTGTATGTGTATGTGTATTTGAATCGATGTGCTTTTGGCCTAGTTCATGGAGCGTATGTACAGGTGTCACAATTGTAAAAATAACAAACAAATAAAATCAACTATGATGTTTCCTTTTTGTTACCTGTGAGTAGTGCAGATTCTTTCTCATGATCATTAACGAGTAGCTCTTCATCAAGGTTCAGGTTTTCTTGAATATCCCAGAGTTCAGCATACAATGAGTTTGGATCTTTGAGTAGACTTTGATGGTCACCTTCCTCCTTCACGGAGCCATGGTCTAAGACGATGATCTTATCTGAATCAGCAACGGTTCTCAGTCTATGTGCGATGGAAACGTTTGTGTTAGAAGTCTCTCTGAATATGGTTCTAATGGTTTTCAATAATGACTGTTCAGTGTGGGTATCTAAGGCACTTGTAGCCTCATCAAAGAATGTAATTGGTGCTTTCTTCAGTAGCAGTCTTGCAATAGCAAGTCTTTGCTTCTCACCACCAGATATCATCATACCTCTTTCACCAACTATGGTCTGTAATCCATCTGGTAAGTCGACAATTAGCTTATCTAGCTGAGCTTCACGAATGACTTGGTGTACTTCTTCGTCACTTGAGGCGAGGTTACCATATCTGACATTATCTAGTATCGTTTCATTGAACAATGGAGTGTCCTGTGGCACGACACCAATAGCTCTTCTCAAAGAATCTAGATCAACATCCCGTATATCTTGACCATCAATCAGAATTCTACCTGATTGTATATCATAGAATCTGAAGGCCAGTCTCAGAACTGTAGATTTACCACTACCAGAAGGACCGACAATAGCAACTTTTTGTCCACCTGGAATTGTGAATGAAGCATTCTTCAAGATAGGACGGTCTGGGTGATAACCAAATGTGACATTCTCAAATTTAATTTCACCTTTGGTCAACATCAACGGTTTTGCATTCTCCTTGTTTTTGATCAAGACTTGGTTCTTTTGTAACTTGAACAAAGTTTCCATATCAAGAAGCGATTGTTTCAACTCTCTGTACACTGAACCTAAGAAATTCAATGGAACTGATAGTTGGAAAACCAATTGATTGATCAAGACCAGATCACCGACAGTTAAAGATCCTTCAGCAACACCATTTGCAGCCATGTACATCATGGCAGTCAAAGCACTAGTGAAGATCATGTTTTGACCAGAGTTCAAAAACGCTAAAGAAGTAGCAATCTTGATGGAATGGTCTTGATAATTACGCAAAGCAGTATCATATTTCGTAGCCTGATATGCTTCATTGTTGAAATACTTCACTGATTCGAAGTTGATTAACGAATCTAATGCAACATTGGCAGCTTGATTGTCAGCTTTGTTAGCCTGTCTTCTGAATCCCGTTCTCCAAGCCGTGGTTCTGATAGTGAATGCCGAATATGCCAACATGGTCAATAATGTAACACCCGCAAATTGTAAACCATAATTATAAGTCAAAATACCGGAAACAACAGAGATCTCAAAAGTGATGGGCAGGATATGAAACACCATTGCAGTCAAGACATATGAAATACCTTTGGTACCACGATCGATGGCCCTCGTGAGTCCACCTGTTTGTCTCGAGAGATGGAATCCTAAATCCAAATTTAAAAGATGTCTAAAAGTACTCAATGCAACGTTTCTAATGGCTGATTGAGCAACAGTGGCAAAGATGGCATTTCTTAGTTCACCAAACAAGACAGCACCGAATCTGGCACCACCGTATGCTAAGATAGTACCACCGATGATGGCAGTGACGGTTCCAACTTCATTAGCCCAATCAATGTTCATCCCGTCAATGATTGACTTGAAGTAGAAAGGGACTTGGACATTAAGGATCTTCGCTGAGATCAAAAACGTCAGAGCGATCACGACTCTTACTTTGAATGAGAACTTGTTTTTAGGCCAAAGATAAGATAATAGATCTTTGATAATTTTCCATTGTGATAGTTGCCCTTCTGGAAGGACTTTAGGATTATTGCTGATGGCGTTCTTCACAGTGTTAGTGGAGTGGATGAATCTATTTGAAATGAACTTATTGGTGATGAATGACTTATTGGTAGTGAACAGAACATTTGTCTTGGGTAGTTTGTGTAATATTTTTGAGGATGATGTTGGTGGTAAATAAGAAAGGTGTCTAAGATTGACACGAAGCTGAGTCTTCACACGACTCCAATTCGACGAATGACAAATCGGACGCGAAACCAGGCCCAAGCTCAGTCTCATCTTTAGAAATGAACAATGAAATCGATAATGAAACAACACTGAGAGCTCAAGTATCTATTCAAATAACTGTGGATGATTACGAATTGTTCAGGTAGTGGAATATGACGGAGCTCGAATACGGAAATTATCGCGAAAGCCCATAATCGGATATTACGTAATCAACGACTAAGCATCGCTTAACATTACTTTTATCGTTAACATTTATTGGATTTGACTCTTGTTGGTACACAGCTGAGCAGTGCATCATAGTTTGAAGTCCTTTGTGTTGATTAGGAGCGATTCTGGATAGTGATTTTCGTTCAATAGATCCAAAATATGCTTATTGTGTTTCAAAAGACCTTCAAGATTTGAGACACTTGATTTACCCAATGTCTTTAGTATTTCAGAATTCAGTTCGTCACTCAATTTTGAGAGCTCATTACTCTCTAATAAATAACCTAGCTCACTTTCACTAGGATTCTCATATGCAATCAAGCTAAAGATTTCATTCAAGAATTTTTGAAAATCTGGATTGTCTGAAAAAGTTGATCTTAAATATTGTCCAAAGACCATTGCTTCATCGACTTGATTCTGTTTGATCAACTGGATGAACTTTTGGCATTGTAACTTGAAGAAAATAGGTTCATTGTTTGATAAAACTCTAGGAAATTTTGCAGTTGTTAATTTGATACCAGAATCAATGTCTCCTGCCATCAAATGTTTACGGATCTGTTGACGGATTTCCAAGTTCTCTTCATCCATGTCTATAGATCCTTCATCGTGCTGTGCTGCTTTTTCCTCCGCTACTTCTTGTTTGAAGACTTTTGATATATCAACATACCCGAGATGTTCAAAGTAAGCACCAACAAGCTTCTGTAGTAATCCTGGGATTTCTCTATCGGTGTATTTGTTCACTCTATCGTCTTCATGATCAGGATAATCAGAATCAGAGACATCAAGTTCTGTGGAACTAAAGATTTTCTTCTGGATGACAAACTTCTCTGAAGAAATATAACCACTAATATCGAATAAGAACTCACTATCATGACCAAAGTTCGTAGAGACAGAATTACCATTTCTAAGACCGATTATTGGAATCAAGTCAGTTTTCACATCTAGAAATGCATTCCCTAGGTTGACACCATTTTTAGTGAAGAATATTACCTTTCTAGTGAAATTCACACAACATCCAATAACATCATGTAGTCCAAATTTCCGACTATAACTTCTGGAAACACTTGACTGATTAGCACCTATTTTCCCATCATTCCCACTGAAGCCATAACTTCCAGCCTCAAGACCAGGCATTTTATGAACTGTTTGTGATTCAGAGGCATTTAAAAATCCTATTGATACATCACATGCTCCAGACATATTATTGTTCGTGACTGATTGGATCTTGATCTCAAAGTAGTATATCCCACAATTTAAAGGTATCGTAGAGTCTGCTCTTGTAACGTGATAATCATAACTTTTAGTGGAGGATGTTGAACCTAAATTATCAGCATCCGGTTCCACTTTCATCTCCAGACCATTTGGAGAGATCACTAGTGAGTTGTTCGGTGTCGAAAGCCATCTCGTAGGAAGTGGATATTTGAAATTAACTGATGTGTTGGCTGATGATAAACTGTGTAAGGATTTTGAACTCTTTCTTGAGTTCCTTCTAGGTAAAGATCTTGTTGATAGTTGGTCCAGATCTTCATCGTCATTGGAGCCTTGTCCATCATCATCATCCACAACATCGAGGTCCATAGGGTCGTAGGAATAGTGTATGCTTCCTTGGTAGTCATCTTCACTTGGACGTGACGACGACGCCGTTTCATGCTGGGAGGCACTTCTAGAGCCACGACCGTGCTCGTTGTGAGAGGCAGAGCCAGCAGTGGCGGCACGGCCCAACATCTCCACCAGTTCGCTATCGTATCCATGTTCCATGTATCTAGATGGCATGTTTCCCATGAATCCCAACACACTAAGTCGAGCTATTTGAGACTCTCCATCAACGTTGCTTACTGGAGTGGTCAATTTTTTTTGTAATTTCTCGCCAAAAGCGGTCTTGAGCAGATAATGTGGGACAGAGAACTCTTCACGTGGCATATTTGGCTTGAAATGTTCTTTAAAAGTAAAACTGTGAATTATTTGCTTGTTAAATTGTTCATGTTTTTTGGTAAAAGTGTCAAACTCCCTTTTTCAACTAATATGACGCGAATTTATCGGATAAGCTCATTGACGCAAAAATATGAAAAATTATGAAGTGAAATTAACTTCAAACAAGGTTGATTGATTGTTTATTGGACTACTGGATTAACACGTCTACTAGTTATAGTATCGATTAGCAAATTCCTTAATCTTTCTCGGAAATTTTGGTGTTTTTATTTGTCATTTCAAGCATTTTATTGATCATCATCATGATAGATAGCCATATGGGGTCATATATAATACAAATAACAGCACAACTATGTTGAATCAATACTGAACAAATACAGATATCAATGTCCCCTCAGCTGTATAGCACTCACTATCTGTCTCGTGATCAAGTCTGTGTCATCAGTGTTCAATTTGTAGTACTTTTTCACCAACTCAATGTCAACAGTGTTTTCAAAAACTCCATCAACCACCGATACCTCTTCTCCTTCAACTATGCTTTTTAGATCATAATGCTCTGACTCTTCATCCTGAGCTACTCTAATCACTACTAGATCCTCATTGTCATCTTGGATACCAAATTTTTTCAAAGCGTCCATGATATTTTGTGTTGGTGACAGACTGAAGATGACCTCGGAATGCAGCGTTCTAGTTCTGATCTTGAAGTCCGTGAAGTCGAGTAATGCTCTGTATATGGCAGCACTGAGCTGTTCTATGGAAAGTATGGTTTTAGGGTTGATGAATGCAAAATTGTATAGTTCGTTACCATTCAGAAGGTTCTCTTTGATCAGCGAAGCATTTTTGACCTGTGAAAATTTGTGGACATAAACTTTGAACTTTGGAAACTGTGGGAATGTCAGAACCAAGTGTTTTGTAGTTGACATTGTCGATAGTTATGAGTGTTTTAATTGTTTGAAAGATGTAACTGAATCACTTTTTTTCATGATGGAAAAACAGAATTACTAGTAAAATCTACAACTTAATAACATTGTGTTGATCTGTGAATAAAGAATTGAAGAGATGAAAGCCCAAGTATGAGACTATTACATCGATATATACCAAAGATATTACGGATGGAATCATGGTATGAATGGGTAGAATATGACAGAATTGATTGATATTTAGTTGATAAAGGTCAGCAGGGTAACCACTATAAGGTCACAATGTCATTGTTATGACCACTGATTTCACTGATAGCTTAGACCTGATGGTCAACAAGTTGTCTAAAGGTATTCAGTATCTCCGGTGTGGTAGTGGTGGTCTTTGTTCAAAGTTCCCATAAGTTGCACCTGAAGCTCCAGGATACGCATTTGAAGAGGGTCTTGGTGGTAGTCTTGGTGAGACAGGTCTCGGAGGGAGTTGAGGAGAAACGGGTCTTGAAGGTAATCCTGGAGACACAGGTGTGTTGAGATATGTGTTTGGTGCTTGAACAGGAGGTCTTTGATACTGACTTGGTGATTGTAGGTTTTGTGTTGAAGATTGAGGGTCAACTTCCGAATAAGCTGGTGGTGGTACATCTACCGTCTCATCAAGATCATGAGTTTGTACTTGGATCTGCGGTACCGGTGTGGCAGGAGAACCCGATGGTCTTGTGAATGTAGGTGGAGGTTGGTAATTGTTTGTTGTTGTGGTTGTTGTTGATGATGTGGAGAATGGGTTGTTAGACATTATGTGTCAAGCTTAGGAGGCTGTTCTTTATATTGTGGGTTGAGAAGTGGGAGTGTCTTCAGTCAACAAGTGGATATAAAGTTGGCAGTACACTTTGAAACTGTGCGGAAGTTGTCAGCTCAGATTGAAGATATATCAACTATCAATATCACTTGAAATCAACAATGAATACAATTAAAAAACATCCAAATTGGTTCATTTCTATGTGCTATCATAAAATCTCATTACATAATCACATATATTCAACATGAAAAGAAAAAAAAAAAGAACAAAAATTTGGCCAATAAAACTATCAAAATTCAAATAAAACACAAAAGTTTCACAGATTTCAAGATGTTGAGAACTTTCAAACAGACGCAGAATGTGTCAAGCATAGCGAGAGTAGCACCAGTTCTGCAGTTCGTTCGTGGAAAACGTACGAAAAGAACCATCACTGTGTCCTCAGCTACCCAAAGAGTTATATCACAACTTTCAGTCATTTCTCAAAGAAAGAAAGCTCCAAGAATGCTTAAATTGAGTAATGAAGACTTGATAAGACACGATACAATCCAAAGAGCTTGGGCTATATTCCAAAAGGACAAAAGACAACAATTACAAACTCAATTAGCACAACAATATGAATCTATACAAAATGCATTGAGTGATTTAAAACTTGTTCAACCTGAATTATACGCCATTGCCAACAAAAAGGAAAAAGGTAAAAGATTCCCTCTAGATGCCAGAATCCCAGTTGATTACCCACCAAATAAAATATGGTACGATAAGTTCACCCCAAAGGAAGAGAAATAGAATAATAACTTTATTCAACGTGAAAGGAATTGTAAATAGTTGTTGACATAGAAGGAAAAATAAATGAACGGATACGTTATACGAACATCAAACTTACACAGATGCTGTAAATTTGATTAAACATTATTATTATTATTATTATTATTATTATTATTATAAATATGGGAAGAATATGTGACCACAGAATGGAGGCATGACAACGATGTCCCAAAGAGTAAACAAAAAACTCCAATTCATCAATCTATAAACGTGTAGAAAATGGAGCCATTAGACTACCAGATTCTTTGCCATGTGGTCTTGATTGCACTTTTTCTTTCAATGTTTGGCATTGCAATCCAAGAGAAAATTAAAAGAGCATAACATCCAAGGAAAATAGGATGTAAGACATAAGTTCCAACAAATTGAGAAGCCATACCAACGGCAAATGGGACAGCACTACCACCAGAACTACCAAATGCAGTACCTAAAGTCAAAGCACAGAATCTGATCTTTCTTGGTAAGATTCTAGTAACTAATGAGATCATCATAGGATATAATGGACCAATACATAATCCAATAAAACTTGCAAACACACCAGAGGCAATTGTGCTTGGAACTAACCATGCCACTATATCAAGTCCAATGATAACAAATGCTAGAACAAGAATAGATCTTCTAATACCACATTTAGTTGCTAAAATATGTGTCATAGTGAATCTTCCAACGGTAACACCACCCCAAAATCCAGAAGCAACATAACCAACAGATTCTTGACTACCACCTCTATAATCCAATAAGAAAGTCACAACCCAACCACCCATTGAAACTTCTGATCCTTGATAAAAAAAGATAAAAGCACAAACTAACCAAGTTCTAATATCACCCATTGCAGCTTTAAAATTATGTTTATCTTCAGAATCGTTGATTGCAGGTTTATCCTCTGCACGTTCAAGATAATCCATTTCCACATTTGTTTCTTGAACTGCAGGAGGAGTTTCAACATCATGAACATTTTCAATATATTCCCATTTTTTTAAATCTTCATCACAATTAGCAAATGCCCAATACATAAACACCACATTACATAAAGCAAATGATAATGGGATGAAATAGTAATAGTTCCATTTAACACCACCTTTACTAATCATAGCTGTTCCTAATAAAGGTGATACAAATGCACCAATTCCATAACAACCATGAAAGATTCCCAAGAATTTTGATGGATTTTTCAATTTAGATAAAAAGATATTAAATTGACTTAATCCAATACCACCACCAATACCAGCAAAGAAAAACCCAGTACAAATAACAGGGAATTTCGTACCACTTGCAATGATTCCAAATGCTATAGCAAAAAAACCACAACTTGCCGTAGCGGTTTTTTGACGACCAAAATAAATGTCTAAATGATGTGCAGTTAATGCAATACAGATATAACCTATAGCATTACCTAGCCATATGAGTGATACTATACCATATGAGACGTGATAGTATTGTTCAATGTTTGGTAAAATGGCACCAAGAACACCATCATTCATACCAAGTGTAAAAGTCCAAAAACATGCACCCATGACTCTATAAAGATTTTTTGGAGGATTATGAAGACTCATAACGTTTTCATCCACTTTACGAGGCTCGCCATCATCACTTTGTCTTCTTAATAATCTAGTGAATGATTTTGTTGTTTCATTTTTAACTAGTTTAGGACGTTGTTGTTGTTGAGGTAAATCTTTTGAAGGTGTAGTAACAAATGAATTCTCAAACATTTGTTGTGATAATTCGAAACCTGGTGTAGTTGGAAGGGATTCTGGGATAGGTGGTTGGATGATTGATGGGAGATCTTTAAAAGTTAAACCTGGTTTGTTCGTAACAGATGATCTTCTTCTAATGGTTGATGCTTGTGAATCGTCAATCTCTTCATTCTCCATTGTTTTAAGTCTATTTTCTAATTCAGCTGGGAGACCCACATGATCTTGTGATTTGTCAGAAGCATTTGCAGCCTGAGAAGACATTATTGTTTAAATTATATAGCACTGAATTAAAATTTTGATCTAATATATTGATCCTTATCAAACAGGTTAAATAGCCTATTTCTGTAAGGGCAAAAAAAGGAGTCCAAAAAAAGGGAGAAACCCACACACTCTTTATTGATAGAACAAATTAACAGTGATAAACAGTCTCAATTGATGCACTTTCAATGGATATTAAAGTATGAAACAAATTGATAGTTTTAACAATACAAATTTTGAATCAAAAATCACAGCTGTAAAATTTTCAGCTTATTCTTTCTTATATTCTTTTTGTTATAAAGCCGAGCCGATCTTTTTGACGTTTTATATTTAAATTTAAATTATATAAAAAGAAAAGAAATAAATGAACAAAGAAACTGATCAATTTTATAAACTGTCACTTTTATGCCTAATTGCTCCATTCGGCCGTTCCATCATAATAGTAGTAGTTTATCTATATTTAGTAAAATTATGTTTAATAATAATAATAATAATAACATGTTGGTTAAAGCATTGATAGGTCATATATTAAACAAAGTGGTTAATTCGGGATACACTCGGGCCAACTCTTGATAATCTGGAACAAGTAGATCACGACCAACAGTGGTTTCTAATACTTTGAGACACAAAGTTATCTGCTCTTGAACTTTCTCAGTCTTCTTATCACGTTTGTAACTCATCACGATCATTCCTAATATGTCCATCTTGTGATTCTTTAATGCTGGCCAACTGTTGATTTCCACTTGAGAAAGACACTCCAAGGCTTTGACAAATAAACCGGGGTGAACATCAATGAAAGGATCAGCGATGATCATACCTAAATGATAAATCAGTCTTGGTAAGATCTTCAATGTCTTAATTTCCAATTCGTTAATTATAGCGATTATTTGATCGACAAGCACTTGTAACAGTTCAAAATTGTCCCTGATAGAGTTCAATGTGAAAAACACTCCACTATTTAGTAAATCAATCAATCCACGTTCGTAATCATTCTTGTCTTGTTTCACCCGCAACAGTTTGATTAACACGGGATAAGTATGTCCCAAGATCTCCTTTGATTGATCCGTCGGTGTCATTTTCGGTAAATATGTTAATAATGGATATAAAGCTTCCAAATATATCTTATCAACTCCACTATTTTCAAAAAATTGTGCATCTGCAATATCTAACAACTTGGAAACTATCTTCACACCTGCTAGTTTTATAGGACCTTCATGGTCATCAAGAATGTTCAACACACTTGGCGAGATGACCCACCAATTATCTCGTATTCTTTTAGCATCACATAATGAGATCAATGTAAATAACAACGAAATTGATCGTATATGTCTCTCTTTCCATTCATTTCTAGAGTTTTGTTGAAAGATGGTGTTATTCGGTCTGAAAGTTAAAGTCTTATATGATCTCTTGTAACCTGCAGTCGTGATTTTATCATTGATTGGAATGGCTTTGAAATCATCACGTATATGCTCTATTAACATTCTCATCTCTTCGTCTTCTCTTTTCAATCTTTGTATGAGTTCCAATGACAATTGAATCGAGGTCTCATTACACCATGGACTTGGTAATGTGAATTGAGCTAAAGATATGAAAAGTCTAGAATCATGTACGTTTTTTGATATCATGTGGGAAAACAGTCGTATTATGTTTGTAGCTCTGTCTTTAAAAGAAGTTTGTATTCTGTATTCACTTCTTGTCCTCGTATAATCATCAATCCACCATATCCAGTCCAGATTCGGGAGTTTCAATCCTTCAAGAGCTGATTCGTATATCACTTCAAGCTCTTTAGAATTCAATTTTTCAAGTTTCGAAATCACAACAATGATAGAGAGCTCATCTTTGAAGTCCAATAATGATGATAATGGAACATCATGAGAAATTGACGCTATTTTGTCCAGTATTTCGGATGGGATGTCATTCAAGATGCTCTGATTACCGAGCACTTTCTGGACTTGTGGCCTCCAACTCATCAAGACAGATCAACACGACTGATTTTGGAGTTTGTTCAATAAAAGATGGTTTTTTTTTTTTTTTCTTCTTAATTGTTTTTTTGGTGTCAACGACAATCAACAATCAACACTCTGGCTGAAATATGAAGATCGTCTTTATTGATACGAATTCATCATTATGTGCACAGTGGAATGTCTTCATATCACAGATTCTCAAATCATCATCCTACTCGAAACT